>QXTE01000007.1:5922610-6487018 GCA_003942145.1 Platysternon megacephalum | reverse complement strand
GCCCCAATCCCTTGCCCTGAGCCCCTTCCTGCACACCGCACCCCCTCCCACACCCCGAACTCCCTCCCGCACCCCAACCTTTATGATGTTCGCCTTTAAATAAATAAAATCCCCTGGGTGTACACCCTAATGCAGTGGTCCCCAACCTTTTTGTGGCCAGTAGCACATTCATGTTTTCAGAAGAGTGTGGCGGGTGCCAACAATTTTTCAAGGCTTATTTTGTATTTGTACATTAAATAATATGAAAAACATCATATTTAATATTACATAATATATGAATCCAGAGAGAAGAGAGAAGCCGGAGAGAAGCCACAAGGACAGAGAACACCAGCACCAGCAGCCCCGGAGTTCTCTGTCCCCAGCAGGTGTGGGGCTGCGGCTTCTTTCCGGCTTAAGCCGCAGCCCTGCACCTTCCGGCGACCGAGAAGCCTGCAGCCTGCAGCCCTGGAATTCTCTGTCCCCGGCAGGCGCGGGGCCACAGCTTCTCCCCCCTGCTGGGCACTAGGCGGGCCCCGCGCCTGCCAGGAACAGAGAACACCGTGCCCGCAGCCTGAGTTCTCTGTCCCCGTCAGGTGCGGGGCCGTGGCTTCTTTCCCCTGCTGGGCACTAGGCGGGTGCACATAAATGCCCCGGCGGGCGCCATGGCGCCCCCGGGCACCGCGTTGGGGACCACTGCCCTAATAAAATGTGCTGCGCACACTTATGCCTCCCTACTTATCCATTCTTCTCTATTATCTTGTCTGTTCCCCACATTTTCACTGCTCTACTAATATTGCTAATCTTGACTTATCTGTTTCTTCCACAACAATCTTTGCACCTTCTTATGTGCTGCCTTGTGCATGGAACACCCTTCCTGAACTGAACCATAAAGCCACTACCTTCTCATCCTGCAAAACTACCTTCTCATCCTCCAAATTCTTCCTCAAGACTCACTTCTAGGATAACTAAAAGAAACTGACTAACTAATAACCAGTGGATTGAAGGACACTCAGGTACAGGTAATGTTTATTTGTTCTAATAATGTATATAAAAGTTATGTTCATGCCTGCTTGTCTTCTTATATGGTAAACTGACCAGGGGCAGGGACTAAGTCTTCCTGTCTGAGGGGAAGGTGCCTTCCACATTATGGGCAGTAAAGACATACTAATCATTTTTAAAATTGACTTTCCTGTTTCTACTGGAGGACTGAAGTGCAAAGTTAGAAACGTTCTCACCTCTCAACTGAATCTTCAGCAAAGGAAGCTTTTCTCTCAAGTGTTAGTCAGGCATCTGAATTAAATTGCTATAAGCAAAAATGGATAGAATTTTTTTTTTTAATCTGACTAAGGGCTTGTCTACACTTACATTTTATAGCGCTCTAACTTGCTGGCTCAGGGGTGTGAAAAATCACCCCCTTGAGCACAGCAAGTCTGAGCGCTTTAAAGCGCTAGTATAGACAGGCTCCCAGCGCTCGGAGCTAATCCCCTCGTGGAGGTAGATTATCTTCAATGCGGGAGCGTTCCCGCGGCAGCGCTTTCAAGTTTCCAGTGTAGACATATCCTAAAAATTCCTTCTTTTCTCAAATGTCAATCTCTTGTGATGTCATAAAATCCATTAGTTCTCTAGACCATGGAATTCTCCCTCAAAGAGAGGAAATGTAGACAGGATATTTCTAATGTTTAAAAACAAACTGTAAAAATCCTGAGGCCTACATTATTCAGTAGAGTATACAGCTATTGCTGTCCCTCCCCTTGCCCCCCCTCACGCTCTTTGCAATATCTTTCAGGACTATATGGCATTATGTTTATTTATCACTGTGGGACAGCGACTGTATGCAACTCCAGGAGGGAGGGTTATCACTGCTCCTCCAGAAACCAAAAACAGCAGGGGGTAGTTAAGGTGAATCACCTTAGTGTAAAACACCCCCAGAGAGGTAGGGAGATGCTTGTATATATTGGTTCAAACTGGGTTTTCCAGAGACCAACAACAAAGAAAGGGCTTTTGATTTTTTTTAAAGATTGGGTTTAAACTGACTCAGGGCCTTCTTTCTGATCCAGCAAATGGGTAGGACATTCTGTCCAAGGAAGGCCCCAGCCGTTTAGGAAGGGTTAAACTGACTATGACCTACTAGGCCCCACTGTTTATTGTTTTTACTATGTTTTCTTTGTAGTGCTTGCTTAAAAAGAGTTGTGTGGTAACTTGTAACTGCTGGCAATACACTCTGTTCATAGCCCTTGGAGAGAAAGCAAAGCACAGGCACTGGCTATTAGGCAGTCACTGGCTTGCTGGGGATATCATGGTGTAAGGCAGGGAGCTGTGCAGCCTTAAAACCCTCAGTCAGAAGGGAGTGGGACAAGGGTCCCTGCCCAGAGACAGGCAATGGCTGGAGACCTAAGAGGAGACTCCTCTCCTGGAATGGACCACGGAGAATGGATACCCTGAAACTGCGACAGCCTACTTTATTCACTATGGAGCAGAAAAAAAACAAGGGTACAAATCATCGTCATTGTTTAAGCACTGCAGTTCACCTTTAAATGAGTTAACAAAAATGCAAAAATTGCCACACCAAACCAGTAGTCCAGTTCTCTGTTCTCAACAGTGGACTATACCAGATACTTAAGGGGAAAATGCAAGAAACCCCACACTGGATGATTATGAAATATCCTGCCCATACCTGATTTTTTCCCCCTATGTCATACTGGCCATTAGTGTATACTGCAACTGTAGTCATAACAGATTCCCCTTCCTCCCACTCTGAGGAGCAAGTGAGCAGCTTTTTTCTACAACAGTTGGACTGGAGGCTACAATTTGACAAACATTAAGCAATCTAGTCCAAATGTGACTGAGCATGGTGAAGTCCACATGCAAGAGAAATGGGCACATTTTCTAGATAAGCAGAACATAACAGCCACTCTTGCCCACTATAACAATATGGGCCTTAATACTGAGAGAGCATGCCGGCATAACTCCAAAATGCCACTCCTGTTTCTCTAGTTATAGCCAAACTCCTTAAAAAAACAGCATGCATGAACTACCTCAGCAAAACCCCTTACTCACAAGCATTGCTTCAGACCTGTCCGAGTTTCTACTAGTTGCCTCTCATCCCAATGAAATTATTCTGTAAACATTTTATCCATACAAGCTGCGAGATAATTTTATAGAGAATACCAGACTGAGTTATAATTGTAGGAGTCTAGTTAACTGAAAGCTAACAAGTCAGATATTTTGCACAATACAAGACATATTAAAACTCTTGCCAAGTAACTCTTCATGAAGTGCATATTAAAGAGTCATTTGTCAGGGGATTTGAATTTAGTTTTTGGACAAAGCAAATGAATTATGCTAAAAATAAATGTTGATCCTTACAACATATGTATTACTTGGGAATTCTACATGTAACATAATAATGATTTAAAATAACCTTTGGTCTGTTTTAACACTGTCACAGAAGGTTATTTTAATAAAAACAATTCCAATGAAAGAGCAGTTAATAATGAGGTGCTGACAACTGAATCTACATTCAGGGATTATATTCAGAGTGCCAAGTCCATTTTTACAGATGTGCTAGTTAGTTATCCAATAGATGTCCTGGATACATGTAAAACTAATATTTTGGATCACTTTTTGCCGAAGAAGCGGATAATATGACTGAAAATGTTCATCAAACACTAAAATTGCATTTTCTTCTATTTGTATAAAACAAGAAATGGAAATTCTGATCCCATGGAATGCCAGGAATCCCCTTGCCTCTGAATGTTTTCTATTTGCAAGGCCACCTTTTGGTACATGATCCTCTGACCTCTCTCTAGTTCTCTGGCCTTAAATGCAGTTACCGAAGCAAGCTCCCATCTAGGAATTCATTCCACTGTAGGCTGTGAAGCTGCTCTGCGTGTTTAAATGCAAGGGGATTTTTTTTCCATCACAGAAGGCGAAATCATCCCTTAACTAAATGACACAGCAACCACAAACTTGATATGAATTTTTATGTTACTGATCTGTTAAAACACTTTTTCTGCCAATCCAACTATTCTAGTAATAGAGACTTAGAGCCCCCAAAATTAAATAAATAGATGAATTAATCTAAGTCAGGCTCTACATTACAAAGTTCTACTATTTTAAATTTGTTAAGCATCAGTGTAGCACCCCACTGACTTCAATGGAGCTATGCTGATTTACACCAGTTGAGGATCTGGTCCTCTAGGCATAGAACGTTTGGTATTTATTTTCTTTCCTTACTTACTTCAAAGTTGTATATGTCATTACCGCAGTACAAACTAGGACTGCAAAGCAAATCATGGTCTTACTTTTGCAGACCTCATGCAAGCCTAATCTGGCTGATTGTACCCATCCAAACTGAACTGAGACCCACTCTAATAAAGCCTAAAGCACTAACTTCAGATTCTCTTTTGTATAACTGTTTCCATACTCAGAGTGATCTGCCAAGAAGACAGAGGTAACCATTCCTACATTGCACAAGATTATGCACTATTCTGGAGATCCTATCACAAAGGATCACATGTATAGTGCCTACCACAGAGTGACTAAAAGACAGAATTTTGACCTACACCAAGATATCTGGATTTTATTTGGGTTTATGTAGGTCTTCAACAATCTATGTTGGAGGAGATATTTCCTATTTGAGCAATTGTCTTCTGGTGCCACCCCCATGCATATGTGCTTGCATGCATGTACAGACAGATAAGAAAAGGGAAGGGCTTACACACAAAGACAACGACTGAGGGATGTTGCCACTTATATCCAAGCCTCATATCCACCATCTCCTTGCTAGGACTAAAGCATAGCTCCTTTTAATCAGCATTTTTGTATTTTCTAGCCTCTGTAAGAAGTTTTTGAAGCCAGGACATGGCCCCATGTCAGTAATATGACCTGCAAGTTTCACTGCCAAGTTTGATTTCCTTCTTCTCAATTGTATATCTACAGCTTGGACTAAAAGTTGAACTATCAACATTTTATATTCCGTTGCTGTTTCTAGTAATTAAAAAATGGCTTAACACTTATTTTGTTTAAATAAATACATTGGGGGAACAACTTAAATAAGGCCTGAAATATCCACTCTCCCACAGTGAATTGGAATCTTTCCTGGTTGAGTACCAAATTTCTCCAGAACCTAGACGTTATTTAAAAAAAAAAAAAAAAAAAAAAGAAATGAAGAGATTAGCAAATATCTCCAATGGTCAGAGATGGGACACTGAATGGGGAGGGATCTGAGCTACTACACAGAATTCTTTCCCAGGTGTCTGGCTGGTGGGTCTCCCCCTTCTGCTCAGAGTCTAACTGATCATCGTGTTTGGGGTGAAGAAGGCATTTCCCCCCAGGTCAAATTGGCAGACATCGGGGGGGGGGGGGGGGGGGGGGGGGGGGGGGGGGGGGGGGGGNGAGGAAGGTTCGCCTTCCTCCGCAGAGTGGAGCAGGGGTCACTTGCTGATTTGAACTAGAGCAAATGGTGAAGGCTCTGTAACTTGGAATCTTTAAATCAAGATTTGAGGACTTCAGTAACCCCGCCTATTACAGGAGTGGGTGGGTAAGGTTCTGTGGCCTGCCATGTGCAGAAAGTCAGACTAGATTATCATGATGGTCTCATCTGGCCTTAAAGTCTATAAGACTAAAATTCTATTCTTCATGGATCCAATTAAAACCTTCCAAACATGAACTGAGTGCAAACCAATGCAATGCTGTCTTCCAAAATCTGAAGACAGACAGGCTTTGTACTTCTGCTGCTGCTCAGAGCTTTGTAAGCTTTGTTAATTTTCACTGCTGTTACTGGGATCTGGCAGAGCAGCTATGAAATTGACAAGAATCATGTCAATTGTCACTCTGGTATATCTTGGGAAAGCAACCAGCACCACCAGTAGAGCAGGTACTGCAGCTACTGACTGGGAACTAAACCCATCAGAGGCTGAGAGACAGTTAAAGAAAGGTCCACAGACATCATCATTCTCACAGATCTGGGATGCGAATGCGGTGAAAGAGAGAGGGAAAAGGTTCCTTTTCCCTGGCCAGCGGCCAGAGGGGATGGGAGTTTCAAACTGAACAGAAATCTACTAGCAAGAGGCTACAACAGATGGTGTCCCTGACAAATGTCAAGGGACAGCTTCCCGGTAGGAAGCCCACAATGCAGTCCAGTCCTAGAGGGTGGGAATGGGGAATATGACCTGACTTGTCACTGAACAGAGGGACCCGTCATTTTATAAAACAGAGGATTAAATTAGGTGCCTAGTAAAAAGGTCATGGGGTATGGAGAGAGCGAGCGAGCAATTATTAAGTATTTTATAGTACCAACTAGTGTGCTAAGCACTTCACAGGACACAAATACCTGCCCCTTACAAGGGTCTTACAAATTAGAAATAAGAAGTAGGGAGAAATGATTGATTTCAGGGAGAACAGTGGAGGGACAGAAAATACAAAGGAAGAGGCAGAAGAAAAAATGTGGGGAGTAAAGAAGGTAAAAGAATGTAGGGAAAAGAAAAAAAAAAGAGGCACACTGAAAACATCACTTTGATATATTACAGGAACATAAAAAGAAAAAAAGTGTGGCACTACAGAGAGAAAGAAGACCTAACAAAAACATGAGAGATGTAGTAAGCTATGTATTAGACAGAAAGGGGATTGCCAATGCCTTGGAATTGAATTATTTTTTTAAATGTAGGAGTTGTGGCAGTGCAGTATTTTGCAGCCTGGCTAGTAGGCTTAGTTTTCAAACCACTAAGTGCCAGATAAATGTTTCACGCCTTGAACTTAAATTTTAGCCTGTATAATTTGCAACAGCAGACACTGAAGCTTGAGTTTGTATAAAAAAAAACCTTGAGAGACTCTTAACCATACTTCAAAAAACTGCAACAAAACAAGTTGCCAACTATGAGGCAGACCCTTGTTTTCCTTCCCAAACATTGCTCCCTCATCAAAATAACAAGCTTTCACGTGTTCTTCCCATTAGTTTATTATATCATCTTTTACTCTTTTGAGAGAAAGCAGGTTTATTCTACTGTATGGGCTTCTGAATCACGTTTCCACTCATACACGGGCTGTTCTTGTACCCAGCAGAAGAGCCCAGGAATAATTCCACAGTATGTAATAAGGCTGATAGGTTCACTTGCATTTTGGAATTTTCGTGTCAACCTGAAGGCAGCATACAAAGTAGAGTGGAAACTAGTCTTCGAAGAGTACAATATTAGCCAAAATTACACAGATAGGAACATTACACAAACACTAGTGCCCATATTGGCTGCTTAAAAGAATTTTGTAAGGGTATGAACCCTTCCCGCTCCCTAAAAATTATGAAGCGGTAAAAGAAAGTGTTGCCACACCTGAGCAACGACTGAGAATATAAAATATCTAAGGGAAGAACCCTAAAGAACTGACAAACGAAACAGAATTTTCAAGTCAGGTTTACTAGTAATAAAGAAGGGAGAGGCTGGTTAAAGATGGAAGAATAGAACTGGATCTTTTCCATAGCTCTAGAAGAAATGCTGCTACAGTCCACACACAGTAAGAAGAGTCTTTAAATAGCTTACCACTTCTTTGCGGATGGATCAATAAACAGGCGTTTAGGAGGGACATCATTTTTCTTTATTTTAAGTCAGAAAGGCAATTCCATGACATGCATTTTATCAAAAAGAAATATGGCTATGAAGCACTAAAGCATAAATACCTATATTTTTATTCCCTAATTTACAAGTGAATGAAGGACAAGGATTTTCAAAACTAATGGGTGATTCTGGGTGCTTAACTTGAGATGCTTTGAAAGGCCCTGATTTGTAGAAAGTGCTGAGCGAGCACCAACCCATTGGGGGACACCCAAAATCATTAGTTACTTTTGAAAATCTTGGCCAAAAGCCAAAAGTTCATTGATAATATGTATTCGTAAGACATATTTTCCATTTTCTATAAATGTATAAATTAAATAGGCCATGTAGTTTGTATATTATACATGCATACAAATAATATGGCATGCACGCTACATTTGACCAGGTAAAGTTTTTAGCAGCTTGCGGTTAATGAAATCACTTTTTCTGAACAAGAGGTTAAGCAGATAACTGGTCTTCCTTGTGAATCAAATATGCTCTGTGTTTCATACGCAGTGTTACACCTGGTGAATTATAGGCTGCTGCATACACTATGACATCACAATAGTTATTTAATCAAAGAGTTTGTATGGTTCCATTGGCCAGCTCAGTGGCAGTGTAGTGGTGAGTTCTGGTTGAATAAGGGGTACCAACTTACAGAAGATACAACTACAGATAAGGAAGTTAATTATATCTTTGTCCTGTGTGGACACCCGCTCCTCTGTCAGTCCAGTACTCATAGAAAATAACAAGCAATAGAAAACATCCTCCTTCCAGCTAGATACTGTCTGATAGTACTGGCTACCTTCGAAATTAGAGGAGAAAGGCGTAAATGACTCTGTCCAAGAAAAAGAAATCACCAACCTCCGGGCTTCAGTGGCAGGAACAAAATCTCATTTCCTTTCTATTGCAAATATTCCTTTCACTTACAAATAGGTTCATTTGAAGAAAGAACCATTTCTCAATAATCTGATTGATTTGGTTTCCATTCTTCTGATTCCAGCTCACGTCAGCTATGACCATCAGTCTGTCTGTTGCTTTTATTTTGAATATACATGGCTTTGATGGACAGACCCTGTTGTGCTAGACACAGTAGGAGAGCTCATTTCATGACTCAGGCTTTTGATTTTGCTCCACATTGGAGGTTCAAATACATCACTATGATTTTTCCTGTCACTTTCCATGGGGGAAAATTTCTGGAGCAAATTAAATATTGCATTCTTTACCACCTGCAACTCCAGGAAATTAGTGTTACGTTGGGATTCCCAGAATAACAGTTTGTCCTGAACCATAGAGGAGCCCATCTGTGCCCCCCACCCCGACAACCTGGTGTCAGTTGTTATTCTGATTGCGGGTGAATTAGTCAGAGGCTTGCCCTTCATAAGTTTTGAAGTGAAAAGATAACACAAAGGATAGCTACACTGACAGAGGAAGGGTCAGAAAATAACTTGTTTCTGGAAGTTCCAATGACTGATGAGAAAATTCTCCAAAGACAAAGATATGGCCTTGGGCAATGCTATTATCATGCTGATCATCAGAAGACGTTAGTGAGTTGACACTTGTAGAGTGCTGAGAAATACTCTGTTGAGATGTTGAAATTTACTGAACCTTTCTACAAGCAAAGGAACCGGAAGCTGAAAAGCACCAGCAGAAAACAGAAGTGACCCCCTTCAATTAGAAAGCACAGGTAGTCCTGGTGATGAGGGCAAAGAAGGACTACAGTTAGACATCTATGGAACAAACAAAGTCCTGAAGAGGTCAACTTTGCCACACTGTCTGAAATTTCCATTTTTGGGGTCCTGAGGAGGAGATTAGGAAGGCAAGATCTTCAAGTCAAAAAGATTATTTAGATAATGACTGTATTAAGGTTTCAGGCCTGTATGGGACCCTGGACTAGAAGTCTGTTCAATATCCATGTGGAGCAAACAGATGATGGCAGATTACAAAGGGTTATGAGACAGGGATGGGCATTGGTTCTAGAGCCCTCCTAGGGTTCTAGGCACTATGGGATACATAAAATTTATAAACGAAAGCCAGCCACTCTAATAGCCGGGGAACAAGGGACCATCCTTCAGGCATTTTTGTTTCCTCAGACTGACCAGATACTTCCTCCTAGAAGGCATCTGACTTCTGATAATTGGAGAGGCAGGAGAAGTTGACAGAGAAATCCTAAAAAACCAAGTCCTGTCTCTGGAAAAGAACCCCAGATGGTCCACAGAGTCATACTGCTGCAGGCAGAAGGGCAGGAGGGAGCAAGGAGTTGCAGGAACATAGATCTGAGAGGGAAAGCACCTTTGATTTTAAGTATTGGATCTGCTGCAACTTCTGCTACTGCTGGGAAGAAAGCAGAAAATTCCCTTAGCTCTTTCTATCAATCCTTCAATAAACACCCACATGCACTCACCAGAACTGTTTTTTGGCTAATATAGGGAGGGAGGTTAAAGAGGCCATTATCATGTCTGGAATCAGGGTAGTCCTGAAGGAGAACTCAAGAAAAACCTTAAAGTTGAGGCAGGACACTGGTTTCCAAACATGAGTGCGGTACCTCAAACCTTCCAGCAGAAGGAACTGTCAAAAAAACTGAAAAAGAGTCACAAGAGGAATCTCTACCTGCCAACGCATGGGACACAGGCAGAAAATCCAAGCAGCACTGGACTGATGAAATGCAAGTCTGTACAATGGATAAAAGAGAAGAGCTCAATATAGAGAGGGATACAAGAATACACATATATTTTACATTTAAAGGAGCCTCACCCTCCATCATTCTGGGATATTTTCCCCTAGTCCTTCAACAATAATATTCAATTAAGCACGATCTGGATTTTATTATACTATCATCTAAGGCAGTGCTTCTCAAAGTCGGGTCGTCGCTTGTTCAGGGAAAGCCCCTGGCGGTCCGGGCCGGTTTGTTTACCTGCCGCGTCCGCAGGTTCGGCTGATCGTGGCTCCCACTGGCCGCGGTTCACCATCCCAGGCCAATGGTGGCTGCAGGAAGCAGCGCGGGCCGAGGGATGTGCTGGCCGCCCTTCCCGCAGCCCCCATTGGCCTGGAGCAGCAAACTGCGGCCAGTGGGAGCCGCGATCAGCCGAACCTGCGGACGCAGCAGGTAAACAAACCGGCCCGGACTGCCAGGGGCTTTCCCTGAACAAGCGGCGGCCCGACTTTGAGAAGCACTGATCTAAGGAAACCAGATATCATCAGCTTGCTATGGAGGTAATTTAGTTATTCTAATTATGAAATACAAATTTTCATTCTAAAACACAACGTTCTGATTTACCTTCTGAAAACCAAAGTTTTCTCTCACATGCCAAAAAAGAAAAAGAAAATTACAAAAAGAAACTATTATCCAATATGACAGTTAAAGTTCAGTGTCATATTTATTCAGTATTAAAGAAAAACAGTGCTTCGTATTTTTTAAACTATGTTCAAGAACATATGTCAAAAGGACAAAGCATGTATGTACAACAGCTGAAACAATGCCCTGCCACTGGAAATAAGCTTTCCCTCCACCCCCCGTTTCATTTTCCCAATACTAGTAGAAATTTTTTTTTCTTTTAATGGTTGTGCTGGTTGCTCTTTTTCTTCACCATGCAAGAACAATTAAGCCTATCTTCATTAATTTGCATTATGTATGATTGTTGGATGCTTACATCTAAGTATCACAGTAGCTCTAATATAGTCTTTTTCATCCTTCCAGCAACAATAAGAAGTCGAATGCATTAAAAAACAGCACACAACTAAGATTTGCAGATGATGCAATGTTAAAAGAAAATGAAAAAATAAACATAGGCAAAGAGAGTTTCAATAACTTACTGTTAATTATGTTCTTTAGTACTATTATTTATTAAACCCCAGTTGAGATCAGGGACCCTTTTTGCTATGCACTGGACAATCACATAGACAGTCCCTGTCCCAGAGAGCTTACCATCCAAATAGGCAAGACAGACAGTGAGGGGAAACAAGCACAAAGAGATGAAGTGACTTGCCCAAGGACACATAAGTTGATGACACAACTGGAATTAGTACCTAGGTCACCTAACGCCCAGACCAGTATCCTATTGACAAGGTCTATCATCATTAGTGTGCTCAAAGCTTTTAACAAGACACTTAAAAACCACCAGCACCAATACTGACCATAAGCCATCTAGGATATTTTGGAGCCACATGCTGCCCCAGATCTGCACTCAAACTGCCTCTGAGGTTATGAGGAGTTCCATATGTATGCTGCATGACTCTTATTACCACATCATCTGCAAGAATGTAAATATAATGGAAGAGTTGGAATTTTTTTCCTAGTTTAAATTGTAACAAGTCAAGTATTTTATGAAATGTGAAGATTTACAATTACAGTAAGATCAGAGTACATATCCAATCAAAAATGCTAACTGTTTAAGACCAAATGAACATGCACGTGTACACCCACACACCATCCAAAGATAATATGTGCCTAAAGTTAAACAGGTGCATTACTGTTTTTAGGACTGAGGAAGAGACATGCTTTCAGCTTCAGCATATTCTTTGAGTATGAGGCACTGACTAGGAAAAAAAAAAAAATCTACCAAAGTTTCTCAATGGATGATTAAGTTTCCACTGCCAATGTTTTATATGGGGGGAAAATAATAGAAAGTTTTGTAGTGTATCGTATTTTAAACATCTGGTCTGCACTTCAAGGTTTACTCAATCGCACACCAATGAACAAGATCACCACATTTTCAGCTTGTTATTTTTACCAATGCAAACCCAGATGATTTAATGACTCTAATTGCTTTGTCAAAAATGTCTAGACACCTTAGCTACTATTACCTATTGAATTGCTTTAGGCACAGCAGTCCAAATGTTAAATGTATTAGAGTATGTTTTTGCATTTTCATGGACAAAATGTTTACAGTAAGTAGCTAATGGCCCATTTCATGTTTTATAAAAACTGTTTATCTTCTGCATAAATGTCTGGCCCTTTACTGAGTTGTATTTTACCACAAAGCTGGTCCAAAATGTATACATAGGAGATATTTACAAGCTCCCAAGTGTTTTGGAGGGATGAAAAAAACAAGCTGTATTCAGGAAGTCACTTATATATGTATAACCAACGTGATTATAATTTGTCTAATTTGATACTGAAAACACATGATATAAGATATGGTTGAATAATAAAAGGTGCCGATTAAATTTCCCACATTTCAGCACCATGTTGGTCAGTATTCTTTGTGCTTACTCCGCATGGCCCAGTGGTTAGGACATTAGCCTAGGACTTGAGAGACCTGGGTGCAAGTCCCTGCTTTCCCACACACTCCGTGTGACCTTGAACAAATCACTGAGCCTCTCTGTGCCTCATAATACAGCTCAGAATGTTGTGAGAATGAATAAATGTAAAGCTGTGAGGTGATCAGATACTACGGTAATGGGGGGCCACAGATACACTGACACTTTTTTTTATTGAAATAAATAACCAAATTCTGCCCTCAAGTGGACAAATGGTTCAAGTCAACAGAATCACAGATATTCATCCAAAGAGGAGATAAAGCGTCCCCCAAAGAACTGCCATTGTCTTTAATGAGAAAAGTAACTGAAATGATTTGAATACAAACTTGACTGCAAAAGTATTCTACAACTCATCTAAATGCTAAGACCAAGGTGCCATCAATATCAGCCTTTCATTTTTAAAAGTGTCTACAACTGTTTCCATCATACCATTATTTTGCTCGTATTATACATTCTTTGTTTGAAAGAGCAAGGTTTTTCTGCTTAAAAAATATGGAGAAGCACATAGTACTGATCCAACATGGATGTCTTTGTTTCATTCTTTAAATCATAAGAGTCTTGGGCTCTTTTCAAAATATGTCTTGATTAGCAGTCATTCATGCTGGAACAGCAATGTGTCCATAATTATATTAATGCAACATTTGTTCCTCCAACTTTTTTTTGTACTACTAACACTATTAAAATTGAAAATTCTAAAAAAGCAATTCTTGAACTTTTTTCCTCGTCAAGAGATCACCTTCAAAGTATAACAACTTAAGCAGCATATGGCATTTAAATTTTCATTTAAATCTTTAAAGAAGCCCATTATTTCCTTAGGTTTAAGAAAAGAACCCTGCTTTATTTCACCATACCAGCCATAAATTATTCATTAATTCTGTTTGCTAACCCCATAACTGAGCCCAGATGTTTCTGCTGGAGAAACATTCCTTTAAAACGTTAAAGACAGCAAGCTGGGTGGATAGAGCCGACATTTCTCCTCCTCCCCCCCCACCACAATATATTTGAATATTAACTCGGTGGGGCGGGGGCGGGAACTTTAAGTATTTGAAAATATTCTGAATATAGAAGTCAGCATTTGTGAAATGCCATTGAATTTGGCACAACCGTTCCCAAGCCATTGTGTAAAGAGCCACTCTGTCCACTGCTGTGCCACATTAAATTACTAGTCCTTTCCCTGACAGAGGTTCTGCTACCTTCACTCCGTACAGTAACTGGAAAATTTACAAGCAGAGAAACACTTGTTGCCATGCATAAACTGTATTTTATATCTGTATGCTAAAGTTTTTAATTACAACTAGCATTTTTGAGCAACAGCCATTTTGATGAAGCGTGAGATCACTCACAGCACCATCAGTATGGGAGCTCATTGTTAGGGATTATAAATCCATTTAAGTATTGCAGAAGAACTTAGGCATTTCACACTGGTCAATATTTGTAATGTGACCGTTAAAACAGACTTGTGTTGAAGAAGAATGGAAACTGGCTTACAATAGTTAGACTTCCATTCTGATAATGTCACAGATTCTGCTACTTTCAGCATAATGGAAATGCCAACAGTAATTGAAAACTGTTTTCAAACATTTCATAGTTTATAGAAATGATTAAATAAACTGGGCCTGAATGATCCAGAACAGCATTGTGATTTGGAGATGTGAACTTTTTCAGGCCTTGTAGTACTTCTCCAGTTGTGAGTGATGTGGAGATATAAATGTGGCTGTACAAATAACACAAGCACTTCCAGCAAACCACAGAACAAAGACAGTGTAAAAGGTGCTAATAGCCACCCTAGAATCTGCTTTAAAATAACTTAGCAGAGTGGAACAGTTTCCTAGGGCTTGTCTACACTGGCAACGTTAAAGCACTGCTGTGGCAGCTCTTTAACGTGGCTTGTGTAGTTGCGACAGAGCACTGGGAGAGAGCTCTCCCAGCGCTCTAAAAAACCCACCTCCACGAGGGGCGTAGCTCCCAGCACTGGGAGCACAGCTCCCAGCGCTGGTGCGATGTCTACTGCCAAGCCACACAGCGCTGAAACTTGCTGCGCTCAGAGGGGTTTTTTTCACACCCCTGAGCAAGAAAGTTGCAGCGCTGTAAAGTGCCAGTGTAGAAAAGCCCCTGGAGTCTGAGGAGACCACATTCTTAAAGTGAAGCTCAAAAGACCAATTAGCACCTTCAAAAATGGTTGGTGAAGATCCAACAAATGGTTTATTTTTGCTAACCCAGTCATCAGAGCAGTAAAAGTAAAGTCCACCTAGCTGAGAAAATGTATCCCTCTCCATCCCCTGAAGAACAGACTGAAGAAACATACAGCTGTGCATTGCTTCAGAAGCTGGACCCAGCAGCACCTAGCTAGTATGGGGTGGGAGTGGGGAGAGGGTAATGGGCACAGAGGACCCCTATAAAATAAAGGTTATAGGATGAAGTGTAGGAAATCGAGAAGTCCTCTGTAAAATATCTGGGGGGAGGAGAGGGGCAGGAGCCAAAAGTTGTCAGCCCAGAAGGAACAAAACACACTTGATAGCCTCTCCCAGAAAATCATGTTCCAACATGATGTGGTGGAAATGGGAAATAACCTAAGATACTGGTTCCCTACCCTAGGACTTTCAGAGCACTATGCTGAGCAAGACTGGTATAACTCTGTAAGATAAAAACAGTTAGTGAACTTTTATTATTTTTTAGATAGATAGATAGATAGATAGATAGATAGATAGATAGATAGATAGATAGATAGATAGATAGATAGATAGATAGATATTTTATGCTCGGTTTTCATACTGTAACAGAAGTTGTTGTAACACAGCAATTCACAAATACGCAACTATATCTAGAAATTGAAATTTCAAGTTAGGTGCACTGTATACACAAAAATAAAATATTAGTTCTGAGTTAAACACAGGCAAAGCAAAGCAAAGTTATTTCTTTTAAATGTCATTGTTATTTTTATGTGTTATCACAGAGTGGGATGGCCTTTAAAGAAAGGTGATCTTAGCCCCACCTGTGCCTAATTAGCTCCATCTGCCAGTGAGGTGTTTGAAGCCAGGGATATGGTGATAGGCTGCAAGTCACCTGGTTCTCAGGTAGAACGTCAGCAAGCAGCTCAGTTAGGAAGAGACCTACAGGACCAGGAAGGAGACAGAACCTGGAAGGAGGCTCTCCACCCCAGCTAGCTGGAACGCCTAGCTAGAGATACTCACTATGTGGGAGCAGAAGTCTTGTGAGGTAGAGGCTTTAGGAAGGGCCAGGCAGCAGGACACGGCTTATCTGTTCTGATTTATTTTGGACTGTTTTAGTTTTAAAAAATAAACTTAACCTGAAGAACTGAAATCCTGCCTCTATCAGGAGCTTATTTCACCCACCGCTGTACATGTGTATGTATGGATTATTATTTCAGAATCTATTTCAATAGCACTAAAACCATTTTTCTGGACATACGGTTATTGTTCTCTTCTCCTGTACCACACAAAAAAGTCTGTTATTTAAAAAGAAAAGAAAAAAAGCAGTTTTACTTTGGTTGTGCCAAGCAGCCAGGTGCTATAATATTGCAAGTTTCATCTTTAGTCTGCAGTGCAGTGAGTTCCACCATATTAACCATCACATCGTTTGTGTGGCCAGGAAGTCGAGGAAGCACAGAGAATATCTTCTCTGCTAGGCTGTCACCATGATGACCAACTGCCCCTGGGAAAAGATAAGGAAATAAGGAGTCAGATACAAACATGGGGAAAAACAGAGTATTAAGAACAAAAACCCATTAGATTACTGGGGACAGGAGATTGTTAGTCTTGTTTTAAAAGATAACACACATTTTTAAAGTTACTTTGCTATAAGAGCCTGGGGGTATCCAATGTTAAATTAGAAAGAACAATACTTTTTTGAAGAACTTATTTTAAAAAGTAGGATTTAAATGAACTTTTATGATTTTAGAGATGTTTGAGATTTTTTCAAACAAGAATCTAATTCCTTATCTAAGGAGAAAAGTGGACAAGAAAGCTTCCAGTGGCTATTTAACAAACAAAAACAAACAAAAAAACCCAAAAAACACACACCACACTAAATGAACAGTGCCAAACTAAAACTTCTCCTCTTATACAAGCCATATGCCTCCTCCAGGAGTGTGGCTTTGCATACCTCTTAATGTGGGCCTGTGTCTTTCTGGCATAATGTGGCTCTGAATGTCTTTTCTTGGGTTATTTCTGACCAGTTATATTAGCTTGCATTTGTCCAGAATTAATCTCATTTTATTATTCCCTGGCCAGATTCCTAATTTTTTTTTTCTCCCTTTATATTATTTGTGTTCTCTCTCAATTTAGTACCATCTGTATATTAGTACATATTTGGAGGGAAAATGTAAGATTTCATATAGAAAGGGCAAGGACCCTGTCTCCTTGGACATTTGATACAAACTATAATTTATAGCTCAATGTTGTAATCATCCCCTTATTCTGACAGATAGTTGCCATTCAAAGAGAAGCCACCTCACAGTTAAATTATTACATCTAGTAGTAGGGATTGACAGCAGCTGAAAATATTTCAGACAGGATCAAACACAGTACTGTCTGACAAGGTATGGGCTGTATTCAGATATAGTTTGTGAAGAATCTGGCACTTATTAATTAAGCAAACTGCTATATTTAGAGCTTTATGGTGGCATTCGTGAATTCTTCAGCAGTTAGTTACAAAGTGCTATAGCAGTTTCAGAGAGGTCAGCAAAATATGATGGAATAATTTGAATGTTCTTTTAATGCTTAAAAGAAAGCAGCACCCAGTTAGCTTAGTGCACGGATTTGAAAATTCCCATGCTTGGAAGCAAACTTTAATGACAGCTCAAACCTTTCCCATCATCCAACATACTGTATATATTTGATCTACACTCCTAGCTCACAATGCCACATAAACAAATAAGGAAAGTGTCTGGCTCTTTATATATGAGAGACTACAGCTGTTAAGGACATTATTTTGAAACACAATGCACAGTTCATCTTGCATAGGTAATCATAGATTTTAAGGACAGAAGGGATCATTAAATCAGCTATTCTGACCGACTGTACATCACAGCATTGAGCCCAATAATTTGTGTTTGTCATGGAAAGGCTTTGCTGGACAAATATGTGTTTGTTTTTAAAAGGTGGGTTTTAAGGGAGGTGATCTGTTGCACAAGAAAGACGGCAACCATTCCAAGTATAGGGCAAGCCATGAAAAAATGGAGCAAAGTTACCTTGCAGAAAAGTGGCATCATTATGGTGGAAATTTCATGTCAGACTATACATTAGCTTTCTTTTCTGCTTATAACAAGACCCTATCTTCTTGGTTCTACCTCCTTTCTCTTGGAGGTCCATGTATATTAGGCATGAGTAATGCTACGTTTTAGTCACTGGTATATTTAGTAAAAGTCATGGACAGGTCACAGGCAGTAAACAAAAATTCACACCCTGTGACCTGTCCATAACTTTTACTATACAGGTAGTCCTCGACTTTACGACGTTCGACTTAAGACAAACGGCACTTACAACGTTTCTGAATTGACACCCTGATTCAACTTACGACCATTGGTTTCGACTTTACAATGGTCGGTCCTGCAATGGACTGTATTGCAGTTCTGAGTTACAACGTTTCG
The DNA here is from genome assembly GCA_003942145.1 of Platysternon megacephalum. Lineage (NCBI taxonomy): Eukaryota > Metazoa > Chordata > Testudines > Platysternidae > Platysternon > Platysternon megacephalum. The sequence continues at coordinate 6,468,589 of QXTE01000007.1, read as the reverse complement.
ACTTATGACAAAATTTTCAGGAACCAATTGTGTCATAAGTCCGAGGACTGCCTGTATACTCCTGACTAAAAGTTGGGGGAGGGGTGGCTCCAGAAGGGGGGGCCCGGGGGCGCCGCAAGTGCTGGGTGGCCTGGGGGTGCTGCAGGTACTCGGGGGTGGGGGGGTGGCCCAGGGGGGCACCATGGGTACTCGGGGGGGGAGGGGGAGGGCTCCTAGCTCCACGTGCTGCCTCCGCTCCATCCCAAGGCCCAGTTCTGCAGCTCCCATTGGCTGGGAACCACGGACAATGGGAGCTGTGGGGGCAGTGCCTGCAGGCGGAAGCAGCACATGAAGCTAGGAGCTGAGGGAGGGGAGTTCCTGTTGCCCTTCCGGGGAGCCCCCCCCAGGTAAGCACCACCCCACACCCCAATCCCCAGCCCTGAATCCCCACACGCCCAAACTCCTGCTGCTGGAGGGTGGGGGGGCCCGAGACTGCCCCAACAGCAGCCGGTGCAACTGGCCCAGTGGCTGCTCGAGCTATCAGGTGGCTCCCGGGCCAACTGCACGGGCCGCTGCAGAAGTCGCGGAGGTCACGGAATCCGTGACTTCTGTGACCTCCGTGACAAACACGGAGCCTCAGGCATGAGCAGTGTGTTTTCAATTCAAACATACAAGTGAGGAGCAGGCCTCAAATTTATTAGAGATGAGACCAGGCTGTAAACTCAAAATTAAATAGTAACTAATTTGGAATAAAAATCATTCATAATCACATAATATTAATACATACGCTTTTCCTGTCTTAACTGCTAGTTAACAAGGGGAAGAGTTTTAAAGGGGTGGAAGGAAAAGGAACTCTGAAAGCCACTTTAGCCTGCCATCACTGTGTGTTACTTGGCTTTGAGACTCTCCTCTTGATTCCAACCACCATGCCCCTCTCACCCTCCCCAATCCCCCTCAGCATAGTTAGTAGGGCAACTATCCTTCAGACAACTGTGATACCACCTTCCTCAGCTTGTTCAAAGTTGACTATGAGTAAATCTGATTTTGGATGACACTTTGGGCAAGATACCTGACCTTGCTTGTGACGAAGACCTGGTTTAATGCACCACCAATCCTCTGCTAATCAGTTAGTCCCCACAGACTAGTTAAAACAGCTCACACCAGAAAACATCCAATGATCCAAAATAGCGATCCTGTCCTTCTCTCACATCAGATGCAAGAGATGCCCCACACCAGAAGAATTCCTTTGAATGGCCTTCGGTTCATTTTGATTAATGCAAGATCAGTGGTCAATAAAATTACAACAGGTCATGACTTGATTCAAGGCTCCAAGTTTGCACAGATTTCTGAGTTCTGATCATCAGATTTGTTTTGGGTGCTGAGATAGTTTAATCCAACCTGCTTATGTTCAGTGGCTGATCTTAAGTTCTTGTCACTGTGAGAATTCTTATTTTGTAGATACATTTTGTTCAGATGGAGGCAGAGATGTCTGCTTCTGTGGAGATAGGGAAATATATTTAGGGGACAAATGCCAGTTCTTCTGTTTTTGTGTCAGCCACTGTTGCTACCTGAAGTACTGGAGGTGGTGAGAACTTTGTTCGACAACTTCTGACTGTGACCTACGCTGTACCTGGCTCATGGAAAAACAGTGAAGAATCATCATTGGCAGAGATTGTTTCTGGAGCAGCGGCCACATACTGTATGTACTTTTTTTTTTTCTTTTTAAAACAGAAGCCACTAATCTTCTCTCTCTCAAGAAAGCATTGGCAAATACTTGACTTTGACAATATGGCCAACTATAGCTCTATACTAATCTTTCTTTTTTCTTTTAGCTTATTGAAAAGGTGGTGACAAAACAACTCTTGGTACCTTGTTGCCTCAAATCTCCTTGATGCTTGGTAGGCAGGGTGCTAAACTGGCACAGACACAGCTGTTTGCATTGGTAATTGATTTTCTCCTGCCAATAGATGCACATCAATTACCATTCCAATACTGTTTAATATGTATATTGTCTTTGATTATGAGATGTTGCTGAGTTGCAATGGGGACCATGGTTAGAGTGTGTGGAGCTGCTCTTGCATAACTTTGTTCTTTTCTCTTCTTGGCCAGTCTCAAAATGTGGTAATAAGCAATTGCTCCTTTTTTCTTTCTGAGTGTGCTCTCATGCAGTTCTTTGAGATGGTAAAAATATAGATGAAGTATTCTGATACCTGCTGTCTTTTTAGTTATCCATCAGAGCTTGAAAAATTCAATGGCACGTAGGAAACTTTTCCCTAGGGAGTAGGGGACTTAAACTATCAATTTCTGTAGAATCTAAACTTTTATTAAAGAATATTAAGTTTAGCACATGGTTAAGCATATGGCCTACTCAATGTGAACCAGTGAACTGCTAGCAGATTTCCCAAACATCAGCATGACATTAATACCACTCAGGTCAGTTTCACAGTTGCTGTTCAGCACCCTGTGAACAGAGCTATGAAACTGACCATAGTCAAGCAAGGATACACTTAGAAGGATAGAGAATTGTACTGAAAATATTATATCATAATGTATATCTATGGTGTATCCTCACCTTGGATGCTGAATTAAGTTTTGGTATAACAGAAATAAGATGTATAGAGAAGACTAATGAAAGTTATTGATAGCATAGAAAGAGCTCCATAAATGGAGAGATTTGAAAGATCAGCGTTATGTAGTTTAGCGATGAACAAAAGGGCAGACTTCAGAAGTTTACAACATAATAAATGGCATAGAGAAGGTAAATTACATGCTTCTATGTACGCTTCAGAATACAAGAATAAGGGGACAAACAATTAAATTAATAGGTAAATGTCAAACATATAAAAGAAAATCCTTTTTAAAGATCCCATCAAATTAACTTGTGAAACTCACTGTCACAAGGTACTTTACTGAGCCAAAGATCTCAGCAGAACTAAAAAAAATAAACATTTATAGTTATGATACTTAGGATATAAGGGTCAGATTTTCAAAAGTGCCTGAATGATTTAGGAACATGAGTCCCATTGAAGTTAAATAAGGACTTGTTCTCCTAAGCTCATAAGCCAAGCACAAACTGCCTGGAAATATGAAGAAACATCGCCTCAAAGACATGTTATCATAAAAATATCCATTAAGGGAGTGGGTTGTATATACCTTCCACCAAAGCCTCTAGTTCTGGCGGCTACTGTCAGAGACATGATTCTGAATGTTGATCAGATCCAATATGGCAGCTTATCCTCTGCTTCTTGGGAAAGTTCTGGGATCCACTGAAGCTATTTATGGAGAAGGAAAATTCTCATCAGCAGTCAGGCTGCTGTGAGGTGAATGGGTTCTCTCTTTTCCTAGGTTTCTTCCTCCCAACCCTCATTTTCCTTTCCGTCCCACAAGGGGTGAGGGCTAGTGTATCACTGTCCCTCTCCATAACAATCCCAAAACCATGAGATAAAATGGAGTGGGGGAGAAAAAGAGAAACATCCTTTCCCTTCCATCACTGGTGGGAAGCATTCAAACTTATCAGACACACAACCTGCCAGATCTTGATACAAAAGATGGAAGTTTAGCCTTCTCACAGGTCATTGTCCCTGGAGCTTGCTAGTGACTCCCCTACTCAAGTCTTTCATTTCTGCCTATCAATATCATTTTTTCCAACATCTAACTAGGAAATGTCTTGTAAATTTTTCAAGCCCTGAGCATTTTATTCTTGTTCTGTTCTTTCCCATACAGGTTCTTATACTACCCTCATCACTGTAATATTTAAGCACCCTCCAGGAGTGCATTAAGTGGCATGCCTAACATACAGCATGTATGGTTCATTATTTCATCTTCTCCCCGAGCTGAGAGTTGTGTTTAGTTTTGCTATTGTATTTGCTAAAATAGCTTCTATCAGGACAACTGACATATAAAACCTGAAAACTAAAAGTTAAATAAGATACAACTCAGGTTTCATCTCTCATTATAAAAAAAACTGTTTGAAATCTTTGGATTTAAAATGCCACATAAGGGCAAAGTACTTTACAAACCATGATAAAATAAACTTCACAGCACATTTCCTTTCCCCACCCCTCTCCCAGGATTGGGAACCTGAGGCACAAAGACTACACAGACTCTCTCTAGGTCACAGGGTCAGTGGCAGAACCTAGAACTTATGACTCAGTCTTGTGCTTTAAACACCAGCCCACATCTCCTATTTTCACCACTCTCAATGGGCCACTAAAACCACATTTGTATGTGTGCACCTATCTGCACAGGCACTTCGAAATCCAGTGATCACCATAATAATGTAAATGAAGCGTGGCTCACAATTGTGATATTGATATTAAGCTTCTTACCTGTCAGATCCAGTGTCCTGTCTATGAAGATGACAGAGGCTCGGTTTTGTGCTGTCTTCCTCCTGTTTTTGGCCTGTGAGTAGTTCGCCAAATCCCCTGCGATAATCTTGCTCAGAGTCCCAATTGCAAAGCACTCCTCTCTCACATTTAAGCACTCAAACAAGGAGTTCAAGCCAGACACCAGGGTTCTGATCTGAAGCTGCAGCTCAGGAGGCAGAGAGGAGAAGTCCAGGTCGTTCAAGCTGCCAAACTTTTTCTTCTCAGGCCTGGAGGAGTTGATGCGAGCCAGGTCCTGGGGCGTCATGGGAAAGAGCGAGGCAAAGGCCGGGGTCACGAAGAGATGAGGCGAGATGGGCGCCAGTAGCAGGGGGGCATGCCGCACCTCGGCGGTGTAGTTCATGTTGCCCATCCACTGGCAGAGCTTCTCCTCGAACTGCTCGAAGACGGCCTGGCTGCCCCCCTCCGGCTCGGCGCCGCCGGGCGCCCCGTGGGCCAGCAGGTGCACGGCGTGGCTAACGGCGGTGAACACCACGCAGTACTGGAAGCGGCTGAGGCTGACGATGTCGCGAATGATGTCCACCGCCCGGCCCTTCAGCAGGCTGCTCACCACGAACACCGCCTTGGGCTGCTCCGCCGCACCCGCCTCGAAGCTGGAGAACTCCTTGACGTTGAGGGCGCCGGCCTCCAGCAGCCTGCCCGCGCCGCCACCCGCCCAGTGCAGGCTCTCCGCGCACGCCGCGTCCACGAACACCACGGCCCGCTTGGCCTTGGCCAACACCTGCTCCCAGGCCTGGCGGCAGGCGGCGAGCGCGGCGGCGGCGGGGCAGCCGGACATGCTGGGGCGAGGGGCGCGAGCCAGGCCCAGGAAGAGCCGCGGCGGGACAGGTACTGCCGGGGTGGCTGTGACAGGCACAACAGAGCACACGTGCCCGGGGGGAGGGGACGGCCGCAGGAATGTGACGCACCGAACTAGCGAAGGGCGGTGATTGGCTGCTTGAAGGCGGGGGGCGGGCGATGCGATGCGATGCGCCGGTTCCGGCGTCGTGGCTTTGTCCCGAGCTCGTCTGGGTGGCAGCGGCTGCGAGCCGGGTGTGGGAGGAAGCAGAGGTGGGTGTGATGCGGCTGGAGCCGCCGCAGTGACTTTGCTTAGAGCCCCGAGCAGCTCAAGGGGCCCCTATTTTGCTTTTTATTATGTGTGGTGTGTGTGGAGTCCCCCCAAATATTAATGTTTATGGGTCCCAATGGGATAGCGCTGCCTCTGCTCACGTTTTCGATCCTCTGTAGCGTTCACATTTTCAAGCGTTTCTGTGCAGCGCTAAGGGGTAAAGAATTTTTAAAAAACATGACATGCACGTGTAATCACAGGACTCCAAGAGCTGCGGCTTTGTGACTTGGACTATCTTAACCCTGCCAACATAACCCTGTAGCCTAGCCACAGTCAACAGCTTGGGGGTATGTCTACACTGGAGCTGGAAGGTGCAATTTGCAGCCCGGTAGATGTACTGGCACTAGCTGTAATTGAGTTAATATGCTAAACCGAAGTGTAGCCTCAGCAGTGCTGCCTGAGTACTTGGGGTGGCTAGTGACTCACAGCTACACTTCTGTTTTTAGTGCACTAGCTTAATAAGAGCTAGCACAGGTATGTCTACTCAAACTGGAAATTACACCTTCCAGCTCCAGTGCAGGCATATCCTAAATAGCGTAAGACTTGTGATAAAAGGCAGAATAAGATATAATGGTGTGCAGGGGCTTCAGCTAGATGGTCAAGATAGTTCATTCTTGTCTAAGCATCTGAGTCCCCCTGTTCTTCCCCTTCTTTCATGGGTCATGGGCACAGTGTGCCCTTGTTGCCAAGAAGGCTAACAGCATGTTGGGCTGCATTAGTAGGACCATTGCCAGCAGATCGAGGGAAGTGATTATCCCCCTCTATTCGGCACTGGTGAGGCCACATCTGGAGTATTGCATCCAGTTTTGGGGCCCCACTGCAGAAAGGATGTGGAAAAATTGGAGAGAGTCCAGTGGAGGGCAACAAAAATGATTAGGGGGCTGGGGCACATGACTTACGAGGAGAGGCTGAGGGAACTGGGCTTATTTAGTCTGCAGAAGAGAAGAATGAGGGGGGATTTGATAGCAGCCTTCAACTACCTGAAGGAGGGTTCCAAAGAGGATGGAGCTCAGCTGTTCTCAGTGGTGGCAGAAGACAGAACAAGGAGCAATGGTCTCAAGTTGCAGTGGGGAAGGTCTAGGTTGGATATTAGGAAAAACTATTTCACTAGGAGGGTGGTGAAGCACTGAAATGGGTTACCTAGGGAGGTGGTGGAATCTCCATCCTTCGGCTGGGATGATTTAGTTGGACTAGATGACCTCCTGAGGTCTCTTCCAACCCTAATCTTCTATGATTCTATGGGGAGAATAGGATTACATACATTGCCCTCTACATGCTCATAATACTTGCAGCTCTGGTGGAACACGTTTGGTTGCTGTGTGTGTAGTGTTTTGAAGTTTAGGTTTGATAGCTGATTGTCCTGCAGTTAGGTGAGTTAGCAGGGCTCTTTGAAGGGCTCTAGCAGGGAACTCTGAAATGTGAGCAGTAGAGTTTTTGTTTTATTAGGCCAGTGATTAGAGGAGACTGAGTGAGAGAGTTTGAGTCATCCATTCCAACTATGTGTGGGGCCCAGAATTTAAAAAGCATGCAGATGCCCAGTTGCTGGTAAGATGAAAGCAGCTGAAAGACTCAGCCCTGGTCTACACCTAAAACTGAGGTTGACATAGCTGTGTCACTCATGGGGATAAAAAATTCACAACCCTGAGAGATGTGGTTAAATCAACCTAAGCCCCACTGTAGACAGTGCTAAGTCAATGGAAGAATTCTTCCATTGACATAGCTACTGCCTCGAGGGCGGGGGGGGGGGGGGGGGGGATTTACTGTATCAATGGAAGGGATTTTTCTGTCCATGCAGTTAATCCATCTTTCCAAGAGGTGGTACCTAGGTCCACGGAAGAATTCTGTCAACTGGGCTGCATCTACACCAGGGATTAGGGTGACCTAACTACAGTGCTCAGGACATGACATTTTTGACAGCCCTGAGCAATCAATGTAGCCAGTTCGATATAATTTTTAAGTATAGATCAGGCCTTAGGGCAGTGGTCCCCAAAGTTTTCAGGGTCATGCCCCTGTTTATCCCTGTCCACACCCTCCCCCCAAGCTGCAGCCAGGAGTGGGGTCACGGCACTGGGAGGCGAGGGAGAGGGACATGGACAGGGGTAAGGGGGCCGAGACTGGGGCGACAGGTGGGGGGAGGGCCAGGAGCAGAGCCCCGGCCGAGGTCAGGAGCCGGGACCCCAGGCCCGGAGGTGGGGCCCCGGGTGCAGGGCCGAGAGCGGAGCGTGGGGCCGGCAGCCGGGGCTGAGAGCAGAGCCCCAGCCCGGGGCCGGCAGCCCTGGGGCCGGCGGCCAGGGCCAGGAGTGGAGCTGTGTGCTGCTCCCTCCATGCCCCCTCCCGAACAGTCCTCCATGCCCCTCTAGGGGGGTGCACCCCAAAGTTTGGGGTCCTCTGTCTTAGGGAGTTAGCCAATGGAGTTCGCCAGTGGAGGAAGGCAGAGACATAGGATTTTGAATTTCCTTAATTTGCAGGTACCCTACAAGGAAGATCTGACAATGGGAGGGAAATGACATGCCAACATCACTGCTAACTATACCTGTGGGGCCCCCTGTCAGACAGGCATCCTGACTCTGGAGACTTCCACCCTGGTCTTGACTTGCTGGTAATGTGGCCTTCATGTCCCTGTCAATGAAAATCAGGCAGGGGGAACCACCTTCTGTGAGAGCTGTCTGTTGGTGGAGTCCCTCAGGAAGCTGGTAACAGAGCAGCAGGAGGATGAGGACTTAATCGACAGTATGCACGTGGAAACACCTGGGACGGAGGATGCTAGCTGACTACACGACTACAGTGGTACCAGAGGAGGAAGGTGAACCAGCTGTTCTAGAGGAAGGAGACTGGCTGGCCACCTGGGACAGTAGACAGTGCTCCACACCCCACCCAGGACCCCTGTCCTTCTCAGTCAGGAACCAGTATCATGTACTGGCAAGAGTAGTAGACCACAATGGTGAGGAGGAGGAGGATCCACCTGTCCCCAGGTCTGGGAGCTGAGTCAGGATAGGAGGAAGTCAGGTTCAGGCTGGCACTAGGTGACAGACAGCAGGCAAGTAACAGAGACAGGGACGAATCAGGGTCAGAAGCAATACAGAGACACACACAAATTCCCCCAGGAGTAGAGAGTTAAAGAAACCCCTATGATAACCCAGTTCCTGTTTCTCTGCCGCCTTCCCCTCCCCCAGAGCTCAGCCCGGGCATCCATACTCCGCATAGAAATTCTCACCAGAAGCAGAAAATAAACAGAGATCCTTGATCAGCTATGCCTGTAGGCAAGTCATGGAGATGAAAGATGTTGTTCAAAAACGGGTGGGTTTGGGCTTGTGCTTCCAGGGACCATAATAAACAGATTCCCTTCCACAGCAAAGCTCTGAGAGGACTGGCCAAACCAGAGAATTCTGGGATAAACAGTCTATAAAAGTTACTGAAATCCAAAAAGCATTGGATTCCATGAACATCCTTTTGTGCCACCCAAGCCATGATGGCCGTTACCTTGCGAGGGTCCATTATCAGTCCCTTGGCAAGATAAAATATCCAACAAATTCAAGGGTGTTCCAGTCAAATTTGTATTTCTCTGGCTTGGCATATAGATAACTTGTAGTCTTTGAAGAACATTATGCATGTGCTTGTCATGAAGAGCTAGGTCATCTGAGAAAATCAGAACATCAAAGTAGATAATGACAAAGTGGTTCAGCATATCTCTGAAAGTATAGTTCATAAAGCATTAAAAAGTTTGCTGGAGCATTTCATAGGTCAAATGGCATGTCTAGATATTCACAGTGGCCATATCGAGTATGAAAAGTGGTCTTCCACTCATCTCCTTCATACATGTGCATCAGATTATAGGCCCCACGCAAATCTAACTTTGTGAAAATACGAGCCATGCTTAGCCAATCTGAATTCATTGATAAGGGGAAGCAGGGAGCAGTTTCAAACAGTCACCTTGTTCAGGGCTCGATAGTCAATACATCTCTGAAAAAAAAGATCAGCATGCCCCTCTGGGATGTGGACATCCGGATGAAACCCTTCTGAAGGTTCTCCTGCAAGTATATGTGGAGAGCCTGCAGTTTGGGTTTGGAGAGGACATATATCCAACCAAATGAGATCTCAGCTTTGGGCTGGAGATCAATCAGTCTGATGCAGGGGCATGATGTCTATCTTCCCCGGTGAAAAACATTGGTGAAGTCATGGTATTTGTGGGGGATCTTGGCCACGGTAGGCAGAACTGCAGGGGGCACTGAGGCTCCTGGCAGTCTTGCTCCCTGAGGGTCAGGGTCTTCTAGAAGGCAGAATAGCCGGCAATACTGGGATCTGAAGTGTAGGATCACCATCCACCAATGAATGTGGATGTTAGGCCAAGTCATACCTAGAATGACCGAAGCATCAGGGGCCCAAATTAATCTGAGTTGGAGGGTTTCCTGATGTCCCCAGACAATGAGAACCATTACTGGCAAGGTCGGGTAGGTTATTGGTCCCGAGGAGAAAAGAGACCCATCAATAGTCTTGACCAGATCTGAAGAGTTCTTGCATATGTTGGGAACCGCATGGGTCTTAGCAAAATTCAAGTCCATAAAGTTAACCTGAGCCCCTTGAGTTGACTAGGGCCTCTATATGAATCTTATCACTTACCAGAAGTTGAATCAATAGAGGTATTCGGAGTTGCACAGGAAACTGACTTGGGGGTCCTGCTGTGCCAACTATGGCCCAGGGGTGCTGGGAACTACTGGAGTGGGGAGAAGAGCAGCTCTGCCCTTGGGGCTGAGGAGCTGGCATTTCCTGGTCCCAGTTCCGCCTGAGTCTTTGTTGGACACATCAAGGCAAGATGGCCAGGTTACCCACAATACAGGCACAAACTTAACACCAGATGTCGGTGTTTCTTTGAGTCAGAGAATCAAACTGGTTGGCTTGCAACTGCTCAGATGCCAGGGAAGACCTGTATGGATGGGGTGTTGTGGACAGGATGGCTGGCAACCTCCAGAGAATCCAGGTATGCTTGCAGTGCTGCTCCATGAGGAGTTATTTGATTCTGATGTACAAGTTGATCAGCTCATTCAAACTGGGCAGAGGCTCACCCGTGTGAGCTCGTCCTTTATAACCTCGTTAGCCCCAGGCAGAAATAGTGGTGCTCTGCCATCTCATTCCACCCAGTGTCAGAAGCCAAACAATGAAATTCAGTGGTGTATTTGGTGAAAGGCCAGCATCCCTGCCGTAAGGCTTGGAGGATTGTCTTGGTCGCCTGTGCACTGTTGGGGACATCAAAGATAATGCATATGGCTTGAAAGAATTTGCCTAATTGTTACAAGAGTGGGCTGGACTGTTCCAGGAGGAGGGAAGCTCAGGCCAAAGCTTCCCCAATCAACAAGCTTAAGATGATCCCCCCATTGTCCTGGTCTGGAGAGAATGATCTAAGGCAGGGGTCGGCAACCTTTCAGAAGTGGTGTGCCGAGTTTTCATTTATTCACTCTAATTTAAGGTTTCACGTGCCAATAATACATTTTAATGTTTTTAGAAGATCTCTTTCTATAAGTCTATAATATATAACTAAACTATTGTTGTATGTAAAAATAAGGTTTTTAAAACGTTTAAGAAGCTTCATTTAAAATTAAATTAAAATGCAAAGCCCCCTGGACCGGTGGCCAGGACCCAGGCAGTGTGAATGCCACTGAAAATCAGCTCACATGCTGCCTTCGGCACATGTGCCATAGGTTGCCTACCCCTGATCTAAGGTATAGTAAGAACAGGAGCCAATGTTGGTTCAAGAACCCCTGAAACTTGTCCTGATTGCCATCAAATTAATCAGGCAGTGGAATCTTCAGCTCTGGGAGGGGTGGGGGCAGAGTTCGGAGAAGCCAGCAGAACAACCTGCGCCTGCAGAGCCGCATTCTGTGATTGCAGAATGGTTAATTGCATCTGCAGATTCTGGACAGTGTCCACCAGTCCTGATGGGACCTTGCTCCGAAGACCCCTGTCCTTAATTTTTTGAGGCTGCTCAATCTGTCAGGCAACTGGGATGAGGGTGATCTAGCCTAGTGATAAGAGCAGGTGTCAGGCCTAGTGGTTGGAACAGGCATTGAGAAGCATGGACTAGAATCAGAACCAGAGTCAGTAGTCGGAAGCTGAAGTCAAGGGTCAAACCAGAGGAACTAAAGCAAGCAGGTGGCAGGCAAGGAGGGTGTCACAGTCTGGGCTGCAATCCAGACCAGTGAGGGGTTGTGTCACCATTAGCTCTGTAATCTTGGGTGCCTCACAATGCTTTGCTGTTGTAGCTGCCAACCTTGGCCACTCACAACCAGCCTATGAGCATGCAGGTCACACCCTGATTGTCTGTGTGCTAGACAGCCCTGGTTCAGCAGATCTGACCCCTGCGGTCTGTGTACAGTCCCACAACACTACTCTGGCTTCTACCAGCCTTAGTTACTACTAGCAGGATGATCCCAACACACTCCCAGTCCCAAATTTTCCCAAACCTATGTGCTATGCACTGTCCAGCCCTCTCCTGGTCAGTTGAGAGAAATAATATGGTTTGTTTGCTCCTTTAAAGACACAAAAACGCATTACAGCACATTAACTTAACTGGGAGTGAATACACCCTTTGTTTTAAACACAGAACTGAGTTGATTTATGGTAAAATAAAACAAATTTATTAACAATAGGACATAGGTTAAGTGATGGTAAGTAACAGGAATAAAATTAGAAAGGGTTACAAGCAAATAAAAGTGAAAACATGCATCTAAAAGTCTAATACTTAATCTAGCAATACACAGGCTTTGTTCAAGGTAGTTCCTCTTAACAGTCATTCTTTTTTCCTAGCCATGGCTGACTTTCCCTCATAGAGAACCTTCCACAAAAGTACAAGCTGCAGGCTTCACCTAAGAAGACAAGGGAAAGATCTTTACCTAAGCAGGTTTCTCACCTATATTCAGTTCCAGAGACTTCAACCTCCCTTTGGTTGAAGGACCCATCTTTCTCGGCTTGCAAGAGCTCTGGCCTCTTGTTTGTTTAGTGCAGGGGTCGGCAACCTGCGGCTCCAGAGCCGCATGTGGCTCTTTGGCTGTCCCCTTGTTTTTTGAGGAGGTGTGAGGTAATCTCAAAAGTAATGGAAATGGTCATGCAGATTGTTAACAAAATAATCTCAAGCGCTCTCAATCATCGGCAGTTTTACGAGATTCTTCAAGACGTTAACAGCCAGTATTCTGATCTTCTCATGTATAACAAGGTAAGATGGCTTTCCAGAGGTGCAGTCCTGGTGAGGTTTGCATCATGTCTTGAGGAAATTAGGGTGTTCCTACGAGGAAAGGGCCTTAAATATGCGGCGCTAACAGATCCTCACTGGCTGCAGAAATTCAGTTTCTTGGTGGATTTAACTTCTCATTTAAATGTGTTGAATCGGAAGCTACAGAGAAAAGGAAATACTGCAATTTTGCTTTTGGAAGAAGTTCTTTCATTTAAACGAAAGCTGTCTTTGTTTGTAAGGGACATTGAGATGGGTGTGTTAGTGCATTTCCCAATACTGAAGCAATACAAACAAACAAATGACTGTGACATTGACGTTAGATTTCTTGCAGAAACAGTCATCAGAATGCAAGCTGCATTTGCTGTCCGATTTCAAGAGTGCAGAAGGGAAAAGGCCACTTTGTCATTTCTGTTGAAACTGCTTGAAGCTGACACTTCAGCATTGAATTTTTCAGTATTTGCGGGAATCCATCGAGCGCAGTTTGAATTTGAATTAGCGGACTTGCAAGACAAGGATTTATGAATTCAAAATTGAAAGATCTTGTCACTGAACTTAAAAATCTGGAAAGGCAGAAATCCACCCTGGGGCTACAACACAAGTGGTCTGAAATGGACGACGTTAAGCGGCAAGACCAGATTATATTCGACGTTTGGAATTGTCTACCAGATACGTAGTCACCTGAAGTAATACACATTTGGACTTCTCTCAATCTTCGGTTCAATGTACTTCTGTGAACAAGTGTTTTCCAACATGAATTTCATCAAAAACAAACTGAGGAGCCAACTGCAAGATGTTAGTCTTGAGTCCTGCTTGAAAATGAAAATCACGGCATATTCACCAAACATTGAGCAACTCTCTAAAGATATCCAACAGCAGAAGTCGCATTAAAAGTATTGGTCAGTAGTAATAACTTTAATATGTTAAATTATTATTAGTTGATAAATTCTAACTCGACAGGTAGCTTTGTGTGTGATGTGGCTGTCGAAATATTTTGGTCAAAGACAAAAACAAAAAAGTGGCTGTTCTTCTTTGAAAGGTTGCCGACTCCTGGTCTAGTGAGAGATGCCAAAGATGGCTTCTTTTCTTGCCTATATCTCCCAAAGTTCAATGAACTTGTTTCAAGTGGCAGGATGACTTGCTGTTCTTCCCATTGTGTGGGCTTCCCATCCCCTGTATGATTTCTATGTAAATGGGGCTTCCCTTGCTTGATTCCATCATGCTTAATTTATATAGGAGACAGGTAGAGAGCTGACACATTCACTCTTGTCTAGGCAGACCGTAGAGCCCTAATATCAATAAGAATCTATAATTCCTTACATAGTGTTAATACATACTTTTTCACAATGATATTAATCACCAGTGTGTCACTAGCTTTCAGAAAGACTTCACTCTATACACTTTTATAATACAGTAATGTAGTATACCATCAGTTGATTCAGTTGCTTACCACTTGAGGCTCAGCCCCTGTGTCTTTATAGACCACTAAAACTTGGAAATTGATTCTTTGAAAAGTGAAACCCAAAACAACCTTCTCTCCCATGCTGGGTGTAGATGCTATGCTGTCTTCTCTCCTTGTTAGCAGTGAGGTTTGCCTCCACCCCTCATTAACCTGATGGGTCTCTTTACTGCTTATATGTAAATTCAGGTAAACACACATTCCTTTGTTTAGGATAGATTTGTTTAACAATCTCCCTGATATACCTGGTTTGAACATATCTTAGTTATCATTCCAGCATATATCCATTACTCTTAATACCCACCACGTACATACATGATGGAAGATTATTAATGATCAGCGAGTTACTAGTTTTCAAATGATACCTCACAAGGCCTATTTTGTACAAAGATTATTACAATAGTGTGTAAGGTGTGAATACAGGGGTGCTTAGTGTCACAGGGGTCTAAGGGTGGGGGCAGGACAGAGGCAAGGCTGGGTACAAGGCAGGAACAACAGGGACAAGGTAATGCAGAAGCAATCACAGTGGTAGGCATGAGCATTGAGTAGCCATTGAGCTACTATTGCTGCTGGCCCCTCCATCCAATCAGGCAGTCTGCTGCAGGCCGCCTGTACTGATAAGGCTGCCAGGAAACTAGCTCTGCTGCAGGCCCTGGTTCCTGACATTTACCATTAAGGTCCCAAGACTGCAAACACAACGCATGTGAGTATTCCTATTGGAATGTAAGTAGGTCTAAGGGAGTCACAATGACTTTATGGTAGCCTAAATTGGTAAACTTAGGCCTTGTCTACTCTGGCAAGTTTCTGTGCAGTAAAGCAGCTTTCTGCGCTGTAACTCCCGAGGTGTACACACTGCCAAGCCACTTAGTGCGCAGAAACTGCGCAGTTGTAGCACTCTAAAAAAACCACCCCACTAAGAGGCGTAGAGCTTTCTGCGCTGGGGCTACAGTGCTGCGGGGCCAATGTAGACACCATGTTGATTGGCCTCCGGGAGGTGTCTCACAATGCCTGTTTTCATCTCTCTGGTCATTGGTTTCAATTCTACTGCCCTGCCCTCAGGTGACTAACCGTCATCCCCACCCCATACATTCCTTTGCAGATTTGAAAGTCCCCTTCCTGTTTGCTCAGTGATGCGTGCAGTGGTCTCAGCGCATCTTTCCAAGTGGCCATGCCTGCTCCACGCACCAGGCGATCCCCTGCTTGGAGCAATGCCCAGCTGCTGGACCTCATCAGCATTTGGGGAGAGGAGGCTGTGCAGTCCCAGCTGCGCTCCAGCCATAGGAATTATGATACCTACAGACAGATTTCACGAGGCATGATAGAAAGGGACTGTGACCGGGCCACATTGCAGTGTAGGGTAAAAGTGAAGGAGCTGCGGAACACCTACCACAAGGCACAGGAGGCAAACCGCCGCTCTGGTGCTGCGCCCACGAGCTGCCGGTTCTACAAAGAGCTGGATGCGATACTCGGTGGCTACCCCACCACCACTGCAAAGGCCCCTGTGGATACTTTGTTGGCTCGCGTGCCAGTCGAGAGTGGACTGAGCCAGAAGGAGGAAATCTTGGACGAAGAGGGGGAGGGGGGACCCAGAGGCAGAGGATGACTCAGAGGCCAGAGATGTATGCAGTCAGGAGCTCTTTTCTACCCTGGAGGAGCCTAGCCAGTCACAGCAGTCAGATCTTGGCGAAGCACAAACAGGAGAGGAGGCACCTGGTAAGTGGATCTGATTTTGAGAATTGCTGAAGCAAGTTGTTGGGGGCAGGAGGTTGCAGAAAGCAGGCTTGTCTCCCACTTTATGCCTAGTCTGAGCGGCGGAACAGGCTATTGATAGACTCCCTCACTTCATGGGAATCTCCCTCAGAGATCTCCAGGAAACTCTCATGCTATACAGTAACTCCTCACGTAACGTTGTAGTTATGTTCCTGAAAAATGCGACTTTATGCGAAACGATGTTAAGCAAATCCAATTTCCCCATAAGTATTAATGTAAATGGGGGGGTTAGGTTCCAGGGAATTTTTTTTTGCTGGACGAAAGACATTATATACACATACAGTATACGTTTTAAACAAACAGTTTAATATTGTACACAGCAATGAATGACTGTGAAGTTTGATTGAGATGGTGGAGTAAGAGGGAGGAATATTTCCCAGGGAATGCCTTGCTGCTAAATGATGAACTAGCACTCGGCTGAGCCCTCAAGAGTTAATACACTGTTGTTAATGTAGCTTCACACTCTACAAGGCAGCATGGACTGAGGCAGAAGGGAGGAAACACAATAGATGCAGGGCAGTAGCTGCAAACACTTCCCTGCAAAAACTGAACATGATGATCAGCCCACACTATCCAGCTGGAGTGCACCACTCCCTCCTCCTGACAGCACATGAACAGCTGCACAGGTGCTGACTTTCCAAAGTGCTGGGGGTGTGTGTGCATGAGTGAGAGAGAGAGACGTGCATTGCCCCTTTAAGTATGCTGACCCCAACAAGTACGTTGCCCTTTTAAGCAGATCAGACAGGAAGCAACAGCTTCCAGCAAGCTCCCTCCTTTCTGTCCCTGAACCCTGTCTCCCTCCTCTGCTTTGAGGGGGTATGAAGGGGGGGTCAGGAGTAGGGGGACATCCTGATATCAGCACCCCTCTCCCCCCACCCCCCAGCAAGCAGGGAGCTCCCGGGAGCAGCTCCAAGACAGAGGGCAGGGCAGGAGCAGCAGGGCAGTGGGGGGAGGGCCACCTGAACTGCTGCTGGGCAGCTGCCAAGCCACATATCTTACCGAGAATTTAGGGGAGCTGATGGGGGGAGGGCTGCCAGCCCCCCCTGGTTCTAATCCCCACAAGGAGGAGCAGCTCTTCCAGAGAATCGTGCAAGCAGTGGACAAAGCAGGCAGCTGCCAAACGCCGTTATAAGGGAGCATTGCGCAACTTTAAACGAGCTTGTTCCCTAATAGATCAGCAACGTAACAATGAAACAATGTTAACTGGGACAACGTTAAGTGAGGAGTTACTGTACTGGGCAATCCGCCGCCACAGGTTCCTTGGCAGAGCTGCTTTGTTTCTAGCCCCATTAATGGTAACTTTCCCACGCCACTTTGCCATCACCAGGGACCATTCCTGCACACAGGCGAGCCGCATAGGGGCCAGGGCAGAAGCCGCAGGCTTGGAGAAGACCCTCCCTTGATTCCCTGCTCACCCTCAGCAGTGAGATATCTTCCATAATGATCACATCCTGTGGAAAGTGTGGGGACAGGAATGATTATCAGGCCCTGTCCCCTACAGTGCTGGCTCTCCCCAAGAGCAGCAGGGTCCGAGAACAGTGATTTACCCTTCCCCTGTGGCTACTCACCATTTTGGGGGTCTTGTGGCTTGTGTGCTTGCCTGGGGTCAGCCAGTTAGTGACAGGTGTGTGAGTACTGGCTGTGTTTTAAAGCACTGAATCAGTGTTATCTGTGTTGCAAACAATACTGCTTCTGTAAAATGTTGCATTTAAATTTCACAGAGATGATCTTGGGAGCCCAGCCTCCCTCTTCGTTATCGGCAGCAGAACGGCTGCACAGAATTAGAAAGCTGCCAAGAAGAACTAAGAAGGACTTTCTCCATGAGGTTATGATGCACTACGCTGCTGAGAAACAGGAATTGAAGGAGTGGCAGGACAGCAAGAAGAGGGACCGAAAGAAGAACGCGGCACACCAGAAAGAAGCCACGGAGCGGCTCTTAAATGTTATGGAGCGCCAAGTGGACATGCTCCAGGCGATACTAGCTCTTCAAACCGAGCAGCTCCGCGCCCGCCCTCCCCTGCAGCCGCTGTCACAAATCTCTTTCCCATGCACCCCACACACACCGCCAACACACTGTTATCAACCTCCTGGCTCCACTCTCTACCCGCAGCATTCCACTCCTCCCTCCTCACAGTCCAGCACTGTGGACTCCCACTACCCACTGCACTCAACACCCATCCCTCTGCAGTTTGGCCCTGCTGAAGTACAGCACCCTCTGCATTGTACTCCAAAGGAGAAGGTTGGGCATGATCCCTGGGCATACACAAATCTGTAGCCATCTTGGGACCCCTCCTCCGCTGGAGACCTTCCCTTCCCCCCATCCCCCTTGTTTTAATTCTGTTTTGGGCATCTTTGTATTCTGCGAGCACCTCCATTATGGCTCAACAAGAATGCCAGCTCACAATTTCTCTCCTTGGAAATGCTATCCCACCTTTTCTGTGCCTGAAGGGGATCTGACTCTGCTCCCTCTCAGGACTGTTCATGACTGCTTCTCAGCTTTTCTGATGGCTTTCACAGGGACACACCATTTGCAGCCACTCAATGCTCCAGTCCCTGTGTTTCCAATCATTCCCCAAGGAAAATCCTCAGCCTGCATGGCTTAGTTGTTTATCAGCTTTGCATGTGCCCTAATGCCTTGGGGGGTGGCTTCCATTGTCTCCAGCAATCTTATTCCATAAAGGAGCTTAATTACTTCTTCTGTTTAGTCTGAATAGAAGGTGGCTAGCATGACCATAAGTTTTAAAGGGGCTGTGGTTGCCTATAGATCAATTACACTGTTTGATGGCAGCCATAACCACAATACCTTGCTCTTATATCTCAAAACAGATGATTATTCTTTCACACCATCCAACTGAATATTGCACAATACATTATTGAAAGGCAAGTAGTTCAAAAATTATTCCACATGTTGCTTAATTACAAGAAATAAATATTTAGAATTTGTAAAGTGGTTGAAAATCAGTCCTACAGAAACCATCAAAAATAACTCTGTCCACAGGCAACTTTAAAAAAAAATCTCAAAAATATCACTTTATTTGAAAAAAGCTACAAATTACCATATTTCACCTAATGACATTCAATTCTCAGACCTGACAATAAACACTCCTGATCTTCTGTAGTGATGAATGGCAGGGGAATGTTCTTTTAATTCCAGCTCTGATGTGTCTCCCTCCTATTCCCACTCTGATCCATCTTTTTTTCCATTCTCAGCTCTGATTTGTATCTTTGTTTATTTCAGCTCTGATCTATTATTTTAACCTACTAGCTGTGGTGTAAAACTTTACAGTGCAGAACAATATGAAAGATAAAATTAGTCTGGAAAACTATTTGATGTGAACAATTAATGTCAAAAAGGATTGGTGATGGTTGATCACCAGGCCGCTGGGCCTATACCCATGCAGAATTAATTCCTTGTCAAATTGAATTATCTTGAAGGCTAAAAATCTAGAACGTTTTTCTTTGACATATCACAAACGCTGAAAATTTTTGTTTTTGTTGCCTTCTGCTTTTCCAGTGTTGTTTTTATTTTTCAATGTTTTAACTTCCATTGTTTTCACAGTTATGCAGAGTCAAAGCAACAAAAGTTCTGTCAAGAAATCATGAGGGGTTTTTTTCTTTTTAAAAAATACACCACAGAGTGCAATTATTTTTCTTTATAAGCCAGTTTGAAAGAGAGACTACTAGCCAGTGCACAAAATCAGATTAATCAGTGACTCCATTAATGAGGAAATTTATATTGGTAGTTATTGGTAGTCGATTTTAATTATTACTTGTGCAAATACTTAAGCATTCCGGAAATTAAAATAATCAGTATTGATTTGAAGACTCACTGTAAACTGGAAATCTTGTAAGTTCTAAAAAATTATGTAAAAGTAGTTTCATGTTCTGCACCTGGCCTTCATGTTCTGCACCTGGCCTGTCAATTTTTGTGGGTTTAGTATCAGATTTTTTTAATTCAATTTCTTATTTTCTCATCTGTGTGAAAGTCCAAACAAACAAGTAAAACTGACTGACTCTGCAGGGGAAACAGTGTAACTGGCATAGACTAAGGGCCCAATCCTGCAAGCACTCTTCTCAGGTGGACCATTGTATCTACATGGAGTGCCTGGTATGACCAAGGTCAAAGTACTGTCAAATATACAAAGTAAACAAATGGAGGGGGGGGAGAGAAATACTGTACTGACCCTTAATAAAAAATACAAGTTCCTTAATGTGTATATAAACTTGTTGTATAGGAAACCCAGGTCTGAAAACTTTCCAAATCAAACCACCTTTCTCACTCCATTTATGATTGCATAGTAAACTAGAATTGACTTGTCGCAATGAAAATGACCTGACTTCACTGCATGGTTAAATAATTAACAAAAGTAATGTTCCATTCATGCTCATCACACTATTTTCAAACATTTAACATTTATTTCAAAAGGAAATTTCTTCATTCAAGACTACATCTATGCCAAGTACAAAGCTGTAAAACAAGGTTGTCCATGCAGATGATTCAAAGAATGAGCTCCCTGCCACAAAGTGGAGCTTTTAATATTTGCATAGGCTTCTGTTTTGATTTTCAGAGGGTGGATGATGGCATGAGAGCTTCTCTTTCAGTGTTTGCAGTGGGATGAGAAAAACTCTCACACCTGGGCTGAAGTGGACCCAGGGAGGTGGGCCAAATTTGTTTCCACATCTCCCTCTTCTTACATTTTATCATTAAACTTTTCCTTAGTTGGTGGGGGCTGAAACCACATTAAAGATGGCCACGATTTGCTGCATGTGAAAGGGAGGCTTCCTGTAACAAAGATGGCAGCCATTGCCTATTGTTCTTGAAAAGGGACTGAAGCAAGGCTGCCTTTAAGGAAAATGGTCTCACTCCCCATGCTAAATGGACCAGAGGAGGGCATGGCAACGTAGGGAGCAGTAGTGATTCCTAAAGGGAATTGTGGGGGATGTGACAGAAAAGGAGATGAGGATGCTGGGCCGATGAAGGGAAAGGGAGGGGAAATATGGGAGAAGAGCAGGTGAAATACAGAGACTGCATGAGCAAGGGGAAGACCAGTGAGGGGAGAAGGGCAGGATGCTGGCTGCAGTGTGGAGGGATGCAGAATAATGCTACGTGAGTGGGTAGCAAAGAACAGAATGGCAGCCGCCCCACCCTAAGGATAAGGAAGGCTAAGCCCTTCTCCCTGTGCCAGTGGCCTGGGAAAGGCCTCCATTAATGTGGGCCTGTTCAGGGCTGGATTCACCAAGCTGAATGAGCAGCATGCTCCAGCTGGGGAAGGGTTCACTCCCCTAGAGACTCGACTCACCTCCCCCTCCCCCACAGCCTTCCCCGTGATTTGGTTTAATCTTTTTATTTGGGGGCTTGGTCTCACTGAGGATTTCTGTAACCCTTGTGGCTGGCAAGTGTGTATTTCCCCCTCCCCTGGCTGCAGAGAGAAGCCCCAGTTTCTGTGGCACCAGTTAGCAGGCAAAGGGCCCGATGGGCCTAAGGCAGGCCAGCCCCTTAGAGGGGGTTCTCTCCCCAGGGCCAGGCCACCTTACTCCTTCCCGCACTACGCCCTGCCGGGGGAGGGTGCAGGCCCCGTTTCCCCGCCCCTGCGTCCTAGTGCTTCGGGGGTGGCGGGGCCCGGCCCTTTCCTGTGTGTGTGTGTGTCAGTCACTCGGCAGGGGGAGGGGAAGCGCTGAGCGAGCGCTCCTCGGCGGGGGAGGGGCGGGCGCTGCACACACCGGCCTCCGCCGCTCGGATCTCCTCGGCTGCCGCTGGAAGCGTCTGCGGGGCTGCGCGGGGAGCCGGTGCGGCGGGTGCCTGTGTCCGCGCTCGGCAGGGGCCGGCGGCCATGTCGACCGGCGAGGTGGAGCGGCTGGCGGCGGACCTGAGCGGGACCGGCGGGGATGAGGAGGAGGAGTGGCTCTATGGCGGTACGGACATTCCTAGGCCCCGGCCTGGCCCGGCCGCCTCGGGCTCCCTCCCTGGCGCCGCGGGACGGGGAGATGCCGGAAGGGGAGCGCTAGGCCCCAGCGTGCGCAGCACCCACTCTCCCCGTCGCCTAGGCCGGCTCCCTGGGCCAGGCCGGGCCTGCTGCCTCCGACCCTTCTCCCCGCGTGCCCATCTCCCGCAGGAGCCGCTCTGGGGGCCTGCTGGTGCGGGAACCACCTGCTAATGCGGCTGGGCATGGCGCACCCCGGGTCTCCTAAAAAGCAGTGTGATGACTACAGTGATCCCCGCCCTGCGGCACTGGGCCCTCCGCCCCATTTTTGCCTGCCTACCGCCTGAGGGTCTTCAGCGCTCCCCTCTTTATCCCCCCTCCCGCCACGGGCCTGA
Source organism: Platysternon megacephalum (assembly GCA_003942145.1). Taxonomy (NCBI): domain Eukaryota; kingdom Metazoa; phylum Chordata; order Testudines; family Platysternidae; genus Platysternon; species Platysternon megacephalum. The sequence goes on along the minus strand of QXTE01000007.1, from coordinate 6,446,353 downwards.
GACAGCTGCTTGTTGTGTGCTCCACAAATGCGTCCCCCCTTTAAAAAAGTCCATGATTCTCTCTGGTCTTGTAACTTCGCCATCACCATCCTATTTAGGCACTTCCTATATCTAGACTCCTTTGAAATACCAAAGATTTAAAATGTGTATTTCCAAGTGTATTTTCCTATCCTGTATAGTGGGACTGTACCATTGGCTCTAGAAGAGCTAAGAGGGAAAGGCTGTTTGGACATTGGATTCATATAATGCTTCAGTCTATCTATAACCTGTACCAAATCCGCTCGTTTTGGAAAGGGGGGTTAGAATATAGTGACTGATCAGAATGTATGTGTGCTAAGAGGGGTTTCATTGTCTGAGAGGTAGTAGTTGCTCAGGTACTTTGAGGAAATTCTGAGGTGTGATTGGTATGGGAGTACTGAATACATATTTAGGGGCCATTCCTGCAGCCTTCATTCACCTGAATAGTTCCACCAAAGCCTTATTTTCTGTCATGCCTTTCATATAAATTGTCTTAAAATTCTTTGAATTCTCAACACCAATAAACTATCTTAGGCACTCCTTATTGTAGATTAAAATTTCACATACATAACTCACATTTCAGTATAACGATAACAGTAAATAAGTGACCTAAAAATGAAAACAAGTTTGAAATACTGTAATCTCTCTCTCTCTCTTTTTTGGTTTGAAACTTGTAGAGCTTGACTTCCTTGACTTCCTACACTGCCACTGGGAGTAAGCGTCCCAGCCTGGGTAGACAGACTCTCACTAGTGGGACTTCAGCTAGCATGCTAAAAATAGCAGTGTGGACATTGTGGCATGGACTCAGAGCTCAGGCTGTCGAACCTAAGGGGTTATGTTGGTTTGAGAGCCTGAGCTCCAGCCCAAGCCACAACATCAGCGCTGCTGTTTTTAGCATGCTACCTTGAACCTCGCAAGCGTGAGTCTGTTTTCCCTGTCTGGGAGGCTTGCTTCCAGCTGCAGTGTAGACATACCCATTTACCCTAACCACATTAATGCTGCCTGCAAACTAAAATTCTGATACCGCAAAGGGTCTGTTTGTGGAGCTCTGTTGGCTTAAGTGGGGTGCTGTGTTGGCTCGCATGTCTAACCACACAGATCCAACTCAGGATTGGAGGGTCCACCGTTTTATTTAGTGGTACAGAATTAGAGCTTGCAAGGTACTCTGCTATTTTTGACTCCATGGTTTCTAATACATAATTCTTAAATAATGTTTTTTTTCTTTTGACAGATGAAAATGAACCAGAGAGACCAGAGGAACAAAAAGCTAGGTGGGTGTCTTGACAGTTCTGAATACATTTTTTGCACAACTACATTAGCAGATTCACAACAAATCATTTCACACCTGTTCCTTGAAAAGTGATAGCCACTGGTAAGTCATTGGAAGTTGGGCATCTAAATTGGTGCCTTTGAATATCTCCTTCATATCATATATGTGAGCTGCCAGTCCGACTAACTCTTTAAATGGTTTAACCTAGAATTTGGGCTGTTCAGTCTTAAATATGAAAGTTCACTTTTAGTTGTTTAAGTTTAGGGTTATCAATATCACTGTAGAAAGGACTAACAGATTTCTTTAACATAGCTTTTGTTACATTGGGAGCCTACTACTGTAGAATGAGGGACACCCTTCCCCCCACACACACACCTAAATGGATTATTGTAGGAGGTATAGGGATATATGATGTACTTTAGTACTTGCTATGAACGTGCAACATATAACATTTCAGCATAGAAGTTACAGTGAAATAAGAACATTTCGCTCTGTTTTCCGGGGGGGGGGTACTGCTCTCTTTTGAGGGCAGGTGACACAATAGATATTGAGCAAATAAAGGCATTCAGAACAATAAATATGACATTAAAAATATCAACATGGAACCATTCACTTTTGCTAGTTCTTGTTTTTTATTCATTTGACTTGATTAGTGTGTTCCTAAAGTCAGATTCTAGGGCTGAAATATATACTGAATGTTCCTGGGGATTGTCTTGTTGGGGGATGTACATATTAGATTTCAGTTAAACCCTTTTACATTGTGCCTGAGAAGTGGCATTGTCAAGAATGACTGAGATTCCTGAGCAGTAAGTGTTTTCTAGGTATCCCTTGACCAGGCTACTTAATGCCTTGATGGTAAGGACTGAAATCTTCTACTTGATATGATTTTCTGTAGTGAGCAGAGGGCAGGTGTGATATGCTGATAGTATCTTGTGTTAGTGAGATGTGCTGCTGCATTCTAATTTCCTCAGCAGCTATTGTTGCAGTTCAGGCAGGAGATGACAAAGGCATGAATTACCAAAGCCAGGTCGTTGTTCACAAGGATCGGACATGACTTTTGGCCAGGGAGAGATTGTAGAACATATTACTTGCAAGATTCTACTATGTGAGAGTTTAGCTTCAGCAAGGATTCCAGGAAAGCCTCCTAAATTGCACAGTGCCTACAAACTCTTCTTGGCATTTTATTCTACCTACCAGTGTAACCTAAGTCTTACAGTGGTTTAACGTCAACCAGCTTTTCTTCATCCAAGAGCATATCTCAGCCAAGCATTGGGTTCACTTGGTGACAGAGATCATCCAGAGGTCCCTACACCTGCAGTTGTGCCCAGTGTCCTCTGCAACTGCAGGGTTTGGAGACAGATCCTGCCAAGATATAACTCGGGAAGGCTGCATCTTCATTTCTAGGCTGCAACTACACTGAAGACTTTGGCCCAGGTATTTAGGTGTTGCTGTGCTCAGCGTTGCAGTGATCCCAACAGTCTGGTTTTAGACTCCTAAGTGCCTAAATCCCTTTTAGTGGAAAAAAGAGATTTAGGCTCCTAAATCAGTTGGGTGTTGTGACACTGAGCTCAGCAATGCCCAAATATCTTTATAAATCTGGGCCTTTTAGCAGTTTTCCCATCATTAGTCTAGCGCAATGCAGTTCTGCTGATGCTGATGGAAGCACTAAAGTACATTTGAGGTCTGGCATTTTTACAGTGTAATCTAGACATGCTGTTTTAGTGTGTTTTTTTTCACTGTAACCTATAGATAGGAGTGACAATAATTTTCTTCTTTTATAATTTCAGCAGATAATATTGTTTAAATTGATAAAAATAGAAAAATGCTAAAAAAAATGTGCACAGTTGCAGGAAATTATGGGGGTCAGACAATTATTGAATGAAAGTAGATGTTGAGATTCAAAAAGTTAAAGCTTTGTAAACCATTAAAACAACTTTTCAGCATCACATGTCAAAATATACAAATATCCTTAAATCAACAAATTATACCTGTTTTTACTATTCATTCATAGTGAATTTGTAACAAGTCTAGATCACTGGATGGTGACTCTATACTCTGCCTATCTGTACATTTTGGTTATCATCTATGGAAGTGTGTGTGTGTAAATCCACACGTACCAATTAAAAAATCTAATCCTTCCAAGCCTGCTTATAGTCACCCATAGTAACTAGCTCAGAGCAGGGTTAGATGACAGTGTTAAAAAGGCCTGCACCAATATATTCTACCTTTTCCACCTTTGCTAACACTGATGCCGAGGCTGCACTGGTGTTTAACCAATGGTGGAAGAATTGCTAACAATTTTCAGTGTCATCAAGGCCACAATGTGGAGTAGCTGTAGCAAGTACTTTATTCCCTGCTGGAAACAACTATTGCAATATTGTCCTTTTTTTTCCTGAATTCTCTGGAGCAACTGCATCAAGACTGGATTTTTTTTTACCCCTCCCCCCAGAGGGCAATGGTGGGGTAGAGGTGATCCCTTTGAAATTCAATGCTTTACATCTGTCTGTTATATAATGACTTCTGTATTCAACAGTGTATTCAGTTCTAGTGGAGCGAAGCTTCATTATAAGAAGAATGAAAGTCCACTAAAATGCACTCAAGCAATTTTGGACTTGCATACTCCCTTCATATGGAAGTAGAATCATTATATATGATCAATTATGATCATGTTCCACTGTATCTACTTCTTGTAAACATTTGAATCCAGTTTTGCTATCCACGGGGTCATATTTGTGGACAGGAGTCAATGAAAATTTAAACAAATTTCTTATAATGAAATAATCCCTTTTGCTTCAATTTATTTTCTAATATTACTTTCATATTGGTGAGTCTTCTGATAGTGTAATTTCCACCATCAATATCTTGTTGTCTTATGATTTTCTAGTATCTTCTGTAGATAATCTCCAGATTCTTCTTCCCCATAGTGTTTCATTGCTATGCCCATGAGCCTTCCTTCTTTTCTAGGTTTTCAGACCCTTGGGGCTAGATTCACAAAAGGGCTTAGGTACCAAAGTCCAACGTTTATGTGCCACTGGCATTCACTAAACTGCTGCTCAGCTGCTGCCTAATCACCTTTGAAGGGTAGTATTTAGGCCTCAACCTCTCATCATTTCGTACTGGTTAGCTTAGGCTAGGTCCACACTACCCGCCCGGATCGGCGGGTAGCCATCGATGTAGCGGGGATCGATCTATCACGTCTCGTCTGGACGCGATACATCGATCCCCGAACGCGCTCACATCGACTCCGTAACTCCAGCAGGGCGAGCGGAGTTCGCGGAGTCGACGGGGGAGCCGCGGACGTCGATCCCGCGCTGCGAGGACGCGAGGTAAGCGCGCCAAATTCGAAATAAGATACTTCGACTTCAGCTACGCTATTCTCGTAGCTGAAGTCGCGTATCTTATTTCGATCCCCGCCCCTAGTGTGGACCAGCCCTTAGGCAGCTCTCCACCAAGCATACTGACTTCTGTGAATCCCTTTTTTGTGGCACCTAACTCTCCCTATGCATTGTGTGGGGAGCCAACTCGGGCTTGTGAATTCCACTAGGTGGCGGGAGCTTAAGTCTCCCTTGTGAATCTAGCCTTCAGTGTAGTTGTTTGATTTCCTAATCTTGCTGCCACCAGCCCATTTCTACAATTTTTGTCAAAATTGGTATCGTGGTAGTTTGCTTAGTTGTGCTGTAAAAGTGCTTTGTCACATTTGAGTACAACTAGTGATGAAAAGAAATACTGAAAGAACATGGACCCACGAGAAAGTTAATAATGTACCTGCATTCTCCGAGATTCACTGTACTTGAGCATGTCTAATGAAATTTTTTTTCATGTTTATTGAACCAGCCTCTGTGGCAAATAAACTTTAAATTGTATTTGCCATAGTAATAAAATGTGCTGGACTAGTTCTTTGATGTATTGGTTAATTTTTAAGGCATTGTAGTGATCTCATAATTAAAGTCACACTGGAAAATCTGTTTTCTTTTTAGAATATTGGCTATGTGGCAGTTAAAATGATCAGCTGTTAAATGAGTTGGTTCCTGCCGTTTTTAGTCAATAGTACCACACCTGACCACAGAACAAATGGTCCTGATTGACAATAATTGGCATCACTATTGGCAGTATATTAAATGGATACTAAACTACCTCCTAACCCCTAAATTGGCCTATTTCAGGTTGGGACAGAGTGGGGAAGGTTGTACTACTACTAATGCTTTAGTCTCCATTCTTGTAATTCCAGCATAATTCAAAAACACTGTTTACTAGGATGACACACTGGCTATTGTCAAATTAAAAAACAATCATTGAATTTCATGATGTGAAACACCTAGGTTTGAATCCCAGAACCAGCCCTGGTAACGAGCTGGTGCAACTCTGATTGAAGCATTGGGAGTGTTGCCAATTTAAGTTAGTACTGAATTTGTTTTTTTGTCTGATTGCCCATCCAGAAAGAAGCTGGGACTACAGATCCCATCTAGGGGCTTGAGGAAATAATTTTAAGTACCAATATTCTCCTTTTCAGTTAAGGAGCATTTTTTCATTGTGGCTCTTGTATGTTGTTGTGTTTGTTAAGCAACATAAACAAGGATATCAACACAGTGTTAGAAATTAAGTTTAGTAGTCAGTTTTTGCTGTCTCAGAAGCAACAAAACACTGGCTATTGAGTTAACTTGTTTTTATAAATTTCAGAGTGCCACAATGACTTAAAAAACAAACAGTATTTTCAAAACTGGTGGACATTACAAATCAGGTTACAACAAATTTAAAGGCTAATCAAATGTTGTATCTAAAATATCTTAGGCTATTGTGCCAAATAAAAAAAGAGAGAGAAACCTTGATAGAGATTTTTTTTGAAGCATTCTTGGATGTTTAGGCACACGTCTTTCATCATTTTAATGGAAGATGTGTCTAAACAACCTAGTCATTGTAAAATACGAGTCCTCATTTTTGCATGCTAAGGACCAAATCCTGCTCCCAATATACTCAGTGAAAAAGCTCCTTTATGACTTCAATAGGTGCAGGATCCAAACATGGTGAAAAATTGAAAATACAGTACTCTGAAAATATCTAGTTCGCATAATTTGTGTCGCCTGATAGTGTAAAGTTGACATTAAGTTATCTCTTAGAATATTTTTGCTTAGCAGTCATATAAAAAACTGCTGGGACATTGGCTATACTTCAAAATACTGTATCAGTGCTTTTTCACTGTAATATGTAGGTACACATAGTAACTAGCTTGCATTTTCTGTTTTTAAGTGCTCCACCGCCTTCTGCAAATGAAGAGGAAGCTGCTGAAAATGGTGTAGTGAAAATGGTAATTTTAAATATATGTTACAGACATATTCATTAGTATGCTTTGCTTTCACATGGGGCAATGATAATTTCAGTGACTAAAGAACTTCGCTAAAGTAACTGACTTTACACGTTCATTTGTAAGTTCTGTCACTTTATTTGACTAATTTTTAGTTCATTTTTTATGTGCAGTACTTGCCAGAAATTTCTTAACATCCAAAACAGTACTTATTGTGTGACCTTGTGCATGTCTCATGGGTTAACCTCTCACTAAGAATTACCTTTAAAATGGGTCTAACAATGACAGGTCTAACAGGGATGTTGAAGTTTATCTAATGTTTGGAAAGTGTTTTGTGGTTGTCCGATTAAAATTACTGTGTAAATGCTAATTACTATTAGTGCTGCAAACGTTTTTTGGGGGGAATAATTCTGATTGTGTAAATGAACAGTAGTTTTAATATTTTGGATACACGGAGGCAACTAATTAGTACAATGTTTTAAATGTGTATGCATGTTAATATTCATTTCTAATACCATCTGCTCCTTCCCCCTTTTGCATCTCCAGGCAGTTAACTTATATACTACACAGAAGAACTGTATATTAAGACATTTTAATAAAATTAGGGTTATCAAGGGAAAAGGGGGGCTAGGAAGGGTATACATATAAGGTCAACAGCAGTCTAAAAAAGCATGCCTTCATGTTATAAATTCTTGAGTAACAGAAAAAAAATCAGAACTTATTCAAGGACTATTATTAGTATACATTAACTAAGTTATTTGATGAGTAGTATTCACTCAGCTATAGAGAAAAGAAATTGTTTATGTAAATTACACCTCTACCCCGATATAACGCGACCTGATATAACGTGGGTTCGCATACAACACGGTAAAGCTCTGACACGCTGCTCTGAGCAGCGTGTTAAGGGTGCCGGGCCAGGCCGGGGCCGAGGGGTTGGATAAGGGGCAGAGGGTCTCGGGGGCAGTCAGGGGCTCCCACCCCCAGGGTCTGGGGGGCAGGAGCTGTGGGAGGGCACTTTTGGGGGCCCCGCAGTCCCAGAGTGGCCCAGGGGATTAGCGGGGGGCCGGGAGTAGCCCGCTCTGCTTCCCTCGCCCCAGCCATGTCGCTCGGAGGAGGGTGCTTGGAGGAAGGGATCCCCCCCCGCACTCACCAGCAGCGGCAGAAGCGGAGCAGCCCGGCCCCAGCCCGCTCCACTCCGCCAGCTCCCAGCTGCAGCGCTCTGCTTCCCGCCGCAGGTGAGTGCAGGACCTTTCCCCAGCCGCCCCACAGCGACACGGCTGGGGCCGGGGCAAGAAAAGCGGAGCGGGCTGGGGCTGCGTCGCTCCGCTTCCCGCCGCAGGTGAGTGCGGGGGGGCGTCCTTTCCCCAACCTCCCCGAACGACGGCGGGAAGCGGAGCGCCGCAGCTGGGAGGTGGCGGAGTGGAGTGGGCTGGGGCCGGGCTGCTCCGCTTCCCGCCGCTGCTGGTGAGTGCCTGTCAGGGGGTGGGGAGTGTGGATAGGGGTCGGAGCAGTCGGGACAGGGGGGTTAGGTAGGGGGTGGGGTCCTTGGGGTGATTAGGGACGGGGGTCTCTGGAGGAGGCGGTCAGGGAACAAGGAACGGGGGGGGGGCAAAGTAAGTTTGATATAATGCGGTCTCACCTATAACGCGGTGATATTTTTTGTCTCCCGAGGACCGCGTTATATCGGGGTAGAGGTGTATTTAATGAAAATTTGTGATGTTTGCTGAATTTCATGTACCTGAACATTGTTTTTACCAGCATTTGTATATATTAGTATTTGATTTGCTGTGAATGTGTATTTAAAGATGCAGAGAACTTGATCTCTCGTATTTTTATGTTCTTTCCGTGTTGAGCAGATGATAGTAGAGCTGAACTGTTATGGACTAGGTAGATAAACCACCGTCTTGAGTAGCGAAAGCCAGTTTTTCTTTACTTTGCAAAATGTTACATTTCACAAATAGCATATTTGATATTCAAGATACTTAAGTCTTATCACCCCTTTGCATCCAGATATCATCAACGTTAACATAGACTCAATGGATAAGTTCGGTTTTCCTGGTAGGACCCTGTTGTGCTAAGCAGTAAATGTCAGCTGTAAGCCGAAAAGTATAAATTAATGTGTTAATGTTAATTTGTTTTTCTACCAAAGTTCTCTGGAATGGATGCTTAAGTCTATGATATTTTAGGTAAATATCTGATTGTACCTTTTGTCTGTTTTTGTTGAAGAAGGTGACAGAGGCTGAGGATGACAGTGACAGTGACAGTGATGATGATGAGGATGATGTTCATGTCACCATAGGAGATATTAAAACAGGAGCTCCACAGTATGGGTAAGTTATTTTCAGTACCTGACTATTAAGTGTTTGACTCAGACCTTGCAGCAAGTATAATGCTTGAAATAGATGACAACTAATTTGTTCTGTGTGCTTCTATTTAGCCTTTTCATCTGGTTAACCAATTAAAATTTAATTATCAAATTGATCTGAAAACAGAAAACTGTAAAATAAAATTTCTGCAAGGAAGAACTAGCAGATGGGTTACATTTTCACTTTCCGTTTCTGAAAAACCCAGGGTAGATTTGATTTAAATCACTATTCAGGAAGACTCAATTAAATCATGGATTTCTACATAAAAGTGCATTCTTGTTGGTTGTTATAACCTTAATACATATTCTTCACAACTCAGCGATAGATGTAGGTTTCATTTTTAGAAGGTAAACACTATACATTTTTAAAGTGATTTATTTTGAAAACATTTCAGATTAGTTTTACAGCTATATCAGAAAATGAATGATTGGTTATTTCATTTACCAAAGGTAATTGAAGCAGATATTTATGAAGTCATTGGGAGGTGAACCAATTCAACAGGTTAATCATTAATATTTGAAGGATTTTCTTGTCATGCTGTATTAGGAGGAGAATATCACCAGACAGACATTTAAATTGTTTTATTTAACTAAAACAACAATGTTATGTATTCTGGGGTTTTTTCTTCAACCGCAAACATCTAATATTTTAACAAAATAAGCATATGAATTTTTGAATTTAGTTAAACATTCACGTTTTTTAAAATCAGATTTGTTTTTGTTAAAATTGTTTTTAACTAAAATAGTTAAATGAAAATATTAAAAAAAAAAATTGTCAACTATATCAGCCAGGTCAACATGAGAAACTTAAAATATTGGCTTCTGCAGCTAACTCAGTCGTCTTCACCTTCATTTTCCTGTTTGTTCATAATCTGGAAAAGAAAAACAAGCTTTCCTGCTTTTTCAGGTCCCAAATGATTTCTCAATTTGGAATGAATTAGTCCAAAGGAAGAAAATATTCTTTCTACACCGGCAGAAGAAGCTACTGCTGTTAAAAGTGAGATTATCACTTCAGCGGTCTCTGAATCCAAGTGCTTAAGTGACTTCCACCAGTTCACTGGTGTGACTTTCTTTAAAACATCATCCGCAAACATATATTTCTTGAATGGTTCACCCTTAGCTCTGAAGTTTATTATAGTTGGCATTATGGAGGGATGATTGCTGGATGTCCATGTCATAGCCAACTCCTTTTCTTCAGCAGTTAAGGTTTGACATTGATACCGAGTATTGAGAATATCTGCAAGAAAATGAGCTGGAGATAGTGCTTGTCCCATTCATTTTTTTAATGCTTGTAATTTAACTCTGTCATTGCATATTTCTCTTTTTAAGATCTCACTCCTGCACCCCAAACCACTCATCCCCAGCCCCACCCCAGAACCCGCACCCCCAGCCAAAGCCCTCACTCCCTCCTGCACCCCAACCCTCAATTTCATGACCATTTATGGCCCACCATACAATTTCCATACCCAGATGTGGCCCTTGGGCCAAAAAGTTTGCCCACCCCTGTTCTAGACTGAGCACTGAGTCCCATTGGGTAGATATAAAGATTAACCTAAATAATCTATACAGAAGCCCCTGGAACACCCTAAGATTGGGTCCCTAATCCATGAACTATTGGAACTCATTTACAAAACTTTTCTTAAACATTACATGAATATATTGTCTCATACTATAGAATTAGAATTTATCATTATGGAATAGGGATTAGATATCTTTGAGCTATAATGTATCTTAATTAAAACTATCTTTAGATAGGTTTTTTCCTCAAAAAGCATTTTATAAAAAAAATCAGAAAAACAGTTGCATTGCAGAAACGTATGGTGGCTGAGACTTACAGTTTTAATTAAGTGGCAATATAACCGAATTAGAATTTTAGGTTAATATTTATGATATATTGACTTTTCCTTTGCAAACTGGAAAGTGTTACGCACAAAGAACATTAAATATGTTTGTTCTCAGTCCAGTTTCTAGTGGACAAGGTGCATATTAAAACACCATCATAGCTGGCATTTTTATGATGTTCATAGAGGATTTAGTGGACTTCAGGATTGAACTGGCAGTCCTTAGAGATGGTCCCTCAAAGTTAGGGCTCAGGCACATGGTTGGGCTGTGTAGAAAAACTTGCATTATCACTGTCCTGTATTTTTTTTTTTCCTGTGAATAGAGGACTTCATTTTCATTTTCTGCTACCCCAACAACTTTAAAGAGCACTAAGTTCACTTAAAATTATGGAATACAATTTTCCAAGTGAATTATGTATTTACAAGGATTCTGAAGGAAAAGCACCCTTAAAGAATGGAAAGTCTGCTTTAGGGTTGCTGTTCATGTGTAGAATAAAACTCTGTTAATCTAATGCCTCTGATGATACTGAGCCAAATTCTGCTTGCCTTTCTCACATGTGTAGTCCAGTTGACTGTTTACATGAATAGAACTAGTAGGGTTTAATGCTGAATGTGCTGCAGTAGTACATTTTCTAGGCATAATTTACTGGGTTATGTACACTATCTTAACAGTCTTATGTACACAGTCTTAACTTTAGAATTATGTTGTATATTTTTCAGTTTTGCAAAGTGTTCAATATTCCAGAGCTTTAAGTATTTCATATCTTAAAATAACAACATTTGCGAAACTGGGCAATATTAAAAAATGCCAACTCTGTCATCAATATTTGTGATTGATTGTCATTTCAACAGCATACTGTGTGCTCTGGAGCTGGTCACCCTTGGATAAGGAGAACCTGAAAAAAAAATAGGGAGGAAGGTTAGGATTACATTTTTAATGGGCAGAGTGCCCCTCTTACCCTGAGTACATAGGTTTATTAGCATATTATACTAAAGCTTATTAAACTGAATACAAGGAATTTTAAATAAAATGACCATTTTTTTCTAAAAAGCCCTTCCAGAACAAGGTTATACAATGAATTTGTCACCCACTCCTGCTTTTATGCACGGGAAAAAGATTTTAAAATTAATTCAGTTTTACTTTAAATAAACCTTAGTACAGTAAGTTATTTTACAAGCTTAAATTGTCTCCGTGTATAATATTTAGTTTTGGCCATTGATAAGAGAACTATAAAATTTTCTCAGCAAAGTCATATACTGATGTAGCATGTCATACCAGAAGAAAAGTGCTATTTGTCAGTCTTGCATTATTGCAATGGAAATTACTTTTATTTAGGAAGAGAACTGGAATGAGAAAGATGTTGCAGGGTAGTTAAACAGGAAATTGTACCCTTCCTTTTACTTACCAAGATTATCTGGAAGATTCTCAGCACCTTGAAGTCTTTAAACCACAATTTGAGGACTTCAATGGCTCAGACACAGGTTTGATACAGGAGTGGGTGGGTGAGATTCTGTAGCCTGCGTTGTGCAGGAGGTCAGACTAGATGATCATAATGGTCCCTTCTGACCTTAAAGTCTATGATTCTGTGATTCTAATAGAAGTGCCCTCACTATGTTTAGGGGCAAATACTACCTGTGGGGATGAGCCACTTGCACACATCCTGGGGTAGAATTTGTTCCTTGGTGTCCTGAGTTACAACACCAGTACTGGGCCTTTTCAAGTGACAGCAGTGTAGTGTCTTGTTTATAGTTAATGCATGTTTATATATGCACTGGAAGCTCAAGATCTGTTGGTATCTGTGAAGAAAGTTCTATTGGCCTAATTTTTGTTCTCTGTTTTTGTAATGTATTGTTAGTGTAAAAGTATGAGATATTTGTTTAATTTACTGAGGAGTATTTGAGATGGTACAAAATAGCATTTTCAGCAAAAGACACAAGGGTATGTACTTATTGAAACTACAGTAACCTTTCAGTCAGTTTTGATAAATGCTTATTCTTCCTGCTTCAGTACAGATTAAATGATAAAGATTCTCTGTTTCTTCTTCGAGTGCTTGCTCATATTGATTCTAATTAGGTGTGCGCGCGCGCTGCGTGCACAATCGTTGGAGAATTTTTACCCTAGCAAAACCCGGTGGGTTGGCTGTGGAGCCCCCTGGAGTGGCACCTTCATGGCGCTGGATATATACCCTAGCCGACCCAGCGCCCCCTCAGTTCCTTCTTAGCGCCCGTGATGGTCGTTGGAACTGTGGAGCGCAGCATAGCTGTCCTCCACTCTCCCTAGGTTTACTTCCCGGTTAAATTGTTGTAGTTAGATAGTCATATAGTTATAGATTTAGGGTAAATAGTAGTAGTTCATAGTTATAGATTTAGTTTTATAGGTGTTAGCGGGTTGAAAGGGGTCTCTCTCCCCCCTTCCCCCCGGTGTGCTGCCGGGGCTCATGCCCAAGGCTCCGGGCTTCAAACCGTGCTCAGCTTGTTCTAAGCCTATGCCAACGGGAGATCCCCACAACTCTTGTTTAAAGTGCCTTGGGGAGTCTCACCAGACAGAAAAGTGCAAGATCTGTAAGGCTTTCCGGCCTCGAACCAAAAAGGTTCTTTAGACTTAAACAGCTCCTTATGGAGGCGGCCCTCAGCCCGGACCCGCCTTCGGTACGCCAACTTCCGGCACCAAGTGCCTCGGTGCGCAGCGCTCCGGCGGCGGTCACAAGTACTGCACCGCGCGCAGATGCGGATAAAGCTCCACGGCACCGGCCTTCCCCGGCGCCGCGCCCCCAAGCACCTCGGCGCCGGTCCCTGTCCCTGGGTCACAAGAGACCTCGGAAACCAGAAGGGGCTGCCTCCCACCAGCAGGCTCTGGCACCCGCCTTACCAACTTCGGAGTCGCGTCCAGTACTGGAGCGACCGAGGACACAGGCACCGATATCGGCACTGTTGACTCCAGCACCGGCAGAAAGGCCGTTGAGTCCGGCGCAGACTGGCTTCCCGACCCGCACTGTGGTTGAGCCTCATCTCCCGTCGACGCCTGAGACGTTTGCGATGGCGAGGGACCTCATTGCCCTTACAGAGCCGGCACCGACTCAGACCACGGTACTGCATCTCGTCCGTGCGGTGCAATCTAGGGGCAAGCCAGCCCTAGTACGTCCACCATCTCCGAGCGTGGACTCTCGGCACCGCTCCCAATCTAGGAGTAGGTCCCGGTGCTGCTCGCAGTCCCAGCACCGGTCGTACTCGCGGCGCCGATCTTCCTCCCGGTACCGCTCCACATTGCGGCACCGCCCAGGACATTGGTACCGTTCCGGCTCCCGGCACCGATCAGATCGCCGATCACGAAGCCGCTCCCGGCACCATTCCCAAAACCGGTCTTCATCAAGATCCAGGTCTGGCTCTCTGTACCGGCATGATCATCGGCACCGATCCCGGTACCGCTCCCTGGCACCGCGCAGAGACAGTACCCCTGTTGGCCGGCACCGCTTGGCACCGTTCCCAGCAGCGTCAGCGCAGTCACGGTCCGCACCGCCCTGGCCCTCCCTATCGGCCTCGCGCTCCTCCCACTCGGACGGCGCCTACCGGTCAGCCTATCCCGCACCGGGCCAAGCAGCGGACAACTTCGGCTGCTGGCAGGAGGGGGCCGAGGACCCTAACCAGGACCGTGCACAGTGGTCTTTCTGGATTCCGTGGGCGTACCACCAAGACCAAGGGGTTCCACCTGCTACCTCCCGCTCAGCACACTCGGAGCCCCGAGTACCAGAGGCCACCATCAGTCAGCCCCCCCAGGGCGGCATAGAGGCTTCTGCACCCACTCCTATGCAGGCCCCAGACCTGCTCCGATTGATCCTGAGCAGCTTGACCCAGAGCAATTGGACCCACCACAGGACCCATTATCCCCCATACCTTCTTCCTCATCTTCTCCAGATGAGGCGGTGGCAGGGACAACTACCTCGGGTCCCCCCCTCCCCCGATTGATCTCCGTGCTCACCAAGACCTTTTGCGTAGGGTGGCACGTAACATGGACCTCCAAGCTGAGGAGATAGTGGAGTTGGAGGATCCAGTGGTGAGCATCCTCTCAGCTGACGCCCCGTCCAGGGTAGCGCTACCCATCATACGAACGATTCAGGCTAACGCCAAGACAATCTGGCGGACCCTGGCCTCTATCCCACCTACTGCTAAAGGAGTGGAGAGGAAATACTTTGTTCCCTCTAAGGATTATGAGTTCCTGTATACCCACCCTCAGCCGTGTTCACTGGTGGTGTCCTCCGTGAACGCAAGGGAACGACATGGGCAACAGGCGGCAGCGCCCAAGTCTAAAGACGCCAAGCGATTTGATTTGTTTGGTCGCAAAATTTACTCAGCGGGGGGCCTATAGCTCAGAGCCGCAAACCAACAGGCGCTCTTAAGCAGATATGATTATAACTTGTGGAACTCCATGGGAAAATTTAAAGAATTGATTCTGCGTGAATCCAGGGATGAGTTTGGGGCTTTGGTGGACAAGGGGAAAAAGGTGGCTAGGACCTCCTTACAGGCCTCTCTCGATGTGGCGGACTCTGCGGCTAGGACACTGGCGTCAGGCATAGCTATGCGATGCATCTCCTGGCTTCAGGTGTCTGGCTTACCACCAGAATTGCAACAAACATTGCAAGATCTTCCATTTGATGGGCAGGGCCTGTTCTCGGACAAAACGGACTCTCGGTTACAGACCCTGAAAGACTCCAGAACCATGATACGCTCCCTGGGGATGCATGTCCCAGGACCTCAGCGCAGACCCTTTAGACCACAGCCTCAACGGTTCTACCCTCCCCCTCGTCCAAGACAAGACTTTTACAGAAGGCGTGGACGAGGTGGTAGAAGGCGCTCCACCGGCCACCAACCCGGTCAGAACCAGGGCCCTCCTAGACCATCGGCAGGGCCCAGGCAAAACTTTTGAAGGTGCGCCCGAGGACGGCGTACTAGTCACCAACCAGGATCCTTTCCCCCCTTTTCGAGATCGTCTCTCCCATTTCCACCATGCGTGGTCCCTTATAACTTCAGACCAATGGGTCCTTCGCACAGTGGAAAGGGAATATTCTCTCCAATTTTCTTTCTCCTCCTCCCCCCCCCCCCATCCTCCCTCCCCGTCCCTCTTCAGGGACCCCTCTCACGAGCAACTCCTCATTCAGGAGGTCTTTACGCTCCTGTCCATGGGAGCGATCGAGGAGGTTCCATCGGAACTAAGGGGCAGGGAGTTTTACTCCTGCTATTTCCTAATCCCAAAAGCAAAAGGGGGACTTCGACCCATATTAGATCTGCGCGGACTCAACAAATTCATGGTAAAGTTGAAGTTCTGCATGGTTTCATTGGGGACCATTATCCCATCCCTGGATCCTGGAGACTGGTACGCCGCCCTCGACATGAAGGATGTGTATTTTCACATAGCAATTTACCCGCCACACAGGCGCTTCCTTCGATTCGTGGTAAATCAAAATCACAACCAATTTGCTGTCCTTCCATTCGGACTGTCCACGGCTACGAGGGTGTTTACCAAATGTATGGCCGTCGTCGCAGCCTACCTTCGGCGACAACGGATACAGGTGTTCCCGTATCTCGACGACTGGCTCATCCGGGGCCGCACCAGGGAAGCAGTGCGATCGCATGTCCAGCTCACCCTTCACACCTTCGGCAAACTGGGCATCTTACTCAACAAAGAGAAGTCAACTCTAGAACCAACCCAGAGAATAGAGTTTATCGGGGCAGTCTTAGACTCCAGACTTGCCCGCGCTCTCCTACCGGATGCTCGTTTTCAGGCTATTGCACACATCATTCGCAGCCTCCAAAGCTTCCCGACGTCTACGATAAGGACGTGCCTCGGCCTTCTGGGGCACATGGCATCATGCACCTACGTAACCAGGCATGCCAGGCTTCGGCTCCGCCCGCTTGAGGCCTGGGTATCAACAGCGTATCGTCCAGGTCAAGACAGCCTGAACAGAGTGGTCACGGTTCCGGAATCGGTCTTAACCTCCCTCAGCTGGTGGCTGGACCACTCGTCGGTGTGCGAAGGGGTACCATTTCACCCCCCACAACCTTCCTTATACCTTGTCACAGACACATCATCTCTGGGATGGGGTGCCCACCTAGGGGAGCACCAGACGCAGGGCTTCTGGACCGCATCCGAGCTCGCTCTGCACATCAGTGTACGAGAACTGATGGCAGTACGCCTAGCGTGTCAGGCGTTCCGTGGTCTTCTACATGGCTGTTGCGTGGCAGTCCTCACAGACAACACCACGCCCATGTTCTACATCAACAAGCAAGGGGGAGCCCGGTTGTCCCCCCTATGCCTGGAGGCCATTCGCCTGTGGGAGTTTTGCATAGCCCACTCGATACATCTGATGGCGTCGTTTCTCCCAGGAGTCCACAACACGCTGGCAGACCGTCTCAGCAGGTCATTCCAAACTCACGAGTGGTCGATTCGTCCAGATATCATCCACTCCATCTTCTGGAGGTGGGGATTTCCCCAGATCGACTTATTCGCCTCACGAGTCAATCGGAAGTGCCAAATGTTCTGTTCCCTCCAAGGGCGCTCTCAGGGTTCCCTATCAGACGTTTTCCTACTCCCGTGGAAAGAACAGCTGCTCTACGCCTTCCCTCCATTTCCGCTGGTCCACGGGGTCCTGCTCAAGCTGCGTAGGGACAAGGCACGCATGATTTTGGTCGCTCCAGCATGGCCAAGACAGCACTGGTACACCACACTCCTGAAGTTGTCTATAGTGCCTCCGATCATGCTCCCACTGTTGCCGGACCTGATCTCCCAGGACCATGGACGACTCTGTCACCCCGATCTGCAGTCGCTCCATCTCACAGCGTGGATGCTGCATGGCTAACTCAGGCAGAGTTACTCTGATCACAATCAGTGCTGCAGATTCTGTTAGGCAGCAGGAAACCTTCCACTTGGGCCACTTACTTAGCCAAATGGAAGCGCTTCTCCTGTTGGTGCGAGCCGCGCGCCACGCCTCCCTTGCAAGCATCGATACCATTCATACTGGACTATCTCCTATCCCTAAAACAGCAGGGCCTGGCGATATCATCTGTCAGAGTGCACCTGGCAGCTATTTCGGCTTTCTATCCAGGAGAATATACTTCCTCGGTCTTCTCTAACCCGATGGTCGTTAGATTCCTAAAAGGCTTAGATCGCCTCTACCCTCAACTTGGTCAATCGGTCCTGGTGTGGGACCTCAACCTGGTCCTCTCCAAGCTCACGGGGCCCCCGTTTGAGCCAATGGCTACCTGCTTACTCCTTTACCTATCTTGGAAGACAGCCTTCCTTGTAGCCATCACATCAGCGAGGCACGTCTCTGAAATCAGAGCCCTCACATCGGAACCTCCGTATACAGTCTTCCATAAAGACAAGGTGCAGCTTCGCCCCCACCCTGCCTTTCTCCCCAAAGTGGTAGCAGCTTTTCACGTGAACCAGGATATTTTCCTCCCGGTCTTCCATCTGAAACCGCACGCTACGCGGCAGGATCAACCTATGTACTCTCTGGACGTTCGCAGGGCCCTCGCATTCTATATCGAGCGTACGAAGCCGTTTAGGAAGACGACTCAACTCTTCGTTGCAGTAGCTGACCGGATGAAAGGCCTACCGGTCTCCTCGCAACGTATCTCCTCTTGGATCACGTCCTGTATTCGGGCCTGCTACGACTTGGCCGGTGTCCCGACGCCACGCATCACCACCCACTCCACGAGGGCTCAAGCATCCTCGTCCGCTTTCTTGGCTCAAGTGCCGATCAATGGAATCTGTAGAGCGGCGCCCACTACGCATTGGTACAGCAGTCTAGAGATGATGCCGCATTTGGCTCAGCGGTTCTGCACTCAGTGATGTCTCACTCCGACCCCACCGCCTAGGTAAGGCTTGGGAGTCACCTAATTGGAATCGATATGAGCAAGCACTTGAAGAAGAAAAAACAGTTACTCACCTTTGTAACTGTTGTTCTTCGAGATGTGTTGCTCATATACATTCGAAACCCGCCCTCCTTCCCCACTGTCGGAGTAGCCGGCAAGAAGGAACGGAGGGGCGCTGGGTCGGCTGGGGTATATATCCAACGCCATGAAGGCGCCACTCCAGGGGGCTCCACAGCCAACCCACCGGGTGTTGCTAGGGTAAAAATTCTCAGACGATCGTGCACGCGGCGCACGCACACCTAATTGGAATGGATATGAGCTATACATCTCAAAGAACAACAGTTACAAAGGCGAGTAACTGTTTTTTCAGTATTATCTAAAGCAGGGGTAGGCAACCTATGGCGCATGTGCCGAAGGCGGCACGCAAGCTGATTTTCAGTGGCACTCACTCTGCCCGGGTCCTGGCCACGGGTCCGGGGGGCTCTGCATTTTAATTTAATTTTAAATTAAGTTTCTTAAACATTTTAAAAACCTTATTTACTTTACATACAACAATAGTTTAGTTCTATATTATAGACTTATAGAAAGAGATCTTCTAAAAATGTTAAAATGTATTACTGGCACGCGAAACCTTAAATTAGAGTGAATAAATGAAGACTCGGCACACCACTTCTGAAAGGTTGCCGACCCCTGATCTAAAGTATTCTCCAGTCCTAGTCCCCTGGCATCCTCTGTATCCCTAAGTGAGCCCTTTTTTTAATTTTCTTTTTCTTTTGTGGTCCTGTCCATTCTTGAGGCTCTGTCATGGTCACTATGCTTTCAGCACCCAAAGTGTGATTGAGACTTCAGTGCCATTTATTAATTGGAGAAATTGCTATTGAGTGTTGGAGCGATGCATTCTCTTGCTCCTAGACTGATCTCTCTACTTCTGTGTTGTTAGTTTGACGAGCTAGAGATTCAGAATGACAATCAAGTCTAGGTCCTCTTCTTGTTTCTGGATATAGCTAACCATTTTTATCAGTTTTCTCTACCTAATTCAGTTTTGTTAATTTGTTGAAGCTATGGAACAGCTCCTGTGAATCTCAACATCAAGACAGGAGGTCGAGTTTATGGATCATCTGGTAAAAAAATGTTTACACGTTTATATTAATAGAAAATGTAACAAATGTATTAATCTGTAGTAGTAGCACATACTCTGTTTTTAATAACAATTTTTGCATAAAGTTTCTGCACAGTGTTAGTGAATTAGACAAATATAAAATCTTTAACATTTTAGCCCATTAGCTTTTAGTGCAGAGGCCCCCAAACTGAGGGGTGCGCCCCCCTAGGGGAATATGGAGGAACGTTTGGCGGGGCGGGGCCCGGGCCAGCTCCTATGGGGGGCGGGGAGGGAGCACCACCCAGACCCTCTCTGTTCCTAGCTCTGCTCCAGCCCTGCCCACAGCCCTGGCCCTGGCCCCACCCTTAGCCTCGGTCCCTGGGGGGGAAGTGGAGTGGATGGGGGTAAGAGGGGGCGCGACCAGTGATGAGCTGCCAAAATCTGAACAACCGGTTCCCTCCTCACCCCACAAGGGGGTCGTGGCCCGGGGCCCCTGCCCCCCCCCACCCCCCCCCCCCCCCCCCCCCCCCACCCCCCCCGTTCCTTGACCCCCCCCCCCCCCCCCAGGACCTCTGCCCCATCCACCCCCCTTCCCTGACTCCTGACTGCCCCCGGCCGCCCCATCTAACCCCTCCTCTCATTCCTGATGGGTCCCTGGAACCCCTGCCCCATCCAACCCCCCCTCCTTCCTGACTGCTCCACTGGGACCCCTTGTCCCCATTCAACCCCCCTGCTCCCCGCCCTCTGACCGCCCCGCCCCCTATCCACCCCCCCACCCCCGACCACCCCCCTGAACTCCCGTGCCCTCTATCCAAACCCCCGCCCCCTTACCGTGCTGCCTGGAGGTGGCTGGCGGCGCTACAGCTGCGCCGCTCGGCTGGAGCTGGGCCACGCCACCGCCTCGCAGCGCCTGGAGCACCGGGTCAGGCCGATCTCACAGCCCCCCCGCTTCTCGCGAATCAGCTGTTCGCACGGGAAGCCTGGGAGGGTTGAGAAGCAAGCGGCAGCTTCGTGCTCAGGCCCAGGGAGGCAGAGGCGGAGCGGAGGTGAGCTGGGGCGAGGAGCAGTTCCCCTGCGCCCCCCACCGCCCCCCCCCCGGGTTACCTGCTGCGGCGCGGGCGGCCCTCCTCGCGCCCCCCCAGCTAACCTCCGCTCTGTCTCCACCTCCCTGGGCCTGAGTGCGAAGCCGCTGCTTGCTTCTCTGCCCTCCCAGGCTTCCCGCGCGAACAGCTGATTCGCGGGAAGCGGGGGGGAGGGGGAGAAGCAGGGCGGAGCGTTCAGGGGAGGAGGCGGAGGTGAGCTGGGGGCGGGGAGCTGGAGCACCCACGGGGTCGGCGCCTAAGGCGCCACCTTTGGATAATGTGCTCAGGGGGAGCGGCCGCTATGCTCCTGGGTCACTTCAACTTACTGGTTGTTAAATTTGGAAGCCCTTTTAGAACCGGTTGTCCCACGCAGGACAACCGGTTCTAAAAGGGCATCTAAATTTAGCAACTGGCTCCAGCTCACCACTGGGCGCGACCCTGAAAAGTTTTGGGACCAATGCTGTAGAGTATTAGATCCACTGATACGTTCAGAATTAGGGCCGTAAAAATTGTATAGTTGCATTATGTATAATTTAATCCTAACATTTAAGGTAATACAAATAATTAAAAATAATATAAATAGTATATTATCAATTGTACAGCAGAAGTCCTTGGAGAAACTTTGCCTTTGTATTTACCATCTATACCATAAGGCACTTAAAGGGTAACACTTGGTTAGCCTCTGTTGCTGATTTCTACTATTGCACTCTCTCAGCTCTCTCGTAAAAAATCTGTTTGCATTCCAGCAGTGATGAATGAGCTACAACTACTTAGATAATATGAGTTAACAAGATGCATAACAGGTGTCATGACTTGAACGATTGTCTTCCCTTGCTATATGTCTAATTTAGATGGTATACTGCTTGGAGAATAAATTTTTTTTTTAAACTGTCCGTAAAGTACCATGTATATCTATGGCACTACAAAATAATTATGATAGATCTGCACAAATTAGTGAGTCAAGTTACATGGCAGAAATATATATATAATTTAAGATCCAATATACAATGCTTGCATTTTGTTATAAAAATACTACTATATGTAAAGCTTTGGATGATATCTTCTTGAATGTGGAAGGGCCACATGATGTCCTAAGTGCAGTGGAAAAGGTGTGGTGCCATTTCAAGGCGAGGGCAGGGCACAGAAAAGCCATAATTGGAGACTGCTCTGTGAGTGCATGCATAGAGCACAGCTCAGATTGCAGTAGAAGGGTTTCAGCATGTGGCTGTTCAGATGGTCTGTACCCTGACCTTTTGGTTTTGGGGCAGGGGTTACCTGAGAGGAGGATTTGTGTTTTGTTTCCCAGGGACTTTTTTCATGTCATACACTTAAGTTTATTGGAAACAAGAAATAACTGTGATGCCTCTAAAACCAGTCCTCAAAACAGCAATTATGTTAATTGAAATTTCTGATAAAACAAACACATGTATAAAATTACTGTTTTATGAGCATGTACAGTAGTTAGTCTACAAAAATTAATTGCAGACCATGTAGTTGCTATTTATTCACTATAGGTAAGTTGGAAGGATAAAATGTGTTTAAGATAGTAAAGAAAATTTTCATTTAGATTACAAGCTCTTTGGGGTAAGGATGCTTTCTTCTTACTTGTCTGTAAAATGCCTAGCACTCTAGTGCTGAATAACTTGTCAAAAATAAAATTTTAATTCTAGGAAAGTCACATGAAAAGTGTTGCATTTATTAACTTATCTCTGTAAAAGGGATTTTATGATTTTTGTTACTTTTCTTTATAGGTGCAAAAGTCAAAGGAGTGGATCTTGATGCACCAGGAAGTATTAATGGTGTTCCACTGCTGGAAGTAGATTTAGATTCTTTTGAGGATAAACCTTGGCGAAAACCAGGTAATATTTCTGCATGACATTCTTATTGCATAATAATGTACACATCGGTTGAAATACAGGTATATTTAATATATTACTTTCGATAGTTTTTACCCATAGCAGATTAATTTAGTGGTAACGCCCTACAAATGGAAGTAATATACACAATTGTACTAATGTTTAATTGTACAATTAATGAGCTAAATCAACCAGTCCTACTTGAAAAACCTGTAAAGGGAGAACGAGTTACTTTGATGAGAATGTATTGACCTACATGGAGTTCCAGGGTATCCACTGCAAACACCTGTCAACAGGTGGGAAGGGGAGGGGAGAAGGGGGCATAGCATATGCCCAGCTAAATTCATGCACATCCTGAGAGATCCATGACTGGAAAATCCAAAGTTCTCTGGGGTTGTTGCCATTGGCTCCATGCCTGTATGTGCTACCAGAGATAAAGCAGAAAGTAATGTTACTAGCAGAAAAAGCTACATAGAATGGTTGCCCCTTGGCTCTAGCCACTCTCTGATATATTTTATTCATGCAGGGGGCACCCACAGACTCTGAGGAGAAGGCTGACTCTTAGGGTCTCTGCATGTGTTCATTATTTTCTGCTTACCCCTCTCCCCTTACATATGGTAGAGCCAGATTTGGCCAGTATTTGCATTCTTTTCATCCCTCTGAACCGCTCATTGGAGTATTTTGTAAATTGCTTTAAAGATGGAAATGATGTCTTTAAAAAGATGTAAGAGGCATATTACTTTTTGATTATTATTTGAAGCCTGGTCTCTGCAAAATTGGAATGTATAGCATCACCAGAATAGACATCAAATATATTGAACTGTAGAAGGTTACATATTATTTGGTGTAAGAAATTTATAATTCTTAACATTGGGACTTTTCCCTGATTTCTGCTTCTTTCTGTTGCTATAAACAAAGCAGAAATAGAAAAGGAAAGATGAGTTATAATGCTTAATTCTTAGAATCTGTGCTTTTCTGTTTGAAGGTGCTGATCTTTCAGATTATTTCAATTATGGGTTTAATGAAGATACCTGGAAAGCTTACTGTGAAAAACAAAAGAGGATACGAATGGGACTTGAAATTTTACCAGTTACCTCAACTACAAATAAAATTATGGTAATTAATAACATTTTTGTGGTATTCCATAATATGTAAACACTTTTTCCCCCCCATAAAGCTGTTATGGTGCTGTGTCACTGTTTGTGTGTTAGAAACCTCTTCTGTCTGGTACAATATCATTGTTAATAAGTTCATACCTTATCTTTCCTTTCCCGCCACTCAGAATCTCTCTATTGTTTCATTGACTATTTGTGCGGATAGTGGCACTACTAGGCTGTGACCATGTGTTAGTCATGATGTAGCCCATCAATTCAAAGTTGTGTGGTATCTTAATGGGCAATGTGTTATTTAACTTAGGCCGAAGACAATTCTATGGAAGTAACACCAGGTGCAGAGATTCAAGATGGCAGATACAATCTTTTTAAGGTGAATTTTAGTAAACTTTCCTTGGTTGCTCTCATTTTTGTTGAGTATTGCTTCCCATACCACTCCCAAGTGATAGAGGCAAGATTGAAGTGGACATAGCTATTTTTCTAAGCTCTCATCTTACATCAGTGACTTTCAGTGTATCTCACAAACTTGCTGAATTAAAAAAAAATTGTTTGTTTTGTCAACACTGCTGCAAGCATGTGAGTGAATGGCCTAGTGCACTAACACCTGCTAAGTGAAACTATACTTGCTTTATGTGGTGGTTTTATTTTTTTAGTTATAGTGCATTTGTTTATGCAGGTTAAAGAATTCCTGCAGAGGTTCTGGAGAGGCTTTGGAGATTATGGCATGATATTTTACTCCACAGCCTTGTAGTTATTTTACTTGGTTTAGTACCCTTCCTCCTTGATGAGTCTGAGATGTGAAGATGTCTTTTCTTCTAAGTTCTTCGGTTGTCTGATGTGAGTTAGATGTACTCTGCTTTATTTTCTATCTGATATTTGTCTAAATGAGGACAAACTGCGATAAGAAAATATCAGTATTTTAATAGAAAAACAACCTAGCTACCTGTTTTTATCTTCAGTAGACTGGCGTGAAGCATTGACTTCAATTTTCTCTTTTTTTAAAGTCACTCTTTAATCATTCAATTTATATTAAAACTGCTTTTAATATAAATAAGTCTGTAGATTCAGTTGAAATACTAAAGTCATTTTATTTTGGTTGTTGAGTTATAATGTGTGGTAAGTATTTCATTCTTGAACTTCATTAAAACCAGTTCAGAACAGATCATTGCTGTTTTTCTATTCCGTGCTACAGTAACAGAAACAGCAATTGTAGCCAGGGTAGTTGTTTTTGTTTTGGGGCGCCATTTCTCACTCCTACATTGCTGTAGTGTCCACTAGTTTTCTTCTCCGTCTCAGTGAGGATATTCTTTACAGTAGCTTCTGTAGCTTTTCTTTCTTCCATGTTCATCATGGCAGAGTTCAGGAAATGCAAGGAGTGTGGTCTCCCATTGCAGCTAACCATTTACAAGGTCAGATTCTCTTCTGGACCTGCTGCTTGCCCTGGTGGGAGAATTAAGTGGTCTGACTGAGAGGCTGCCTCACTTGAGTCTGGGGATTGAGGTTTGAAGCTCTAACAGGAAGACAGCCTGGGGGCAAGAGCTAGTGATCTGTCACTGTTTAGGTAAGTATTTTCATTGTCTAAACACAACAGATTGTTTGCCATGCGTGTCCTTCAATTTACGTGCCTTTTCTGGGAAAGAGGAGGATATGTACATATCTCCTATAGATGTCTGAGGACAAAGACACTTTTTCTTTGAAGAATATAACTTCTGTCTGGGTTAGTACAGAATCTAACATTTAATATTAATCTTGTTAATTTCCCCATAATGGAACCATGAATGAATTACTTAAGAACAATAGCTTTTATTTGAATACAATTTCTTCATAACCACTCCAGACTTCATATTTGAGCTACGATTACAATTAGAATGTGACAAAACAATTTTGTAAATGTATGGTTTTAGTTATTGAAATAGCATTCTATGGCTGATCATTTGAAGGGTCTAAAACATAAAAGAGCATACATTTGGTTAGGATGAGAAAATAGAGTAAGCTGAACAGGGTAATGAAGAACAGGCTTATTTTATCATTTTGTTAACATTTTTCATTCTCCATTGAAACTATAAAAGCCATATTATTTGCCTTCATATTGTAGGTTTAGACTAGCCCTGAAGTAATTAACAAAATTAAATCTTGCAGTATTTTAACATTTTCCAGAATCGATGGGCCAATAGAAATCTTTAGGGATTTTATCCTTCACCTGAAGAGTCTGTAATAATTAGTTATTAATTCAGTTTTTCTAGCTATTATGCTTTTTTATTTCTGGTTAAAAGGAAGGTTGGTGAGCTACAGCAGCATACATATTCTGGCTGAAAACTTGAACAATTATGCCACTCTTTTGCATGTTTGATTAGAAATTTTCTAATGTTAAAGTATTTTTTTAAAATCCAGTATGACCAAGGCAACAAAATGTTGAATACAAAATTACTTTACTATATGTGGAAATAGCTCCACAATGATTTCTCTTTAAGCTGATATCCTGTGAGGTTAAAGAATCCAAGATTGTCTATTATCATTACTAATTACTTAAGCGCTGAAAGTCTCTGAGGTGTTGTACATAAATGTGTAAAGGAAGACATAATCCTTGCGTTAGACAACTTACCTTCTAAGGTTGGACTACTGTGCCTGTGTGGAGCTCTAAGGCATTGGGGCTGTGCAGAGGCTCTGCAGTCCATTGTAATGTGAAAAGTTACAAGATCAGAGCCTATATGGAAGTATACCATGATTTAGCTAAATTCCCATATAATATTTTGAGATATTGGTACCTAAACAATCATCCAATAAATGTTGTTAATAAATGGAAATTGTTTTACAGATGTTAAGGACTGGAAAGTTGTGCGTGTATTGTTTAAAAAACCATAGCAAAAACTTTTTGTTGTTATATTTCTCATTCTGCATTTAAAATTTTGGTTCTTGATCTACCTTATTGGTTAATGCATATCTCATACAGTATACTTAGAAAAGTCTTAGGTTTTTTTCTGGCTCCTAATTCCACTTTTGCTACTGCTTTTCCAAAGAGAGTCTCTGAAGAGGTGGCATATGTGTGTCGCCAGCACCAGTTAGCATGTCCATTCCACTACTGAATCGCTGCTTCTTCTGTTTCTTTCATAGTGCTCACATATTTCCCTAACAAAATCTTTAGGATATTTTGCTTATATACTGTGCCACTGTCAGCTGAAAAATCGGTGGGGACAAATAGGTATTATAGGTAGACCTCTACCCCGATATAACACGAATTCGGATATAACATGGCAAAGCAGCGCTCTGGAGCGGCGGGGCTGCACGCTCCAGTGGATCAAAGCAAGTTCAATATAACGCGGTTTCACCTATAACACGGTAAGATTTTTTGGCTCCCGAGGACAGCGTTATATCGGGGTAGAGGTGTATTTGCATCAGAAGTACTTAAGATAGAAATCCTACAAAATCTTGCAGTACTTTACAAACGTTTCTACATTTCTAATATTTCTTACTAAACTGTAAATGCCAGTAGCTGCATGGTTAAAGTATGACTTTCAACAGTGAAGTAATTAATTAGGCTGTAGTTACTGTCTCATTACATGGAGAATGTTTTCACCATGTTTTGCAGTTTGTTTTTGATGTGAAGACTTTACATTCCATTGGTTTTCTTGATGATGAGTGTCTTTGAAAATAACTTTGATATTTTAAATCTAAATGTTATTTTACGAAATAAGAGTCTGCAGGAAGACTAATTTAACCCAGATTTTATTGTCCTTGGTCATATGCCTTAAAAAAGTTATGAATTTTGATGTTCATTGATAAATGTGAAGCTCTTTAGTTTCCTTTTTTAATGTCTAAAACAATTTCTTGCAAGTAACACTTCCTTGTAAAATGTGGGATTTTATTAACTGTGCAAGAATAATAGTTTTAATATTATTGAAGTTGTGAATCATGTGGTCTGTCTTTCCAGTGTGTATTGTTGTATCGAGTGATGATACTGTTAAACTTCTGAGGCTGAGCTAATGAGGAAAACATTATTTTGAAGGTACAGCAGGGCAGAACTGGAAATATGGAGAAGGAGGTGGCAGTGCAATTGACCAAAGCTGAGTTTACGTCTCCTCCCCCACTGTTCAAATCAGGAATCCCGACAAACAGGTCAGTTGGAAAGTCAGAATTTCATAACTTGTTGTAAAGTTTTTTCTTTTTAAAGGTTTTGATCTGTTGTAGAAATAAAAATTTTTTTGACTAGTTAAAAATATGCAAGGAAGCATGATCTTACTCAGTTTCAGTTTGTAACCAGTTCTGAGTGAAGCATTTCTGTTTGTGCATGCAATGCGACTCCTGTGATGTTCCTAAAAGAAATGGTAGGATGACAGACCAGGAAAAAGTGATAGGGCCAAACAGGACAACAATGAAAATCCCAATTTTGGTATCTCATATAGTATTTTCTACATAGTTAATTTGACTCCCAAAGAGTAGGGTAGCCACCAAAATGTCTCTTGTTTACACTGCAGTATTGGCACTAACACACACATTTTTTCGAAATAAACAAAATTTAGAGTTGGAAAGCTAGAATAAAAACAATTCAGGGCTCCTGGCATCTAGTCCCCTCCCTGCAAGGTATCTCTTGTTTTCTTGCACTTGGTTGACACTTAGCATACTTTTCTTAAAAGTGGATGAAATAACTTCATTACTGTAGTATTGTTCCACACCTCCCTGGCTTTAATATGTACTACTTGTGTCCTTCTCCCTTCAACTCTAAGCTTTACTGTGTTTGTGATTATGAACTTGGCTGTCTTTGGAGTTCATGACTCTACTTTGTTCTAGTTATCAAATGGTCCTGAAGAGCAATTCTGCTGGCAACTCAAAAAACCTGAAGGCATTTTATCATAGTATCGTAGACGTTACAGATGATGGCAGTGGAAATGTATTGAATCATCCAGTCCCACTCTTCCCCAATTCAAGGTTTTTTGCTATTCATTTTTTAGTACTATGTCAGGAGTAATTTTAAATATCCCAAAGAAGGGGGCTTCTATCACATTTTTGAAAGGCTGTTTAACAGGCAAATACATCTCTCTGTAAAGAAATCCTTGCTTGATATTCAGCCAAAATGTTCCCCTCCTGTTGCTCTGAGTTATACTCCATTGTACTAAACTAAATAGTTCTTCGCTGTGCTTGGGGCTTACACTGTTGAGATGTTGGTAGGTTATTTTCAAGTCCCTCCACCAACCTTTATTTATCCAAGAAACAGTATAACTTTTAAACTTTCCTCATTTATATATCCTTCCAGCCCCCTGACAATTTTTATTTCTCTTATCTGAATTACCTGTAGTTTGTCTCTATTGATAATGAGATTCCCAGACTGAACACAGTATTCCAGGTGTGATTGCTTTAGAACTGTGCAGAGTACCATTCTAGTTCCATGATATGATACCTTGTGTAACGCAGCCCATTATTGCATTGGTATTTTAAATATTTTAGATAGTGTTAATGAACTGCTATGAAATTAGACTCTTTTAAATATATATCCATTCAGCTTAAAATATGTGGAAAATGTTGGTAGTGTAGATATGGATTGCATATTCTATGGATGTATATTATATGAGTGTGCAGTTTTAGTTTAAGCACTGTATGTGTGTGTATTGAGATTGAATTTGTTACTTTGTAAGGAAAATCCCTGTGACATGCTGCAGATGGAATTAAAATTTCATGCCATGCCTCTTCCCTTTCCTAGTGTTCCCCTGCCTACTTTCATTTCCCCTCACATCCCTTATCTTTGAGTCTCAGCTTGCAGCTACCATATTCTGATTTTCCAGTGGTACTAAAGTCAGTAAACATTGTTTTTTAATTAGAGGAGTTATTCTTGAGCAATTGGAGGTGCACTCCTTTTCTTAAAGAGCCAAGTTTACTCCCCAACTTTTGATATCTTTGGGAGTAGAGATTGGAAATCAAACCTGGTTCCCTTGCATGGCAACAGAGAGCACAAATCAGCATGCCAGCATTTATATTTCTATCCATCCTTCCCCATCAGTACATGTTTAGAATAGGTGTGTATATTGTGTGTCTGTATTATATATAAACTTTGTTTAAATCATTGTAATTGCATGTCCTTATAATGGCAAAGCTGACTTTTTTTAGTATTTGATGTCTGCTATTTTAGGATACACTGAGTTATAAGTTGCCATGCCAAAAACAATGTTTCTTATAAGTGGTTAGATGAGACTTTGAAAGAAAAATATTTATAAATTATTATAAACAACTTAGTTTTGGATCATTTGCAATGCATGCTTCTACTTAAAACATTTTTGGTAGAATGCAGTAACAGCAGTACAAAGCTCATCACCACCACCACCCTCCCTGCACCCTGTTTGTATGTGAGGGAAGGTTACTCTGACTTTTTTTATTGCAAATTAGTGGGTTAATGAAAAAACTTGGGAAAACTATTTTAGATGTTCTTATCCCTTAAAATAAGAGAATTTTAACTAGGTACAGATTATTTCAGGTGGTAGGATTGCACTGCAATCCCAGTCTGATGTCACTTGTTAAAAATTCCCAGTGTAGTATGAGGTGCCAGTAGTAGTGTTGTTTGTAAATTTGCTAGTAAAGCTTCTTGTCTTACATAAGAACTCCTGCTAGCTTTTAACACTAGATGATATGCTGGGTGGAGGGAGTGGAAGAATGACAGTGGCAATGGGAGTAGGGAAGAGAAGAGGAGCTCAAAGAACAGAAAAGGTAGAGACACAAGAAAAGAAAGACCTAGAAAATTTATCTCACCAGAAACAGCACCTCTTCTCAGTCACAGACAAGCACTGCTTCCAGAAAAGCCAGTTCAGGCATCGGGAAGTGGCAGGAGCGATATGGGAGGGCCGAATCACCTGAATTAAGGTAAGAAAAACAAAAAAATTAGGGCACAAACCTTATTTAACATTTTAATTCCTCCCTTTCCCCTCCGTCTCCCCATTTTTATTTTTTTATTTTTTTGTGTGTCATTGGTGGGACACTGTCCCCCTTAGACAGATTTTTGGAAATCTACCTAGTCAGGGCTGCCATGTGGTTTCCTGGATATACTCTTGTGCCTAGATATTGCAGCACATATTTCCCCTTATTTGGGAGTCTGAAAACAGATGATGGTCTGACCACATAATACATGTGTGAGAAGCAAAAATTGAAAAGCATTTCATTTTAAAAAGATTTTTTTTTCTCTAGTGTTTGAATTAGTTTGAATTAATAGTGAGCCTATTAATTGCTTCCATCCAATGGCTTATCAGCTAGAAAACCCTAATACCCAAATAGCTTTTCCTCTAGTATGTAAATCAATAATAGTGGTCAGCCAGGAGCATGGAAACTGTTGTTCAAATGATACAAACAGAACTATCATTGGCTACTAAAAAGCTAAGAAGCAATTTTAGCCAGGTGGTAATAGGTTTCATTTGAAAAAAAAAATCATTAATGTACATCATATGAATACTCCTGTATAATGGAAGACTTCCATTTGATTGAATATCTTTAGTGATATCTCATCTATTTATAGCTCACTTATTAGGATTATTTAGCAACTGCAGTATAAATATAATCATGTAGAAGGTTAAAGATTGACTAATCTAACAATATGTACTTCTGAAAGACCTAGAACATTATGGAAGTCATCTAATAGATGTCTAAATAACAGTATTTAGTTAGATATTTTAGCAGCTTAACAGAGACAGATAATTACAGGGTGAGTCTTGTTCTGTCACTGGGCTAACTGTACCTCTGTCGGTTCTTTGGAGTCTCTGTGAGAGCACCACCTAGAGGTGTCAGGCCTTTGGCCTTTACCATTTCTGGGGTGGAATTCCATAGTTTGCCCACTGTCACACCAGGATCCCTTGGGTATCAACCATAACTAATGCGGCAGGTCCTACTGGGGTATGACCCCGCAAGGGTTTCTCTTTAGGAGCCCGTGACAGCGTACGCTTGCAGTGAGATGGAATCAGCTTCTTCAAAACAAAACATGATTTATTTTGCCCAAAGGGTACACAGTACTTAGATCAGTAGATATAAAATAAGAGGCCTTACATACATATTCCCTTGCCTAAGCTTAATCTCTCTATCCACAGCTCAGGTGGGTCTGGCTTATTTCCCCATCTCTGTTGGGAAAACCAGCCTACACTGCTTGTAGCCTTTTCCCTTTGTCTCTGAATGCATCCCCCTTTCAGCTTATTTTTCCCCCCACTGACAGCACCCAAGACCAGCTCACCCCAAAAATGTCTTCAATTCCTGCCAGCAGCACTTTTTTAACTGGTCACAGTCTTTTGATCCCAGTGATAGAAAGTGAAAAGTTCTAGCCTGGATGGAGTCAGCTAGGTAACGGCTCCCTCACTTGATAGCCCAGCCATTGTGCGCTTAGCTGCTTTGAAGGCATGTACCTAAAGCTAAATTATATCTGTTATTGTTTTACCTTTCCTGCTCAGTTCTGTAGCAGCCCCTTGTTACAAGGTGCACCCTGGGCCCCTCTGGTTTTGGACCCTGTTGCCCTCTTCAGTCAGGAATGCATCAGCTTGATGCAACACCAGTGTTCTTTATTTACAGTTGTTTTCCCACCACCACTTTCCACCTATGTAAAGGTTTCGCAGCCAACTTTGCCAAGTGCAGGCCTGGCCAGCAACAGACCAAGGCTCCCAACTCTCTCTGTGCCTGGCCTTTCTCTTCCTCCGAGCCTTTATAAACCTGGCTAATGAGGCTGGCAGGTGCTGCCCGTTACCAGGCAGACACAGGGCTATCCAACCAGCCCCAATCCATTCCCCTTGATTGGGGCTGGAGTGGCAGGGGGTGATTAAGTGCTTCTCACTCAGCACCCTGTCATACCCCTTTAGAGCTCTCTGCATTGGGTCAGGGACAAATATAAAATTGAATAGGGAAACTATGATGTTTTACACATCATATTAATAAAAAACCACTTGCACTACTTACAGCAAATATAAAGCAATGAAGGGAACCTCTTTGAACATATTGATAGCTAGATTGTGAACAGATTGAACATTTATGAAGTATATTTCAGACTAGCTTAACAGCCAGCTCACAGAAGCTTTAGGTCTTTGTAGACTATTCTGTTCTCACGGTCATAGTGGAACATTTATAAAAATGGTATGTTTCAAACAGTCTAGGTATGAACTTGAACAGTGAAGTGCAATATTTCTTGCATCTAGATTGTAGATGATATAGCACATTTTTAGTA
The DNA here is from genome assembly GCA_003942145.1 of Platysternon megacephalum. Classification (NCBI taxonomy): domain Eukaryota; kingdom Metazoa; phylum Chordata; order Testudines; family Platysternidae; genus Platysternon; species Platysternon megacephalum. The sequence goes on along the minus strand of QXTE01000007.1, from coordinate 6,413,370 downwards.
ATATATAGTGTAGCTAACTCTCCATTACTTTTTTTGGTAGTATTCTTATGTTGTTTATCCCTTGTCTGCTCTGTTAATTTTATGATTTTATGTTTCTAATGGATATTTCCATTAGGGGGAAAATGACTTGTCACCTTGACAGTCATTTTCTCAGTTCTGCATGGTTCAGAGAAAAAGCACTGTAAGTGCCATAGATCTGTGCTTGTTCATAATTAAATAGGTAAATACCTCAAATTCCCTGAATTAGCATTGCAAGATTAAAGGGTGAAATATCAATTAGATTTGAAGTATGTCTGTTCAATAAATGTTGTACAGAATTGAACCTGGAATACTTTGTTACATTTGTTTGTTTGCAACAATTAACAGCAAGTAAAACTGTCTCAACAAATCCCTGGTCCTTGTAAGGAAATACAGGGTAACAAAATGTACTTATGTAGGTAAGATAAGAAGAAACAAAGAAAAGCATTATTTTATTAGTTAATGGTTTGTAAAGCACTATGAAGATGAAGAGCAAAATATAAATGTACAGTAGCCTAGTCAATAATTGGTATCTTTCAGATTTTATTAGGTTATACATTTGGAAAAAGTTGAGTTTCTGTTAAAACACATTTCATTGTTCATAGTCTCATTTCTGGTGAAGGTATGAAGCAGTTTATAGCAACTTGGAATTTCTTAACAGAGTTGCATTTGTAGTTTTTCTTAAAACCTAAACAAGTTCAGCGTGCCATATAAGAGAGTCACTCTTTGAACTAGATTTCCTTGGAGAATAGGGATAGTGTAATTTGAATAGTTTATAAATAACCATTCTCTGCTTAGAATGGAACCATTCCCTATTTATTGCTGGAACATCATTCTTTTTCAAGTTTCAGAGTGGTGGTAGCCCTGTTAGTCTGTATCAGCAAAAAGAACGAGGAGTACTTGTGGCACCTTAGAGACTAAGAAATTTATTTGAGCATAAGCTTTCGTGGGCTAAAACCCACTTCATCGGATGCATGCAGTGGAAAATACAGTAGGAAGATATATATATATCTCAGAGAACATGAAAAAATGGGTGTTGCCATACCAACTATAACGAGAGTAATCAATTAAGGTGGGCTATTATCAGCAGGAGGGAAAAAAAACTTTTGTAGCGATAATCAGTATGGTCCGTTGACAAGAAGGAGTGAGTAACAGTAGGGGAAAAAATTAGCATGGGAAAATAGTTTTTACTTTGTGTAATGACCCATCCACTCCCAGTCTTTATTCAAACCTAATTTAATGGTGTCCAGTTTGCAAATTAATTCCAATTCTGCAATTTCTCGTTGGAGTCTGTTTTTGAAGTTTTTTTGTTGGAGTATTGCAACTTTGAGGTCTGCAATTGAGTGACCAGGGAGGTTGAAGTGTTCTCCGACTGGTTTTTGAATGTTATAATTCTTGACGTCTGATTTGTGTCCATTTACTCTTTTGTGTAGAGACTGTCCGGTTTGGCCAATGTCCATGGCAGAGGGGCATTGCTGGCATATGATGGCATATATCACATTGGTAGATGTGCAGGTGAACGAGCCTCTGATAGTGTGGCTGATGTGATTAGGTCCTATGATGGTGTCCCCTGAATAGATATGTGGACAGAGATGGCAACAGGTTTTGTTGCAAGGATAGGTTCTTGGGTTAGTGTTTTTGTTGTGTGGTGTGTGGTTGCTGGTGAGTATTTGCTTCAGGTTGGGGGGCTGTCTGTAAGCGAGGACTGGCCTGTCTCCCAAGATCTGTGAGAGTGAGGGATCATCCTTCAGGATAGGTTGTAGATCCTTGATGAGGCGCTGGAGAGGTTTTAGTTGGGGGCTGAAGGTGACTGTCCATGTAGATAATACTTCTGGTGTGCATGTGCCCCATGTCTGCAAGACTAGATTCTTTCTGGCATGCAGGGTCCTTTGGGGCAGTGCCTGCACCCTACGTGCCTTTGGGGCATAAAGGGTGGCGCAAGCAAAATTGTCCTTCAATTCCTTCTTACTGCCCATGGTAGCAAGAGGGAACCCTTTTAGCGTACACTTACATCTTGGTCTCATTAGGCTAGTTAGTTTAATTTTATTTATGCCCATTGGCAAAAAAACAAAAACAAACTCTTTCCTAGTAGATTAGGACATATCCCCAGTACTGGAACTCAAGACACTATGACTGAATTAAAGTCTCCAGGTTTTAAAATTTGTCCCTCTTGTGAGGTTGCTCTCCTGCTCAGTGATGGGCGCACTCTAGGTGCCTCTTGCGCCTTGGCGAGGGGCATGTCTCTGACAGGCTTAATCTGATGCTCCTTCTCCAAGAGGACACAGAAAGCAAGTGAGGCCTGCCTCGGGCTCTTTCTGCTGGAGTGCTCAATGAAGAGCCTCTTCAAAGTCTGAGAAAAAGAACCCTTGAAGCCTGAACTTTCAGTTAGTGCTCCTGTGAGCAGTGGCTCTGCTGTGAGCTCCTGGGCTCATTTTTCATTTGAAGAGCTTGAACTCTTTGACTACTGAGTATTGAAGAGCAGTCACGACCTCCTCTACCCAGTCATCAGAAAGAGATAGGAAGGAGCATCACTGCAAGGACAAGTGTAGGCATAGGTCATCCTCTCTGGTGCTTAGTAAAATGAGGCAAAAGGCCCATCATGCCTCTGTATTGGCTCTTGCCCTTCAGTAGAAAAGAGTTCACAGGCTAGATCCAAATATGATGGATCCAAGTATGTTGGCCGGTCACTAAGAATCTGTGGTACCATCTGAAACCAAGGTTCATACTCCCCCCCCAGTACTATTGACTTGGTACCAATGTCAGCACAGTACACTTGGTACTGATAACCTCGGTGCCCAGGACTCTGATGTTGACCTCCATGGTGCAGATGTTTCTAGCCCAGGTTGTCAGTACCAAATGATCTCACGATGACCCCATAACTGGAGTCACCCTTGCTGGACTCATCTGTGGTTAGAGGTGCATCTGCCTTGGTACTGACTACAGATACCACCACAATACTGATGAGCTCTCCTGTTCAGATTGTGGATGGGATTTGGGCGTGCCCTAGGACACTAGACAGAGTAGCTCCCTCTTTGGAAAAAATATATTCATCCAGGCTTGTAACAGAGGGCACCTAGAGCGCAAGCATGGCCCCAACAGACATTGCTGGCCAAAAATAATCCACTCTTGCGTGCATGGGGAATATGCTCACCAGGAGTAGAATCCATGTAGATAACATATCTCAAAGAATCCCAGTTACTATAAGGTAAGTAACTTAGGAGAGAACTTTTCACTGTTTGTTTTTCAGGAAGTAGTGTTAAGTAACACTTCTTGCAGCTTCCAGTATATTACAGTAACTCCTCACTTAGTCGTCCCGGTTAACGTTGTTTCGTTGTTACGTTGCTGATCAATTAGGGAACATGCTCGTTTAAAGTTGTGCAATGCTCCCTTCTAAAGTCGTCGTTTGGCAGCTGTCTACTTTGTCCACTGCTTGCAGGAAGAGCAGCCCGTTGCAGCTAGCTGGTGGGGGCTTGTAACCAGGGTGGACTGGCAGCCCCCCATCAGCTCTCCCTATCAGCTCCCCGCTCCCCTAAGTTCCCTGTGCTGCAGCTGCCCAGCAGGCTATCAATTGCCGGCAGTTCAGCTGTCCCTCCCCCCACTGCCATGTGCTGCTCCTGCCCTCTGGCTTGTAGCTGCTCCCCGAGACTCCTGCTTGCTGTGCAGAGGGGAAAGGGGGGCTAATATCAGGGTGTCCCCCTTCCCCCTGCTCCTGCACCCTGCTTACCCCTTCTCCATATAGAGCAGGGAGGGGACACAGACGGAGAGAAACATAGAGAGCTTGGGGCAGCAGCTGCTGTCTCAACTTCCTGTTCCACTTAAAAAGACAATGCACTTAAGAGTGGGTCAGCTTACTTAAAGGGGCAGTGTGCATCTCTCTCTCTCCCACACACAAGGTGTGTGTCTGTCTCTGTCTGCTATGCTGTCTCCCCTCCCACGTGTTCGTGCTGCCTTGTGTGAGAGGCTACATTAACAACAATACGTTAACCCTTGAGGGCTCAGCCATGTGCTAGTTCATCATTTAGCAGCAAGGCATTCCCTGGGAAATATCCCTCCCTCTTCCACCCTCTAGCTTCACCACCTCAACCAAGCTTCACAATCATCATAGCTGTGAACAGTATTAAATTGTTTGTTTAAAACTTATACTGTGTGTATATATAATATAGTTTTTTGTCTGGTGAAAAAAATTTCCCTGGAACCTAACCCCTCCTATTTACATTAATTCTTATGGGGAAATTGGATTCGCTTAACATCGTTTCGCTTAAAGTCGCATTTTTCAGGAACATAACTACAACGTTAAGCGAGGAGTTACTGTAGTTACATGTGTACCTCCCTCCTACACAAAACAGACAAAGTTTACTGAATGGAGAAGGGGAGAAGAACGTGAACAATCTGAGATAAGGAAAACAAGGTCCATGAGCCTTCATATCCCTCTTCCAGTATCTGGAAATCTACACTGTGTTGTTTTGGACAGTGGTTGTATGTGTAAAGTAGGTGATCTGGAGATCCACTCTCTGGTTCATTTATTTTTGTCAGAATGCTGTCCCAGAACCACCCTATGCATTGACATTCCTAGAATGTGGTGATAATTGCCAGTGCTCGCCTTGCCAGATATTCAGCGTCCGCTGCTATCTCATGGACCTGTCTTGTGCTTTCACTAGGGGGTCTTGTATAACATGTAAAGATTTTAATTGCGTGAGTTTCAGCATAGTCTCTGGACGCAGACTGACTTCTAACTGGGCCAGTCTGCTTCCAAACCCTGCCTCCCAAATTTGCTTTTAGCGTGTAAGTGACTTAATTGTAAAATCTAGGAGCATGCTTTAAATAATCAAACTCTATTTAACTCTTTAACTCTGATTTTTTTTAGCTGATTATCCAGTTTTTAATTCTTTGGATTTAAGGGTTGGTAATCCAAGACCTTTCATCAGATTATGTATTTTAATTGTAAATACTGGTAGATATTACTCTCCCTCTCCACCTCCTTTCTTCCTTATATGCACATGTACACACAACAGAAATAGACCTCTATTTTTGTCTAAGCACTATATATACACTTTGCTTTTTATTCACATAGCATTCACCAGTTGTATTTTGCCTTCACCTCCTTTTAGAAACACTGGTGTGATATATTGTTTGGGTTTTTGAAAATCAGCGAATAATTTCTGTGTATGAGGTGTAGTTTCTGTGTTGCCTGCATTTTCAGACCCGAATAGCTAGGTCCTCCATTCTTTTCTTTTCACCCTACCTTCAACCCACTTGTTCCCAAAATGTTTCAATCCCCTATATCTGTATTGACTAATGTCACTAAAAACATTCATATTCTGTTGATATGTTTTATTATATAGTCTGGCAGCTTTATGACATAATCTTGCAGTTTACTGTATGTAAGTAATGCTTGATTTTCACCTATGGTGATATGTTCTCATCAATTTGATTTAATGAATTTGTATAAGACTGATAAAGCTTAGCTTTATGGTAGATGAATGTCTGCTTTCATCATGGAAGCATATAGTTTCTTCAGTTTCAATCTTTGCTTTTTCTGCCATATAAAACTTAAAAAAAAAATACTTTTAGTTCCAAAAGTTAATTTTCCAGCTGGTTAGTAGTAGTAGTTTGGGGACAAAGTAGTTGTGAATTGTGAAGCTGAGTAGACCTAAAGAGACTTTTATAAGAAACAGTCTATAAGTAGCTATGTGGGGAGCGGAAATTTGATGGTAGAGGGCTCTTCAATCTGGCAGACAAAGGTATCTAGCAGACAAAGTGGCTGGAAGTTGAAGCTTGACAAATTCATGCTTGAAATAAGACGCACATTTCTAACAATGAGGGCAGTTAGTTGTTGGAACAACTTACTAGGTTTGTGGTGGATTCTCCATCACTGGCAATTTTAAAATCAAGATTGGATGTTTTTCTAAGAGATGCTGTAGTTCAAACAGGAATTAATTAAAGGAAGTCCTGTGGCCTGTTATGCAGAAGGGCAGAGTCAATTATCACAATGCTCCCTTCAGGCCTTAGAATCTATGACTCTGTCTCCAAAAATTCTCTGTCTAATAGTGTTGATTTTTTAATTATTCCTGTATCAGAGGGGTAGCCGTGTTAGTCTGGATCTGTAAAAGCAGCAAAGAATCCTGTGGCACCTTATAGACTAACANTTCCTGTTTTTCTCTCAATATGCTCTAAAGCTCTGTTTAATGTCACTCTTAAATAATTCATGCTTTTTGTGACCCATATAAATTGCTAGTTCTTAAAAACAGAAGGATGGCAGAATGTAAAAGGTAGAAGAATTTCCATTTGAACCCAATTGGCTTTATATCCTGATATTATTCTAAGTACTGCAGTGTTCTGTTACTTGTCTGGTTTACTAGTAGCTAGGTCTTTAACTAGTAATAGAGAATTGTCTGTATATAGTATAGACTTGCATTCAGTCTCCATGATTTGATACCTTGTGACACACACTTTCCTTATTGCTGTCATTAAAGATTCTAATACCAAAGAGAATAAACCAGAGAAAAGAGGCAGCCATGTCTACTCCCTGTTTCCAATTCACAAAATACATGCAAAAAAATTAGGTTGGAGTAAAATAAGAGCAACATATTGAAAGACACAATGTTAAAATTCTCGAACTGTTTCACAGCTGTATCACTTCATAAAGAGAGAGAGCGAGACTAGGACGCTAGCCACAGTGGGGGTGAGAAGAAAAATGGGAACTCAGACTCTTTGGACTCCTGCTTCTAAAATGAAAAATGTGTCAACATCTCTAAGGGACTGGAATTGCTATATTCTGTTTAGTCTGTGTTTGCCTCTTTTAAATGTACTTTTAGAAGACCTTGTCTTTCTCCTACCTCAGAACTAGTATCCTTTAGTTTTAGAAGTCCTCTCCAAAATGCAGACCTTTGGGAATTATTTGAAGCTCAGTGAAAATGAGTAGTCCAGGCTTTGTGAAGGGCCATTACCTCTCCTATATTATCAGAGCAGTCTCAGATTTGAAAGCATGTAGTGAAACACATCTGAGGAAAGAGTACAGAGGTAGGGGAGTATTAGTATGATGCTGAAAGTAGATTAGTTAACTTCATGAGACAGTGAAGAAAAGTCTCTTTGCTGGCATAACTTGCATGTTTTATTAATAATTTGCACTTGTCTGGTGAGTTTCATACGAGGATCTCAAAGAGCATTATAAACACTGAATCTCTCAAAGCATTGTTAAGTAGTTAGGGGATATATGTAGGACATTTAAACTGCGCTTGAAGTGGTGACATGTGGAAACTGTTTACTGGCACAGAGCAATAGTATATGACAGCTTAGAACTGGAAGGGACTGGACTAGCCAAGTGAAATTTCAGGAGGAATTAGGTAGCCAGGGTGCAGTTATTGGAGCTAGAATTTGCTTAAGGTACCAAGATTAATACCTGCTCTAACACAAATACCACAGATTCTTTAACAACCATGTCTCTTTTTTCTATTTTGTGTTAAAAAAAATTCTTAAACTAATGGTTTTTCAAACAAAGCTACTGTACATGACCTTTGTGTTGATATTTAAGGTACTTGGAAAATTTGTCAAACAGTGGAATTCCGAAATGTATTGTCTCATCTCTATCTCAAATCTCTATGTGATTGTGATCCATTCCTCTATGACAAGAAGGATGATGGTTGTGGTGGTGAGAGATCTTCAGTAATATAAAGTGACAAAAAAATGCAGAAAAACTCAAGGATCTCTGAGTGGATGTAGAGTAGAACTTGGGTCAAGACCCTCTGGTGGTTCATGAGTAAGGCTCCGTGTTTGTCACAGAGGTCACGGATTACGTGCCTTTCCGTGACTTCTGCAGTGGCCCATGTTGCTGGCTCGGGAGCCGTCTGAGCAGCTCGGCCAGCCCCTGGGCCAGTCGCACCGGCTGCTGCTGGGGCAGTCTCGGGCCCCCACCTCCCAGCAGCAGGAGTTCGGGTGTGGGGGGGCTCAGGCCTGGGGATTGGGGTGCGGAGCAGTGCTTACCTGTGGGGAGGGCCTCCCCGGAAGGGCGACAGGAACTCAGCTCCTAGCTCCACGTGCTGCCTCCGCCCGCAAGCACCACCCACGCAGCTCCCATTGGCCGTGGTTCCCAGCCAATGGGAGCTGCAGAACCAGGGCTTGGGGCGGAGCGGAGGCAGCAGGTGGAGCTGCCCCCACCAAGTTTTAGTTAGGGGTATATAGTAAAAGTGATGGACCGGTCACGGGCCATGAATTTTTGTTTACTGCTCGTGACCTGTCCGTGACTTTTACTAAAAATACCCGTGACTAAAACGTAGCCTTATTCATGAGGAGGTGACCGCTAGGTTGCACGTCTCAGGTTGAAGTGGGTGGAAACAGCAAAATCCCTTGGACACTAGGCCCAGCAGGAACAAATGAAGTTGATGGTAGCAGAAACTCTGCTCCCTTCTACTACTACAGGGGTCGGCAACCTGTTAGAAGCGATGTGCCGAGTCTTCATTTATTCACTTTAATTGAAGGTTTCACGTGCCGGTAATACATTTTAATGTTTGTTTTTTAGAAGGTCTCTCTATAAGTCTATATATTATATAACTAAACTATTGTTGTATTGTAAAATAAACAAGGTTTTCAAAATGTTTAAGAAGCTTCATTTAAAATTAAATTAAAATGTTGATCTTACGCCATCGGCCCGCTCAGTCCACTGCTGGTCTGGGGTTCTGTTCACCTAGGCCGGCAGCGGGCTGTGGCCAGGACCCCAGCTGGCAAGGGGCCGGCAGCCAGACCGGCAGCGGGCTGTGCAGGGCCGGCAGCCAGGACCCCAGACCGGCAATGGGCTGAGCGGCTCAGCCCGCTGCCACTCAGGGGTTCCATCCACTGGCTCCTGCCAGCCGGGATCCCAGCTGCCGGACCTGCTCAGCCCGCTGCCGGTCTAGGGTCCCAGCCCTGCCCACATATAGTGGGGACCTACCTTCTCCCTGGTTCTGGCCCATTCTCTTCCTCTGCACTGAGCTGAGGGTGGGAGTGCACTGAGCACAGGGCTGGGGGTGAAGGAGCAGGCTNAGGGGCTGCAGGTGTTGGGGTGGGGGGCCTGGGTATGTGTGGGGGTACCAGAGTCAGGGCTGGGGTCATGGGGGGTGGTGAAGGAGTNTGTGTGGGGGCGTGCAGGAGCTCCCATTTGGTGCTCAGGGAGGGGATGTGGGGGGTGCAAGAGTCAGGATGTGGGGGGTGCATGGGGTGTGGGGGGGCTGGGTATGTGGGGGTGTGCAAGAGTTAGGGCAGAGGGCTGGGGGCATGAGGGGCTGCAGGTGTTGGGGTGGGGGGCCTGGGTATGTGTGGGGGTACCAGAGTCAGGGCTGGGGTCATGGGGGGTGGTGAAGGAGTCAAGCAGAGGGCTGGGTGTGTGTGAGGGGTACAGGGCTCAGGGCAGGGGTCTGGGGTGTGTGCGGGGCGCAGGGCTCAAGGCAGAGGGCTGGGTGTGAGGGGCGGCTCGGGATGGGTCTGGGGGTGTGCAGGGCTCAGGGCAGAGGGCTGGGGGTGTGTGTGAGGGGGTGTCAGGGCAGAGGGACTGTGTGGGGGGGGTCAGGGCAGGGGACTGGAGGGGATATGCCCCCATTCCACCACCTCCTTCCCCAAGGCCCTGCCCCCGCTTCTTCTCTGCCTCGGAAGGGAGCAGAGCAGGCTGACTCTGCTTCTTCCTGACCCCCTCCCTCGCAAGGGCCATCAGCTGATCGGCCTGCAGGGAGGGAGGGACGGATGGAGAGCTGGAGGAGGGGCAGGAACCCAGCACACTGCCGGAAGAGGCAGGGGAGCCGGCAGGAACCGACAGGACCCAGCTTCTGCCCCCTGACCCTGCAGGAGTGGGGAGGGCGGAGAAGAGCGGGCCAGGCTGGGCTGGACTGGGCAGGATTTGTAATGGCACGCTGCTGCGCCTGCCATTAAAAATTGGCTCGCGTGCCGTCTTTGGCACGCATGCCATAGGTTGCCGACCCCTGTACTACTCTTTCTATTGAAACTGCCATTCCACTCCACACCTCTGCCTTCATTTCAGCTCTGGGGGCAGCACCACCTCAAGAAACTGTGTAACTGATTCCACAGCTGCTTAACAGTGCTGTTGGACCTGACTGTTGTGGAGGCAGGAAAGGGAGAAGTACTTACACCAGTCCCCCCACCTACCTGCACTCAAAACCAGTTATGGGTTTATACTCTGAATCAGTCCTTAGAATCATAAATATTTGTCATTTGGGCAACAAACTATGGATGGATTTTGGATCCTGGGTGAAAAATGGTTGAGACGCACGGGGGGTCGGTGCCTGCCAAAAACAAAAATTAAAACAAAGTCTGTCGAGAGGCTTGAGTTGAACTTTATCCTACTATTAATTTCTTTGTTAGTAAAGGCAAACCCAGGAAGGAGTTAAGTGTTTGCCTCTACTTTGTTTTTAGAGCAGTTAGGCAGCTCCTTGCATATTTCATTTCTACATTTTGGGAAACTGAGGTACCAAAGGATAAGTGGCTTGGTCTAAGTGGCTTCTGAGTTTCAGGCAGACCTATCAACCCAAGAACAGAATCCAGGTCTCTTGTCTTCTAGTACCCTATTCCATTTGACGTTACCCACTAAATGGTATGTTGCTATGTCTAGATGTTGCAGAAGCCCAAGGATAATGGGTGATTTCATGTAATATGTGCTGCAATATCTACAGTATGCACAGTATGCTAACCGTTTTTATCAGTGCCTCATTATTTACCTTGTCATTCTCTCCATCTTCCATGGACCATTACAGGTATAGTTTCTGCAGCCTCAAGTCTAAATTTCCTGTGTTTTGATAGTTTCCTGTAACACTTTTTTAAATTACATTTGCTAATTTTTATAGAATTTCTCTGAGAATACTCTTTACTTGTTACATGTTACCAGTACTCTTTAATTCCAATATTGCCAATCTTTTTCTTTTAACATAGGCAGAAACATATGGCTGTTTACTGTAGGGAAGTGGGAGTGGAATGTGGAAACATTCACCCTTTATTCTTGAGAAGGCTGTACTGCTCTTTTCCTTAATTCTAAAGAAACAAGAAAGCTGACGTTATAAGATTCAATAAATGAAACATGTTTTTAGGATCTAGCATTCTGCAGAAACCTTACGTGACTTGTAAATAGCTTTTGTACAGAGGAAGGAGCTTATGGACTTTGATTCATATATTATTTGCCTTTGCTGTTTAATTTGCTTGTTCTAAGCTTTGTAAAAGTCCTTTTAGTACTTTTTGGTTATTCCATTTTGTCCTGTGTTGCAGGAGATTGTCTGGTACAATAGATGTGATTGGACAGACCATCACTATCAGCAGAGTGGAAGGAAGGCGGCGTGCCAATGAAAATAGCAACATACAGGTTTCGTATTGCAGATTTTCACATGTTGTGTCACTGACCAAAGAGGGGCTTTTTTTTTCTTTCACCGTATCGTCTGAATAAATCATTCTAAACTGCATGGATGAATGATGATGATATGAACAACCAAGGAAAAGGAACAAATATCATTTAAAATTAATGTGTTGTATTTAACTCCAAGAAACCTTTTTCTCTGTGAAATCCAAATTGATGTTGTTCAAAAGAAAACATTTTAATGTACTTTTTAGTAAAAAGCAGCAGTGGTCCAACTTCTTTGCTGACTTACACCCCAGGCAGCTACATTGACTTAATTGGGCTTGTATGGGGGGGAGGGTGTGTGCGTGTGTCTGTAAACACACACATATATTATAAATATAAATGTCAATTTTATGGCCAGGGTGGATGTTGTATTGAAAATAGTCATCTGCCGTGCATGCCTGCTCCCCAAATGACACTGACGTCAAAAAGAAGTGAGGAGAGTTTTCTTAATATGCAATTTAAGAAATAAAAATCTGACTTAAGGCATAAATGGCTTGTAATGAAGGGAGACATTTTAATGAATTTCTGTGTCACTGTTCCACTAGCTCACACTATGTAATAAGAATTTTTAGTGTTTGTGGTCCCTGATTAAATTAAATTGATTTTTGAAGGTAATCAGGGTTTTTAGTCTAATTTTTCCCTCATGGCATCACTATATGGCAGAATTAAAGTTTTTGGGTGCTCTAGCTGTATTTCTATGCTTTCACATGTTCAGGTTACATTTAAAAGAAATCCTAAATCTGAATTACCTGAATGTAATAATTACAATTTTCTTGTAATATTTTTTACTCTTAAATTACTAATATGTAGCCTCAACCCTAACTCCAGCTTCATGTAGTTTTTTTAATCTAGGAATTCAAAATGTTCTTGTTTTGTTTTTAATATTTAGTTTGGTTCATAAAAAGCTTTTTTTTTTTTTTTTTTTTTTTTTTTTGAAAATGTATATTCCTTACATACCTATTTAAGAAGGTATTTTGTATGCATGTATGTTCCTTCCATGGAAAGAACTAGAAAGAGAAGAAAATTATATTTTCCAACCCATCTCTACATAACAATTGTAACTGTAGGTTTCATATCTTACAGGTTCTTTCAGAAAGATCCAGTGCTGATGTAGACAGTTTTACCAAGCCACCTCCATTTTTCCCTCCGGGAGCTCCACCTACCCACCTTCCACCACCTCCTTTCCTCCCACCCCCTCCAACTGTCAGTACCGCTCCTCCTCTGATTCCCCCACCAGGTAAATACAGTATGTTTTATAGAATGATTGAAACAGGAATGTGATGTTTGAAATGATTTTTTTTTAAATGCGTGAAATCCTAAGAGATTTTTCAGAATGTTCCTGCTCCCTCCCTTCCCCCATTCAGAATTAAACTGGGAAGGCTGAGACTGAAATCTGTTTTTACATCCTCAGTACTTATAAAATACAGACCTGGATACTATAGAAATAGCTAAAACAGGGAGATTATCAAATTTTGAGTCTTCCATCCTTGAAAGTGCCCTTTTAAGTCAGACGCTTTTGTTATGAATATTTTGCTATTGTTAATATTGCAGAGGTATGTTTTAAAGAGGAGCTATGGATGGCAAAAGGACTAGAGGGGATAATACTAAAAGTGCAGTGGGGCCAAATGAGGAAGTTCTTGAGCAGAGGAGCAGCTGAGTGGGAGCTCATTAAGATGGGAAAGGTATACTACTCATGGGGAGAGAGACTGATTCAACGGGGAGCCAGAGAAGCGCACTCTTTTTTTTTTCTTAGCCTCCCCATTGCTCTTTACCTTCTCCACTGCCCCCACTGCTGAGCAGTTTTCCTTCCCTTCTGTGGCCTTGCAGAGATCCCACTCAGCCACTCCTTTGCTTAATTGTTTCCCCTGCTGTCTGGTGCTCTTCTAGAATCCTCCCTTCTAATCTTCTCTGCACATGAACTGGATGGGGATAACTGTGGTAGAGGCAGCACCCTTCCTTTCTGCATTGTTTTTTTGGCTTTTCCATGGTCTGGATACTTCTCTTGGAAGAGGATGCCAGTGCAGCTGCTGCTGGCGACCTTTAGGATTGTCAGCTCCTGATCCCTGGAAAACAGAATCCTTCTCAATGGCCTGCATCTAGGAAATGGTGCAACCTAGGGGAGATAGAGGAGAAAAAGTCAAAAATAAAATCCTTCCCCTGCCTCGTGTGTGTGTGAGTGAAATTATAGGTAAAAATAAAATGTAGAAATACAAATTTGATAAGAGAATGCTACTGCTCTGGAGCCTTTGTAAAAGTTATGTTGTTGTTGTTAAAAACAGAGCTAATCAAACTTTCAACTTTAAAGTGACCTTTACATTAAATTAATGTGTACAACTCATTGGAAGGAGTTTGAAAATAATTATCTTCTTTATAATGGTGGAAAGGATCAGAGTTACATACTATAAAAGTTAGGCTGATCTCCCTTTTTTCCCTCCTAAGTGAGATGATGATGTTATGTAGGTGTACTGTAATGTTTTTATAAAACCTGTCACATGTCGAGAATAGGCATTTAATGAAATATACACACGTGTTGCAGATCTGTCAAGCAGGTTTGGCTTTAGTCTTATGTTTTGCAGACAGGTTTATGACATGCACTTGTTCAAAAAGTCTCCTTCAACATCCTTCCGTGCTTCGAGTAATTTGAAAATAACTATTAAGAGCTGTGGCTTTGGCTCCTCCAGTCCCGTGCTTTAATTGTGCTGCTGCCAGCTCTTTATCTTCAAAGCTTTTACTAAAATAGAATATGCCATCCCTCCTAGGTTCAGTGGGAAAAAAATCCACTGTTGTTACCTAATATTAACTGGGACTACTTGCCAGAAAATGTAAGTACTCCAAATATAAAACATCCTCCAGAAGCCCCTTTGAAAAAGGATCCTGCTTTGAAGTTCTGTCTCTTGTACTGTATTCACTTACTCTCTTGTGATGCAAATGCCTTTTGAGGAAAAAGTACTAATATTGTTCAGAAAGCTGAACCTGGAAAACTATGAAATACTCCTAGAAAAGTCACTCTAATTGGCTGTGGTAAAAGGTATGTTTTTTTTTAATTTGCTAGAATAATTGAAATCTGGGAGGAATTATATTTAGGTGCTGTTGTGATACTTTTAAAGCTTATTACCTTTTTCTTTTTAATATTGCATTTTAAAAAGATGCCATTTATACATTTATGATGTTACAAAAATATTTGTTGGTTGTTATATTCTCATTCAAGCATGCCACATAATTTTAAGGGTATTACTGAATCTTAGTGACAGTACATTGTGGCCCTGCTCCCCTTTAGTGGAAGCTGTAACATTTTGTGAAGATTTTACACACTTGGACTGAGTGAGGTGGTTAAAGGCAGGGTCCCCAAAAAAGTGCTGGAAGTACATTAGGTCATTTCTTCAGACTAGCCTTCAGGTCAAGTCTAGCATTGCAAGGAATGAATCCGTGCTTCAATGCTATCCTCTCTCAAAAGAAATCATTGGCTAACCATTTTGTCCTAAGAGTATCTTTTTAAACATTGTGTTCATCAGAGATAAGGGACTAGAGTGTCCCTCATGCTAATTACCTGATTCTCCTGATATTATGTTACACATTTTTGACATTTATACTATGGAAGGTAAGGCAGGAGATAACTTTCTGTCTAGATCAGGGGTTCTCAAACTTCATCGCACCACGACCCCGTTCTGGTAACAAAAATTACTACACGACCCCAGGAGGGGGGGACTGAAGCCTGAGCCCTCCCAAGCCCCGCCACCCTGGGTTGGAAGGCCAAAGCCCGAGCCCCACTGCCCTGGGGAGGGGGGAGGGCAAAGCTGAAGCCTGTGGGGTTCAACCCCGAGCATGGGGCCTATAACTCAAGCCCTGACGCCCAGGGCTGCTGAAGCCCTCAGGCTACGGCCCTGGGCGGTGGGGCTCAGGCTTCAGTTTTGGCCCCGGGCCCCAGCAAGCCCCATTAAAACAGTGTTGCGACACGCTTTGGGGTCCCGACCCACATTTTGAGAACTGCTGGTCTAGATCTTTTCACTTGGTGTCTGCTATCTTGAAATAAAGAAGAACTGCTATGCTAACACCAAATAGATTCCAGTCCATTATTTAAAGGGACATAACAAATAATCCTTTCCTAGTGTTAAAGGCTTGAGGTAGAAGAATCTGAAATGTGATGATTTAATATAAAGATCTGTTAGTGAGCCTAACTTACTTTTTGTTAACTTTTCCAACTTTGGAAATCAATTTCAGTATTGAGACATTTACTATTAGTAATATTGGTCTCTAGATATAAAAATTAGCACTACTAGGTCTAATTTTGATCTTTGTACACGTCTCTGTAGAGTACATATCTTAAAATGAAAGTCTTAGTTTTACCTGGGCTCAAGTATAGTGCTTTATATTTATGTATATTTTCTTGAGATTGTATAAATTGTTGCAACAGGACTCCTTTTGTAGAAGGTGTTCACTGATGATTTTCATAGTTAAATAAAATGTTGTAGCATTACCTATAGTGGAGAACAACTTATTTTATCCTGAAACTTGACAAATTAGACTGTTTTAGTACAGTAATGGAAAATTACATGCAAAAAGCCAACATTCATGCAGTGTTAAGTTTGCAATATCAATCATTTAAGTTGGAATTCTAAAAGTATTGCTGGAGTAATGTCTCTAAGATCTTGCATTTTTGGTATATTTAATGGTGTATGTTGATAAGTGCAACATGTTAACAATTCTCCAAGAAAAGAGGAATAGAAAATACTCCATGTGTTCAACTTAACTAAGTTAATATCACCCACTTGCCCTTCATGTGAAGTATTTTCTGACTCTTTTGGTGCTTGATCTTTCAACCATCACATTAATGCTAGCTAGCTTTTTTTCTATCAGATTTCCTAGATTATTAATAAAGGTGGGTGTAGAAAATGCCACAGCCAGAAGGTAGAACAGACAGCACAGTTTACAAGATCTACTAGTTTCACTAGTAGATCTTGACAGCTTTTATCTCTGGAATTAATGGATTCCTGGAATTACCAGGGTCCTGTTATCCCCTTAGTCCAGATGTCAAGGAGTTGCTTGGGTTCAGAAGTTCTGTTACCTCTAGCTCCAAAGCCACCAGGTTTTTGGATCTTGCCATCTCCTGCTTCCCATTTCAGGTGGAAAATTAGCTTTTAAGTTTGTTGTTCAAAACCAAGAAATTATATTTTACAACATAAACAATTTAATTGCCTTAGAACTAAGGTTGTTGAAATGCATTACATGTCAATTCAGGCATTAAAAAGCAAGCACATCACCAGTTAATATAAGTCTTATCCAGTACTCTATCTCAGCTTGTATATTAAACACCCTGCTATCGTGCATAAGTCATTGGGAAATTTGGTAAGACAGTACAGGCTGCAGTGCCAGCAGAATGTGGCTGACACAGCTATACAGGTCTGTCGCATCTTAGGCGCATTTAACATGTGCGATTTCAGCTTTACGCAGTTGGCAAAAACAAGGGGAAAAAAAAAAAAAGAGAGAGAGAAATAACAATTTAAATACTGTTTCTGTAGTGCGGGTGATTCTGCCCGCCATTACACTCAATGTAATTTTGACTATACACGGTTTTCGCTTTAGGCGCTGACCACGGAATGTAACCCCAGCGTAAGATGAGACAGACCTGTACTTCCGTTTTATGCCATAATATGCTCAGATTCCACTGCTCCACAATATATTCACTTTCAATTCTAGAATAGAACCACTCAAATATATACATCTAGTTTCTGTCGATCTCGCCGAAAGCAAAACCTTAACGCTGACCTCTGCAAGGTGAAGGTATCTTACCTATAGATGTATAGTATTAGTGTAAGTCATGAGAGAGTCTAAGAATGGACCCTGTGATTGGATCTGAGCTTTGTTCGGTGTGCATATTAAAGTAGTCCTCACAAAGCTGGTGAAAGCACCTTTCCAACCACTCTTTCTGAATAACATGAGGGAAAGATTTGAGTCTTGTCGGGCTCCAGATGCTGGCTTTCCTAGTGGAAGCACTTTTGTCCATAATGACCCTTATGTTGCTGTTAAGTCTGCCACATTGCCCGTGTGATCTATTTCAGATTCTCATTTGTTCCATTAATGTGAATGCCCTTTTAGAGTACATTGTGGCCCATTAATATTACTTGGGGTTTTTAGCTTTTGATTTTCATGGCTCTTGTGCTTTTACATCTTCAATGTTAATGCAGTGTGGGGTTTTTATATTGAGTTTTGCCCACACGCAAAGGAGAAGGAAGGGACAAACTTGCTAGTGATTTTATATCAAAATAAATACTCAAATATATTTGGTTATTTGAATAATTTCTTGGTGCAGTTACTGAAATATGTCTAAATGGAATATGCTTGCTTCAGATTACCCCTGATTTTGTTTGATTTTTATATTTTAAAAATGTCCTTCATGATGTTCTAGAAGATATCAATGGAGTCTTGTGAAAAATAAATTATTAGCAGATGCTTTCATATTGGAGCTGAATGTTTCAAGCTGATATGATTTGATCATTCAAGGAACTCTGTAAATATTAACAAATTGTCACCATTCAAACAGAAAATGTTATATTATTTGTAGTTATAATTTTAGACAGGAAATATTGCTTTAAACATATTGTTTTACCTGTATAGAACTGAAAAAGATCATTAATACAATCTGCAGAGATCCTCAGGCAAAAGTTTTCATATTTGGATGCCTAAAAGTAAAACACTTAAATCTATATTTAGACATCTAAGGAAAGTATCTTTACTTTGAGATGTGGTGAGCATCCATAATTCCAATTTAAATCAGTGGAAATATTTGCATTGAAATGAATTAGTGGGATGTGTGCTCTCATTTAGGTGTTGAACTTTAGGCTCCCAAGTTTGAAAATTTTGGTCTTAGTACTTTAGCCTTTGATCCTGCAAAAACTTGTATTTTAAAACTCAGTGGGACTACTCTTGTGCATAAAGTTGTGAATGTTCATAAGTGTTTGCAGGATTGGGCACTAAGATGCAGGATTGGTCAGTCTTTTCATTGACTTCAGTGGGCTTTGGATCAGAGCCTAAAGTAGGTACGTGTACTTGAAGTATTGATACATATTCTATTAAACCTAGCCAGTTTAGAGTTTGAAGGGGGTTTAAATTATGTAATTCAGCTTTGCTCCCAAAAGTTCCTTTTTTGACACATTAAAAACCAAACTAACAAAACAACAACAACAAAACAGCTTTGGGTGTTTTTTATTTGCTTTCTGGTTTTTGAATATTTTGGTTGTGCTTGGGTCACATTTTCAAGGTATTATTTGCAACTTTGAAATCTTGAAACTTACTGGGGTTGTTGTTGTGTTAATTGAAAACAATTCTCAGGAGCTGAAGTTTTAAATAAAACCCCAAATATCATGAGACTCGAGATAACATGACAAGTTGATAACACTGAGACAGCCATGATTCTTACTCTAAGGACAGGGAAATTAGATACTTTTGTTCTTTGTTTTGATGACAACTTTAATTAGCTCTGCTGATAATGAACACAAATTATTGCTAAAATTGACTTAGTATGCATCATATATTTTTATTTCTTAGGTATACCAATAACTGTGCCACCACCAGGTAATTTATTTACATATTTTCTGAAGCATTGTTAAGAAATGTGAAACTTAAATTTGAATGTGCAACATGCAGTTGCCTACAACTTCATATCAAGATAAAAGTTCATAAACATAAAACTATATGTGTAGACATAGGCCTGGTTGATTTTATACAAGGTAGAGATGGAACAGATTTAATGTTCCTGCTCATGGGGCCAACATGCCACTTCCCTGAGAACTACACTCCTCTCTCCCCCCACCCCCGAAGAGGCTCATTAAAATTATTCAGAGACTTGTTGCTGGAGCAAAGATTTCTTGATAACCTCTCAAGAGTTGCAGCACAATAGAAAATACTTAAAGTAAATGTTTTAAGACTGATGGCAGATGAAATTAAGACACTGAAAATATGTACATATTTAGGACTTGACCCTGCTTTTCATTAAGTAGTTATGTATTGTGTAGACGGTAATTCTTTGCTTCAGCTCCGCTTCTCTGAAATTAGTATGCCATTGTATACCTAACCCAATTTTTTATGTTTTCCAATTAATTATTTCAGGTTTTCCTCCCCCACCTGGAGGTCCGCCACCTTCTCTTATACCAACAATAGAAAGGTAAATTTTGTTTGAAATCATTTATTAATTTTCATCCCTTTCAACATGGGGCTTTAAAAAAAAATCCTTACAGTAAGCATAATAACTTTTATGTTCCTTATATAGAAAAAAATTCTGCTTTTGTCATCATTTTCTATCTTGGTTTTTCCCTGGAATTACTGTCGTCTAAAATTTCAGAAGGCTTTAATACAGCTAACATTGTTTGTGTATAAAGTATTTTGCTATCTGTCATCCTGTAGATCTATCCCATTATATTGATGCAAGATTTAAGAACAGAGCAGCTCTCCTATTAGTTAGGGTGCTGATTATTCAGAGATTCTCAGATTATTCAATGGATTATCTAATTGAATCTTACCGTGTTTCTCTGGAACAGCATATATATTACACACACAAAAAGTTAAGGTTGCAAAGTCAAGCACTCAAAGTCTAGGAAATGCTGGAAATCAGGTTGTCTATGCAACTGTTGACACTGATCGCCATAGTATCAGAGTGCTTCACAACATCCCCATAAGGTAAAATATAAAATTATCCCCATGTTGTAGATGAGGATCTGAGAGAGAGAGATATTAAGGCCAAATTGCCATGTCCGCAAATATTGGGAATCTAACTTGAGATGTCTAGGGCCTGGTTTTTTTTAAACACTTAACATTTTTTAGCACTTGTTATTCAAAGCTCAGGCCCCATCGACTCCAGTTGCAGTTGTGAGTATTTATCACTTCTGCAAATCAGGCCCAAAATGTCTCAAGCTGGGTCCCTAGATAATGAAATGCGCACAGTGGCCACTTGTGAAAAGTTGGTTTAAATTACTTTCCCAGCATCACAGGAATTTTCTGGGAGAGGAAGGAGGCATTTCAAATGTCTAAACCACAAGACCATTCTTTCTCTTCCTGTAGTCCCCAACCTTATTTACTACACACCTTGCTGCTTTGCAACAAATCAGGTCCTGCCTGCAATATCCTAAATCACATCACACTAATTCAGGCGTGGTCTACACTTAAAAGATAGGTCAGCATAGCCAGGTGCGCAGGGGTATGAAAAATTCAAACCACTGTACTGCGTTGTTAAGCCTACCTAACTCCCAATGTAGATGCACCTAAGTTATTGGAAGAATTCTTCTGTTGACCTAACTACCACCACTCGGGGAGTTGGATTACCTATATTGATGGAAAAACCCCTTCCATTGCTGTAGGCAGTATCTGCACTATGGTGCTACAGTAGTGTGCTCGTAGTGTACAGTGGAGTGCTCGTAGTGTTAAGATGGTCCTGAACATCTTGTATGCTGAATAAGTAAGCGTCCTGTGGAAAAAATAGTATGCAATCATGTGATTAAAAACTATGGGCCAGATTTTTAAATATATCTAGGCAAGATGCAGGAATGAACCTAGTGGGATTCTCAAAAGTGCATAGGCACCTAACTCCGATTGATTTCATAATGCATTTGCTCAAGGGAGCCAAATTAAAGTTGCACAGACAACCTCAACTCTGGCATTTCCTACCTTTTGAGTGCTTGCCTTTGCAACCTTAACATTCTTGTAATATAGTTGTTTTTGTATGTAGTATCCTAAATTTTTTTTTTTTAAATAGAATTTCTGTGCTGGTTTTTTTTTTTTATATCATATAGAACCATATTAATCTTCACGTAGGTCAGCAGCACTATCAGAACCTTTAGATTCATAGGACAGACCTCTACCATTTGAATTTATGGGATAACTGGTAATATCAGTAGGCTATTATCCACTGTCAGCCTCTAACAAACCTCTAGTGAGCATGTGCAAAATGAGATTTTCAGTGGTTTATAATTTGGCCAAATTTGGGTGGAATTCCACAGAGATGGTAAAAGGCCCATTTTTTACATCAGAGCAGCCCCTTTGCCAGATTTCAAGTTCCTGCTCCATAGTATGGAGGCGATAAAGCTTCTCAGTGAAACAGATGAAATAATTATTTTTAACATAGGTCATGCACAACCCAAAGATTTACATTCCCACGAACCGGAATGTTAAAATTTGCTGAAGGAAATAAAATATATATGAAGTACTTTTCTTAAGATTTTGCAAGTAAAGAAGACATAGCAATACAGAGAACTGCTGAAAAGGTCTGAAGTTTATGCTAGCTTGACTTTGTTTGGGTCATTGTATTTTTTATGGCTATTTTTATTTATTATGAGAATAAATTATATAGGTTCCTCAGTATAGTACAACTTTGTAAAATTTTTTATCTAGTTTATATTAAAACCTTGCATTTCCAGATCTGACAAATACCCTAAAATGTTGAGACATTGCATAAGGCTTTCATTATTCTATTTTTAAAAGAATACTGATCCAAAAGCCTTTTTATACTGTGAGGCTGTCTTCAAGAACAAAAGTAGCACTTAAGTAAATGTGTTAAATAAGGTGTAGTTGATTAATTCAAGCTATCTAGGAAGCGATAAAACTTATCAAAGGTTATAGAAAATTGAATTTAAGCCCTATGTGCACATCATCCTTTTCAACCTCTATATTTTACCTATTTAAGTTGGCTACCATTGAAAGAAGTAGCTCTAGAAAATATGAAGTTGATTTAGAAGAATATTTATAGAACAATCCATTTGAAGCCCACCTGCTTTTATATGCATATGTGTTTGAAAAAATTGGATTCACTTCCATACCTACTTATTTAACAGGAAGGATATCAGGAAGCTTTCATTCACAAATTTGCTTGTTGCCAAGCAATTGGGCATGGAGTATGATTTCTCTGCCAATATTTGTAACTGTTTTTTGGAATATAAGCAACATATTGAAATAGAAAATCCAGTGAGGACAAGACAGAATAGTTTATATATAATATAAAACATATTCAGACATTTTTGGGAACAAATGTTTAAAAAAATTAGGAATGTTAAGGGAGAATATGAATCCTCCTTGCTACATCAGTATTAAAATATTTATATATTAGACATCTGTGTTTGTTCAGTGCAATTGATGATTAAGTTGTTTTTTATAGTAGCAAGGCTTACAATGGAGGGCATATTATTTAAATATAATCCCCTTTAAAATATACTCTTTTAGTCACATACTTCTAAGAATTGTGAAGAATAAAATCAGGCACTATATATATATATATATATATATATATATATATGGATGCATGCAGGTGTGGGCAGGATCCTGACTTGTATATTTACCTTTCAACAGTGGACATTCCTCTGGCTATGACAGCCGCTCTGCTCGTGCATTTCCGTGTGAGTATGGTTATCAGCTTTGAGGATTTTACTTGAGCTTTGTTAAAAATTGTTTAAAATAGCTATAGCTACGTTGTTTCAGTTTAAATGTAAACAAGAATCTATCCACTAATCAAAATAAGATGGTGCAAAAGATCAAAATGAGTATCATCATGACTGAATACCTAGCACCTCATATTAGCAGCTACTGGTAAATACCTGCTTACCTATTCATTCATTTTTCTGTCCTCTAAATTGAAATTTCTATGATGGGGGCATTCTTCCATTCTGCTTCAATGCGAATGTGTTTGTTTTTTGTTTTTTAAAAACCATGCAAACACCAATAGAATTCAGTGTGTATCACTAACAGGTGGACAGACATAATTTTCTCTTCATGTACCTTCAAAACTGTACCCAACAAAATATGTAACAGTGGCTGGAAAGATGCAAACTTGTTTTGTTAAGGTATTTTTCCTGCACATGCTGTAAACTTGTTGCAGATGGCAATGGAAGGCAAGTAGTTGAGTAGTTCAGTATTTTCCTGGTATGTGTGTGCGCTGTGGGGCACTGGATAATCTAGTACATTCCCTGTGTGTGTGTGTGTGCGTGCATGTGTGTGCGCGCGTGCCCTTTCTAGAGCAAGTTTTTCATTTCCTATTTAAAAAAAAAAAAGTAAGGTGAATTGATTTAAATCACAGATTGTAATCATGATTTCAATCAGCAAGCAGGAATCCTTGATTTAAATCATGTTTTAATTGTGTTTTGCATTTGTACTTACGTTCTTTTCCTAAAGAAAGATTGATTCTCATTGGTTGGTAACCATTAAAACATGTTGACTTGAAACTCAGTACAGTCTTTATACTAAGTTTGATACTCTTTTTTTTTTTTTGCTAACCAGGAGGATACACTCTACACATTTACTTAAGCAGTTTATATAACTTAATTTACATTTATTCAGATTCTTAATTTTTACATGTTAGAAAATTGTGAATAATGCATTTCTTATTTACTAGATAAGGATTAATTTTTTACTTGTGATTTTTGTGTCAAGTTCTGTTTGGATGGTAATTCAAATTCAATTAAAAATGCACAACAGCACCTTCTTTTTTATTAAATAAAACTACTGTAAGTGCTGGAAACATAAGAAAAAAATTATCCAATGTATCAAAACACATTTTGCTTTTAAAGCTAACTGATTTATTAAAGAAAGGAAGTATTGTCTGTAGTTAGTTAATTAAGCCGATTGTTTCTGCATCACCATGTCCATCAAGGCTTTAGAACTAGTAGATCTCAGCCTCTCACACTTAGTTTTTATTCATAGATTGGAAGAGGAAAACAAGCTCTCCTTTTTAAACTCCCAATTAGTTTAATAACTTTGAAGAGTAATTTAACTGAGTTAGTTGAGTAAACTGAAATGACAGTTTTTTTCCTGCACCTGCAAAAGGGAGGCAACTGCTGTCAAAAGCTGGTCTAGTACTTCGGCAGACTCTGGTTCTAGGTGCTTAGCAGTGACGTCCACCAGTTCAGTGGTTTGCCTTTCTTTAAAACTTGGCAGCAAACATGTACTGCTTAATATTATTTTTTTTTGTATTTAATGTAAATTATTTAATAGCTTATTGAAGTTATTATAATAAGGTTAGGCCTCCTCAACATAGGTTGTCAATTTGAAATGTAAATTTAAGTAGGTTTATTTAAAAAATAAAACTGTATTTAATTTAAATTAAAAATACATTTAATGTAATTAATTTTACAATTAATGTAAATCTTCTTAATGTTACACGAATAACCTTAACTCTGCCATTCCTAACTTCTGAGTGCTTGAGTTTGCAAACATTTTTCAATGTATTTTTTGTAGGTTTTTTTAATTTCCTAGCTTTTTAAAAAAGCAAACTGAAAAACCAACAGTTCCATCCTGTGTAATCATATTAATATCCAAATGATTTATCTTCAGGATTAGAAACTTGAGATGCACAGCATCTGCCACTTGAGCTAAGAGTAAATGATAACAGTAGTAGCTTGTCGTGCTCTGTGGGCCAGCCACTAGAGTGAGATAAGGTGCACATTTTGCTGGTCACCATCTCTGCTCTTTACTTCTAATTCCAGTCCCCACATTCCCACTCTGTCTTTTCCATGACTGTCTCTTCTTTTTCTCCCCCATTCCAGTTCTCCGTGCTCTCAATTACTGTGCCACAGGGCCCCCTGGGTGCTGGAAGCAGCAATTTCAGAGGAAGTGCTGCTCAGACCCTGCAGCCCTGGGACAAAGTATGCTTAGTACAGATGGCGTCTTCAGAAAATTTACCTGCCAAACTCCTAACAAATCTCTACTGAGCATTTTTAGAGGCTCATAACTTGGTCAATTTAGGGTGGATTTTCATAGGAATGGCAAAAGACATATCCCTGACCTCAAGGCAATCTCCCTACCTTAAGTTTAAGTCCTTTCTGCAAAGCATCTTCTTAATGCTTCCTAGAGCCTGGAGTGTCTTAATGAAACAGTTGGAAGAATTTTTTAATATGGGCAAAACACCCTATTTGTCTTTAACTTTGTCCTCAGAAATAGATGAACCATGCTTCCGGAAATTTCCCCCAAAAAATTCAGACAAAGGCAAACACCCAGCATGGAAAATTTGAACCCAAATATTAAAGTTTTGCAAAGTTATAAGCAAATGGAAAAGGGTCTTACCATGGAAAGTGCTGAACATTAATTTTAGATGTTACTAACTACACTGCTTATAAAGAAAAAAACCTATCCACCCACTATAGTTTGCTCTTTTGCTCTTGGCTGGAGCTGTACTCTCAGTTGAAGTCTTTATTTCACGTTGGGGAATGTTTTGGTTACAAGGGCTAAGCTATTTCCAGCCACCTTTATTGCTGTTCTAGATAGTGGCAGAACCAGCTCAGCATTTTCTACTTTAGAAGGCTGTGATTGGCCTTCAGGGTTGATATTAATGTCATCCTTGCAATGAATATTTTCCTGTCTCCTGGGCAAAGTAAAAGCAGGAGCAGTGCATATATGTGGTTGTGAGGACCAAGCAGCAAGTGAGAAAAAAAATGGAAAGTTGAAGGGACATTTAGTTGTGAATGGGCATACCAGAATTTTATTTTTCAGTTAACTGATCACAGATGTTGGTCAAATTGACTCCTGTAGTAGAAGACAGATGTGATCTGATTAATGCATGTATGCGAATATTTTTTTTAACTGTCTTTTCTACGTTAAATAACATAGTACAGTAACTCCTCACTTAAAGTCGTCCCAGTTAACGTTGTTACGTTGCTGATCAATTAGGGAACATGCTCGTTTAAAGTTGTGTAATGCTCCCTTCTAACATCGTTTGGCAGCCGCCTGCTTTGTCTACTGCTTGCAGGAAGAGCAGCCCCTTGCAGCTAGCTGTTGGGGGCTTGGAACTAGGGTGGACTGGCAGCCCCCTATCAGCTCCCCGCTCCCCTAAGTTCCCTGTGCAGCAGCTGCCTGCAGTTCAGCTGTGTCCCCCCCCACCCACCCCACTGCCATGTGCTGCTCCTGCCCTCTGCCTTGGAGCTGCTCCCCGAGACTCCTGCTTGCTGTGCTGGGGGGGAGGGAAGGAAGAGGGGGCTAATGTCAGGGTGTCCCTCTTCCCCCTGCTCCTGCACCCCGCTTACCCCATCTTCCATAGAGCAGGGCTCAGGACGGAGGGAGCTTGCAGTAGCTGCGTCTCAGCAAGCTGATCTAATTAACAAGGCAGTGTACTTAAGGGAAATGCGCATATCTCCCTCCATTCCTGCTGCCTTGCAGAGTGAGAGTTAACCCTTGAGGGCTCAGCCAATTGCTAGTTCATCATTTAGCAGTAAGGGAAATATCCCACCCTCTGACTCTTCCACCTCAACCAAGCTTCACAATCATCATCACTGTGTACCAGTATTAAATTGTTTGTTTAAAACTTATACTGTGTGTGTGTGTGTGTGTGTGTACATATATATAATATAGTCTTTTGTCTGGTGAAAAAAATTTCCCTGGAACCTAACCCCCTCATTTACATTAATTCTTATGGGGAAATTGGATTTGCTTAACATCGTTTTGCTTAAAGTCGCATTTTTCAGGAACATAACTACAACGTTAAGTGAGGAGTTACTGTACAGGTCTGTCGCATCTTATGCGCATTTAACATGCGCGATTTCAGCTTTACGCGGTCGGGGTGGGGTGGGAAGCGTGGGCGATTCCACCAGCATGAGACGCGAATCTGCTGTTCCCACTAAAATATTTTTTGGGGGGGGGACTTGACAGCAACAGCATATCTTTAGGCCTGTGATAAGGTTGTCCCCTATAATAACCCTGGAGAGTTGGCAAAAAAAAAAAAAAAAAAAAAAATTAAAATAGTGCGTATGTGAGTGTGAGATGAGAGAAGCGAATCTGCTGTTCCCACTACAGTACTCAGTCCCCCTGTGCCTCTCATACTGTGCGCATCTCGCCGCGCTGAGTGAGATTCTACTGTACCTATACGGTTTAAAGATACAGTATGTATTTTTCATATAACATGGCCCCTAAACGCAAGCCACCTACTTCATCTGGTGCTCAACCGAAGAAACAGCGATCTGTTCCAACGCTGGAGGAAAAACTGGCTGTGTTGGACTTATTGAGAGACGGTATGTCCATCAGCAGCGTGGCGCGTAAATACGGCCGCAACGAATCTAGCATCCGTGCCATCAAGATTCGAGAGAGAGAAATTCGTCAAGCCGTGGCATCGAGTGCTCCAGTAACTGCTAAGGTGACGAGCCAAGTGCGTGATAAGACTTTAGTGAAGACTGAAAAGGCATTAAACTTATGGTGGAAGACATGAACCGTAAACGTGTGCCTATCAATGGCAACATGTTGCGAGAAAAGGCTCTTAGCATCTATGCACTGTTCAAACCTCCCGCCGAAGAGGAACAGCCTTCTGATAAGAAGGAATTCAAAGCCAGCCAAGGTTGGCTTAACAGTTTTAGGAACCGCTTCAACCTCAAAAACGTGCAGACTACTGGTGAAGCTGCATCTGCCAATGAAGAGGCAGCAAAAGCCTACCCCGAACAATTAAAGAAAATCATAGAGGAAAGGGGCTATCTTCCAGAACAAGTTTTTAATGCTGACGAGACTGGGCTCTTCTGGAAAAAAATGCCCACCCGCACTTACGTTTCGAAATCAGAAAGATAAGCCCCTGGCTTCAAAGCAGCTAAAGACCCTGTGACTGTGTTGCTTTGTGGCAATGCGGCTGGGCATTTAATAAAGCCGGGCTTGCTCTACAGGGTTGCAAATCCCCGTGCCCTAAAAGGCAAGAACCAAAATCGCCTGCCTGTGTTCTGGCAATCAAATAAAAAGGCTTGGGTGACGGCAGCATTATTTCTGGATTGGTTCCACAAGTGTTTCATTCTGGAGGTCAAGCAGTACCTCGAAGAGAAAGGACTTGACTTTAAAGTGTTGCTGATTGTAGACAATGCTCCTGGCCACCCTGCGGCACTCCGGTTTGCGCATAACGACGTTGAAGTCATCTTTCTCCCCCCCAATACCTCCTCCAACTTTTCGACCAAGGCGTCATTAGCTGTTTACGTACACGAGGCTTACATTCTCACTGATCTTTACTGCTATGGATGCTGATCCCAATGTTAATGTGATGGAGTGTTGGAAGTCCTTCAACATTGCTGATTGCATCACTTATATTAAACAGGCAATGGATGCAATCAAGCCTGAAACAGTCAATGCATGTTGGCGAAACCTATGCATGTGTGAAGACTGTGTGAATGATTTTAAGGGTTTCCCGACCATTGACAAAGAAGTGAAACTCATTGTTCAGGTGGCCAGGCAAGTGGGTGGTGATGGCTTCATCGACATCCTCGAGGAAGAAATTGAGGAATTAATTGAGGGCCATAGAGAAACATTGACTAACGAAGAGTTAGAGGAACTGATAAAATCGTCTACAGAAGACGAAGATGATGACGAACAGGAAGAGCCAGCAACTTGGAATCTTCATAAATTTTCTGAAGTGTTCCAAGCAGTGAAACACTTGAATGATTTAATTTCTGAATATGATCCTTCTATGGAATGAAGCCTCAAAATCACACGTAGTATTACGGAAGAAATGTTTGAGGAGCTCAAGAGACAACAGCGGCAGTTGCCAATCACCATGTTTTTAAAGAAAAAACAACCAGCAGCAGCAGAGCCTACACAATCAACTTCTCGAGCTGAACCAGAGCCAACCACTTCGTCTACGTCTCGCTCTCCATCACCCAAGCCTGGCCCATCGTCTCCTGGATCGACATCAAGCCCTGACGACTCAATGATAGTGTTATCAGGAGAAGAGGAAGACTAATCATTGGAGTGTGTACAGTACAAGACTAGCAAGAATATCCAGGATGACTGGTGACTATTCAGGTTTACTGTACTGTACTGTTTTCATTTTTTATTCTTTCATTCTTCCGTCTCTCTGTTATTAAAAATACTGTAAAATTATATTTTGCATATGTAGTCTTTATTATATACTGTACATTGCTGTATACAATACATAGTACTGTACAGGGTTGTATACACAAAACTATACTTTATGGGTGATTTAAGGGATTTTCAAGGGTCATTTTGACTATACACAATTTTCACTTTACGCGCTGACTGCGGAACGTAACCCCAGCGTAAGATGCGACAGACCTGTATCTGGATTTTTTCCCATTCTCTTCTCTTATTCTCTCTAACATGATTCATTGTGGTGAATCTCTCTCTAGTGAAGACAAGCTGGAAATGGCTCCCTCCTGAAACCTATGGCTGTTGCTCATTAAGTCAGTTGGAAAAGTTAACTAGAGAGGAACATGTGGTGCTTCCTCTCCTTTTTTTGCCCCCTCTGAGCGCATAGCTGGCTCAGATGCCAGTAACAAGTTTGAAACCCTAACTTTTGAGCATCAGTTTTTATTTCAGAGAGTAGGAATGTATTGGCTCCTTAAAACTTGCAAATCCAGTACATGGTTTTTCCAGCCTCACAACTTCATTCCTAAAAAGCAAAATATTTTACCATTATCAAAATACAATACAAGTTTTAAGTGGATAGCTTCTCGGTATTTCTGTCTGTCAGAATTGCTGTAACTTGAGAGAAAATGAGGGGCTTCGTTTTTTATCCCATTTACTAAAGGCACTCAAGTTTAAGTATTAATTTATAATTTATTAAATCAGTTTCCTCATGTACATTTTAATTCTTCTAGGTTTAGTTCCTGGTTTTTAGTGTACATAAAAATTTTATTTACTAAATGTCTAAAATGTGCCATCAGTTTTCACTGGGGATATCTACAGTATTGAAAAAATAAGCTGCTTTTTTAATGAATATATTTGCCTTGGATACAGTACATATTTCATAACAAACTCTCTTGGTAATAGATGTCTTTCAATCATTCTTTGAAGGTCAGTAGACTTGGACTTTGTCAGGCAAATGTGGAGAGTGAGTTTCTGCCACATAGACCTCCTGTTACCTACCTGCAGATGTTCGTGTGTAGGGACTGTTAGCAAGAGGTTCCCACCTGATCTCAATTGTTGCAGTAGTGTACAAGGAGAGATTAATATGGACCAAAACCATGCGGAGCTTTATAGACTATATCTTGCATTTGTACTCAGGTGCAATTTGGAAGTTTTCAGAGAACAGAATGTTATTTATGGGTGACATAAAGTAGGATGCTGCTATATACTGCGTTGGCCCTAGCTTCCCAAAAGGGTATTGAAATACACCTCTACCTCAATATAACGCTGTCCTCGGGAGCCAAAAAATCTTACCGCGTTATAGGTGAAACCGCGTTATATTGAACTTGCTTTGATCCACCGGAGTGTGCACCCCTCCTCCCCCGGAGCGCTGCTTTACCGCATTATATCCAAATGTGTGTTATATCGGGTGGCGTTATATCGAGGTAGCGGTGTAATCTAATCTGCGGATCACAACTCAGAATTGACTGTCACAGTACACGACTGTGGAGAAGTGGTTGCAAACATCTTAGCAGACTCAGATGGGAGAAATATCACTTTTGTCTACAGATGCTGCCTCAGAAAACAAGAGTAATTGGGAATCCAAAAATACTCCCAAATTGTGGGCCTGCTTTGAAACAGGTGGTTGAGCCCCTTTAATAACAGGATCCAAGTGCCAGCTTTGCCAAACCCATCAGTTCCTTACCCAGCCTACTAGGACCAAGTATCTTCTCAGTTTTGTCTGGATTGAGCCTCAGACTGCTCATTTCTATTCATATTCTAATTTCTGGAAAAGTAGACACTGGACCATCTGTTTTTGGAAAAAAGCGTCAGGCTGTGTTACCTGCATACTGATGATTTCAGCCCAAATGTCTTGCTATCTTCTGTTCAACGGTCTATGAGCCCACTAGAGAAGGGATAACAAATTTTGTGGAACCCTACACAAAAGAGCTCTCAGAAGAGTGATTGCCCAACATCACTCTCTGAAATCTGGTTGAAAGGCGGGTTGGCTACTCATACTAGCCTGTCTCCCCAATCAGTAGCAAGACCAAAAACAAACAACAAAAAAACCCACCTATGGTTAGTGATATCAAAGTCTAACAGATATAAAAGAATCGCTTTAGTAGTTCAAAGTGGCATCTGTGCATTCCCGGTATTGGTATAAGGCACCCTAATACCTCAGGACCAATGGAGGATCTCAGAAAGAGTCTAGGACTAAAACACTGATTCAGTAAGCTTCTGTAAGAAGCTCTGTCATCATGACTTTGGGCAACTTTCTCCTAAAAAGGTTTCCAAAGGCACAAGTAGTGAGTTGCTAATCCTCATTTGGTGCTGTAACCTGATACAAGACAACCCCTTTCTAATCAAGACTTTGCAAGTGGGCCTTGTCAAAATAATTTCCAAAGGCTCAGGTTAAAAGTTCTTTGGATAGAGCCAAGGAAGGACTGGTGATCTTGAGAGGCTGCACAATGCAGAAAAGATTTCCAGTGAAGATTCTACCATCAGATCCAGCCAGAGTTTGGTGTGGTATGTATCACTCGATCTTAGGACAAAGGTCTGGACTAGTTGTCTCATTCATCTGAATAAGGGTGCTCATCTGATATCATCCGGCAGAAGAAAAAATCCCAAGAGACAATCTTTGGGGATGCTGTTGGAGGAACATTGGATGATTGGAACTGTCAGTAATGCTGAACTCCAGTTACTTTCCCAAAGGGCAGAGCGACAGAATTGAAGGAAACCAGACAGAACCATGTGTTGAGAAAAGAAAGAAATAAAATCCTAGAGAAAACAAAAAACTCAGCTGAATACAGACGCCTTCAGCATTAATTTAGGCAAAAATATTAATGCACTCAGTTACTCACAATAGTGAAAAGGCCTGCACAGTGACCCACAAGGAGGGAAACATATTGTAACGATACTTTTGAAAACATGACATTTTTTAACATGAGCAGCATGTTAAATATAAAAGTATCACCCTTTTGAGAAAAATAATATATTTTCAGTATATCTCTACATATTTTCAATCATTTGTAGACATATAGTTTGTAAAATGTTTTATGGAACATATGTTAATTGATATAATCAATATCATATTTACATATTTTCTTTTTGATTACATAGTAGTTTAAACATATTAAGCATATATTAGGGATATATAAATGCTATTCTTGTATATGGTATACATTTGACAAAATAGGAGCCTTGCTGTTTTCTACGCTCAAATTAGTACTTTTTTCATACTCTGCAAATCAACAGACTTCTCTTGCCATGATTCCTGCTGCTTTGGCTTTTCTGATTGATTTGAAGGGTGATTCTGTCTTAAATTATCAACTAAATATCTATTTTTACTCCTTAAGACCGTTTTTGAATGCATGGCAGAATTTGGCCTACTATAATCAACTTTATTAATGTTGCTTGAACATACTAGGTTTTTTAGACTGAATTTTATGAAGGAGATTATAAAGGAAGATGTTTAAAGGTGACCGTCAAAGAGCAAAAAATTGACTTGTCTGGGGTTTTTTTTGCTTCATAAGGTATAAAAAATGCTTGATAGTTCTCTTTTATAAATGAATGTTATAAAGGGCTTTTTATTTTTGATTTTGTTTTCCTGCTGCTGTTTTATCTTAGAATGTCAGGAATGTTGTCTAGCCTTCTCAGGCTTTGCTAGAAGTCTGAGACGTGGATTGTGAGCTCTCTTAGTTCTTAATTGAAAGTACCAGAGTTGTTTGAATCCTTAAGAAATACATCTTTTCTCTTGAAAGTTGCAGTAGTATTAGTATTAACAAAAAACAAAATTTTAAACAGTTTAAAATCACTTAATTTCTCTGTCATAATGCTATCAGTTCTCCAGTTGTCCATAGGGTCTTCTAGGAAAAATGAGGTAGACATGATCAGAATTTCTAATCTGGTGCCCCTGGTCTTCCCTCTAACTGTGGGTTTTGAGGTGATGTTTACTCATAGGTCTGTGAGTACTGATACTCTTCCCAGTCTAATGTTCTCTATCCATTTAAAATGGAATTACAAATTTAGTATAAGTATTGCAAAAAAGTTCTAAAAACAGTTTTTTCTACAACATAGATGAGATCAGCTAATGTTTTGCTATTGTACATGACACAGTATAGTCTTATTTGTATGAAACTGTTCTCCAAAGCAGAGTTAGTATTCAGCTGTATTGAATAAATTGAAAGTTTCCCGTACCTGAAATAACAATCACCAACCTTATTTGCTACTCCTCTCTCCCAATCTAGAAATGATCAGTAGCGTTGTTTCAGTATGAAGTTTTAGTACAAATCCATCAAGAAGAAACAAAATATTTAGATTTGTTCCTAGTAGAAGACACAAAATACTAATCTTGATTGTTTGAAAGCAATTATATTTTTTAACTTCTTGCATGTTGAGAACTCTTATAGATGAAATCCGAATAGCTGTAATCAGAGCTATATAAAGCCAGAGCACTGGGT
The DNA here is from genome assembly GCA_003942145.1 of Platysternon megacephalum. Taxonomy (NCBI): domain Eukaryota; kingdom Metazoa; phylum Chordata; order Testudines; family Platysternidae; genus Platysternon; species Platysternon megacephalum. The sequence continues at coordinate 6,379,731 of QXTE01000007.1, read as the reverse complement.
CACGTTAGGTCACTGAGATGCAAATGACATACTTTGCTTATGTCAGATGAATTTTCTGGTGTATTTGTCTGGCAGGATATGGAAATCACTGTAGTTATTGCATAGGAGGGAGCAGACAGAATCAGCATGGATGTAGATTCCATAATAAGTAAAAATCATTACCGTTTGTGTTTTGCAACTTACATTTAATGTAAACAATATAATTTAGTAAATATAATTTCATATTTTTAAATTAGAATAGTCTCTCTCATCCAGTGTATTCAAGCCCTGGAGATCATACATACCTTGTTGAAATCATGGCAAGTTAAGGAAATTAGCAGTCTTTAAAGTCCAGCTGTTTGTTTTTTGTGTTTTGCTATTTCTGGTTGCTTTCCTTACATAGAAGAATTTCAGTTTTGGCAGCATAATAAACAAAACACTGTTGTTCTAGGATTTTTTTTAACTCCTTGTTTTCCCTATATTCCTAAACTCAAACATCAACCAATGTTTGTTCAGCATTTTGTAGATATAAAGCACTGTATTGCTGCTGCTGCTGTTATGCATTATATGGGTTTTCTCTGGAAATAGTATTTTAGTGCTGAAGTTCCTCCTCCCTCCCCCCATCTTCCCCTCTCTAAGGATCTTTTGTATTAGTTCATGGAGCCCTTGGCGAACCAGTATTTTACACTTCTGCTCAAGCACCCTGCTGCAGGCACATTCACAGGCATCTTAGACAAAGAAGACTGAACATGACTCTTGTCAGAACCCATTAGTGCTGCCTCTTCGTGCACTTATGTAACACTTTATATTTTTGAAAGCTCTGTACAGTTGTTAACTTGCCCTCATAACAACACATGAGTTAGATAAGTATTATTCTATTTTACAGATGGAGAAAAGTGGTAACTCACTGCAGTTAAACTGATTTACCTAAAGCCACACAGTGAGTTGGTCGCAAAGCAGACAAGAGCACTCAGGAATTCCTAACTTTGAGACCCTAAGTCCACTAGAGCGTGCTGTGTCTCAGTAAAATAAAGCAGTCACTGTTGGGTAGAATGAGGCACTCCAATTGCCCCATTGAGCATTATCTTTGGGCTACTAAGCCAGGTCTCTAGTCATTTTGGTGTCTTCCTGACAGAACATACTGGAGAGTCTTTCTATCCCACTTCTGGTTACAGAAAATTCTTGAGTGCAAAAGGATGTTTTCTTATCAGGAAGTGTGGTTAAAATTTTTCTCCTCTAAACAAGTATATTGTATTTTACAAAAAGTCTTAAACTGAAGGACGTATTTCATTTTCTCAAAATGTAATATGTTTTAGTAGTAACAATGGTTCTGGTGAACGTTTATTAGAATGGTATATTTGTATAAGATAAAAAAAATAATTATTTCCTTTAGCTAGTTATAATAGCTTCCCCTAGGCTAATTTACAGAAGAGACTTCCACATTTACTATTATGTTTTATAATTGGAAATGCTTTGAAAAATATATAGTGTAGAATATGAACTCTTGAGAGAAAATATGGAATGTAACTCTCAAAAATTGTACATTTAGTTGCAACTATTTTTATTTTGTGTACCATTTTACTTCCATAATGTTTTTCTTTAAAATAATTAAACTGACCAAAGTAGGAAACACTCTTTCCTCCCCCTTTTTTAATTATACTTTCAGAGCCACATTATTTAAAAGGATCTATGTTTGTTCTAGCTGTTCTATTTCCTGTTTGTTTTGCAAAAGTAAAACTAAGCTAATCACATAAAAAATCTGATCCTTCTTAGGAAGTGTTTGTGTGACTGTTTTATTTGTAGTGACCTAGAATTCAGACATTCTGAATGATATATATCTGAAGAAACAATGTACACTGGTAACATACATCCTTGGAATTAAAATGCAACAGAAGAGTGTCTGAGATCTTGGATTGCCATCATAGTAAAATACTGTACCTAGTTTCAAGTAATATGTAGACTTGTGAAGGAAAAATTGTGCATGTACAAAACTCTCTCTCATTTCAAGAGTGAATCATATTATATTTTACCAGCTTTTGTTCTTGCTAATACCAGCATTTTTTTCTTTAGTCACCTTTCCGCACCTTGCAGGTTCTGCTCCTTCATGGCCTAGTCTTGTGGACACCAGCAAACAGTGGGATTATTATGCACGAAGAGAGAAAGATAGGGAACGAGAGAGAGAGAGAGACCGAGAGAGGGATCGGGATCGGGATCGTGATAGGGAACGAGAACGTACTAGAGAGAGAGACAGAGAACGTGATCACAGCCCAACTCCAAGTGTTTTCAACAGGTTAGTAATAAAATAGTTAACTATAATACTGTGTTTAAGTGTTGTGTCCATATTAGGTAATGTGCTTCAACACTTAAAACCCTTGGTGTGCAGCTGTATGTTCTCAAGGGACAAGAGGGTGTGAGTCTCCTTCTCCCTTTGTTTTCTGTTGGAAACGAGCAAAAATTTCCAAATGTAAAACAAAAGTGTAAAAATATACTTACTTACAGGGCTGCAGGCATTAAGAATGTGATTTAAGCTTTGTGTATGAGGGAGAGAAGCAGCTCTTTGACCTCATTAATTTCAAATCTGTGGGTTCGCTATTATTTTACAATTGGAATTTCTACTTCTTTTCTAAGAGCAATGTCCACATACAGTTGACTCTAATTTGAAACAGTAGTATTACTGCCTGCTAAAAATGGGTTGATTTGTTTGGTGGGTTTTGTGAGTGGTTGGGAATGAATAATGTTCTGTCCAAGCTATTTATTTGTGAACTGCAGGCTTCACTAAAAGGTCAAGAACTTTTTGTTTTCAGACAGATAACTCCTTTATTGACATTTCAACTCTTAATAATTTTTATTATTTAAGTGATTAAACTTAGACACTACTGCTATCTTTGGTATGTCTTTGTGCACAAGAACAGAGCATTTAATGTTGAACTGGATGTGACACAAATAAGTTGAGGGCTATAGACTTACAAACTTAGTATAAACTTACTTTGCTCAGGCAGTTTTTCATGCTTTTCTAATGGTTGCAAAATATTATGGGATTAGTCCCTTGACTCTTCGGTTAATTGTTTTGATCGGTTTCATGTTTACAGGATATACACATTAGCCATTAAATTAATTTTGGGACTATCACCTTAATTGTTTTACGTTGCTGAACCTGAGCAGAACACTAGGAATTAGTATTACCTTAGTTAAGAGAAATGGGTTTTTGTTTAAATCATCTTTATCAATCATTACAGGCATAAGAGAATTGTTAAAGACCTAAATTAGGTGTAAGAAAACTTAGTTTTTATTTTGTGCAGACACTGACATTGTGGTGTTGTGGTCCTGTACTGTGTCTGTGTTTTGTGTTACAAATTACAGGGTCAGTGTTTAAGAACTTAAGTCCAATTTAAACATCTGTTTCTCAGGCAGCTTGATTGAAGGCCAGAAAGAAGGCTGGTCATTCAAGGGTGCTTGAAATGAACCTTAATGACTTCCAGGCCCAGTGAAGTCTCTGTGTTGCTGCCAGAGATATCAGTAAAGGAGGGGGGAGAGGAGGCCTCAGCCTTTTTTTTTTTTTTTTTTTTTAATGTGACTAAATTATCCACCATCTGCAGCAAAGCTGCTGCCACATTGCTATAAGGAACCAAGAGGCCCTTAACTAGTAAAAAGTAGATTTGGGAGTAACAGAGAAGGTAGGAGAAGATTTAAAAGGACAGATAATTCACATACGGTAATGTTGTTTTTTAAGCTTATTTACAGTTTCATTCAGTTTTCAAAAATAAAAACACCTGTGAGGAGGAAGATGGGAACGAGAACTTCACACATCACAAAGATGCATTAAATTTCAGGGAAAGAATACTTACCATTGGTGTCTTTTTTCCTCTCTGTTTAAAACTACCAGAAACAATACTTCTATGAGATTTAAAATAGGCGGCATGTTTTGTGCAGGGAAAACTAAAATGAGGCTATATGGCCCTGCAAATGAAAAATCTGTGTTCTATTGCATTTCTTACCAGTGTAAGATAACCAGAGTGCATGTTACTGGAAATGTGCAAGTTAATGTGGTTTTAAAATGATCCCACAAGCATCTTGCCACCTTCTTCCCATACTACCCCCCCTCTGTATATGAAAATTCAAATGATGCCTTCTTTCTTGGATTATAATCTCTTCAGGGCAAAGACCACATCTTCCTTTCTGCTGAGGTACAATTTTAAAGTTAGTTATCACTAACAATGTAAAGCGCAAGTACTTGATTTACTTCCTCCCTGTATAGGAACTCATTCTTAGCAGGGTATCTTATAAAGAATGAATTCTACCGTTTAAATCAATTTGAAGGGTTTTAGCAAAATTTATGATAAAACTTTCAAATATGGATGCCTTAAATTAGGTACCTAAATAGAAGTGGGATTTTCAGGTATGCTGAGCATCCTCAACTGTCATTGAAGTGAACAGCAGTTGTAGGTTCTCAGAACCTCTAAAATTATGCCCATTTCTGATTTGATGTCTAAATATGGATTCAAATGTTGACCTTTAGGCACCCATGTTTGAAAATTGTGGGCATAAAATGTGTGTGTGTAATGGGTGTACACTAATGTTTGTGTGTGTATGTTCAAATATTGTGTGTGCGCACATGCAGTGGTGTCACTTATATAAAATAGTGGAATCACAATATTTTTTTATTACAAAGTTCTGTGTATTGTCATACACCTTTGACTGCCCTCTATACACTAATCCATCTCTCATTGGGAATATTTCTGACAGTCAGAATGTGAGCAGCTTCAAATACCCATAGTTTATTACTTTAAGCTACCTACCAGGCAGAGAAATGTTGGTTCCTTTTGTCCGAAGTCATGGAATCTCTGCTCCTGCTCTGAAGACTCACTGATCCATTGCCCAAGGCTGGCTGTATTTATTCAGTCCTGCACCAGTAACTGGTTTTGAGGTCCAATATTACACAACTCTGCAGGGCAAAAGAATCAGCTTTAAATTATTGAAAAGGGGAATGTGAGACATGTTTACCTGTCAGTTGTTATTTTTGAGATACAGCAGAATAAAGATACGAGGGAGTAATAAGAAAATATAAGCCCTCCCTCTCTTAGGGTGCACAGTGAGCTAGATTCAATTTGACATGTATAGCCAGAGAAAATTGTTATACATACCAGGATCCAGTCACCTTTACACTTTAGGATGACTAAGGTGCAAGCAAGATAAAAAAGCATTTACAATTTTAGGTTGTGAGAGAGGAAATTGAATAACTCCAGAGATGGACAGGAATGATGATAGTAGGCAGATATAAGTAACAATAGCTATTGTACAGAGAATAAACTATTCCACTTCTCCTCATCTCTCCCCTCCCAATGGCACACCTAATCAACCATTTCATTGTTGAATTGCTGATGTAATCCAGTGCTGTGTGCCTGATGGGATGATGGATTGTCATAGTTTTAATGACAAAAAGGGTAACCATTACAAAGGACTTGGATCTTGGGGAGGAGGGAAGGTGATACATACCTAGTTGGTTGAGTCTAAGGCCTGGTCCACACTAGGGGGGATGTCGAAGTAAGATACGCGACTTCAGCTGCAAGAATAGCGTAGCTGAAGTCGAAGTATCTTACTTCGAAGTACCGCGACTTACCGGCCGCGGCTCCCACGTCGACTCCGCAACTCCGCTCGCCCTGCTGGAGTTCCGGAGTCGAAGGGAGCGCGTTCGGGGATCGATCTATCGCGTCCAGACGAGACGCGATAGATCGATCCCCGATATATCGATGGCTACCCGCCGATCCGGGCGGGTAGTGTGGACGTAGCCTCAGACATGTGGCCTGCTTAGAGGGCTAGAAAGAAACTGGTACAGATAGGAATCCGTTCTAGAAATCTAGGATATTGCTTTTTTCACTGTAACAACATGGATTGTATTTATCTGGAATTAGCTTTTACAGAGTTTGACTAAATATGCTAAGCATACAGTTTTTTTTAATCTAATTGTATTGCTCTGTTTTAATTTTTTGGTTTTTTTTACCTATAGCCAAGATGGCTTTAGACTGAAATTGTCATGCAAACCATCTTGAAGAGGTAGAATAATTTCAACCTCTTAAGAAGAGAGAGCAAAAGGAAGCTTATCTGGATCCTATCGCACTTGGATTTCTCTGTCAAAAAGGGCACTGATTAAATATTAGATTCTTTGTTGAGTGGTGTCTCTAGGGGTGTTTCACTTTGTGCGTGCTGGTGTACCTGTGCCTGGGATTGGAGATCTTCGGTAGCAGTGCCTGTTGGGCTCAGCCCCGCCACATACTGTGAGCGGTGTCTATATACCACTGTGCGACCCAACATCGATCAGTTCCTTCTCAACTGTCCTTGGTCTGGGACAGAGCCTCTAGCAGAGCCCTTCATCACTCGTTGTAGTTCCTTTAGATGTTTTAGGTTTCCGTTTAAGATAGTTGTTAGCAGTTTTTCTCCCTCTTTTATTCTCCCTCTCTGTTATTTCCTAGTAGAGATTCCAGAGTCCTTCCCAATCGGGAAGTTCTCCCCTCACGGGACTATGCCCGGATCCCCTGGTTTTAAAAAGTGCCTCTCTTGCTGTGATGCCATTCCCTTGAGTGATGGGCACTCCCGGTACATTTTGGGCCTGGGAGAGAGGCACATATATCAGCAGTTGCTCCCGCTGCCTTAACTTAAAGGCACAGGCCAGAAAAGACTGTTACCTCAAACTCAAGTTAATTATGATGAAGAACACATTATGGCCTGCCTCAGACCTTTGTCCTGAGACACCTTTTCTGCAGCACTGACCCCCCTTGGCATCATCAACTGCCGACCCCGACTCCTCGCGCACTGTGAAGGGAGTCTGCTCTCTCCTGTCCAGAAGACAAAATGTGCATTCCGGGCTCACTCTCCAAGGAGCCACCCCAAAAAAGACCATCCCAGTGAGATCTGTGGCTGCCATGTCTTCTTCACTGAGATGTAGCTGTTCTGACCACGTGAGTACCTCCAGTACTGGCGCTATTGGCAGGTCCGAAGACCCTAAGAGGGCAGGACCACATGAGAGGATTCCACCATGTGAGACCGACAACGGTAATGCAAAAACATTCAAGTTGGCTCCGCCTTCCGTACCAAAACATACGGCTCAGAGTGCCTCAGCACGGCCGAAACCACCAGCACCGCAGAGGCCTTCGGCATTGATGAAGCTTTCAGCACCACCTGGTGGCCATTCAGCAAGCTACACCCTGTCTGCCATACCACTGGTACCGACAAGCTTCGCACTAATGCCTCATTCTAGGACATCTCAACACATTATGCCAATGATGCTTATGCCAGTACCTCAGGAGTTTAGTTTCCCGAGAGACCTGGCAGTTTCTGACACCCTGGAGTAGACTCTCCTCCAGACTGAACTACCATGATCCACGTCTCTCCCCCAGAAATGCACGCACTACCACACTCTCCCTCACCTCCTAGAACTGTTCCCCCCCCCCCCCCCCTTCTCCAGTGGGGAGGAAGAAGAGGACGACAAAGACTACTCCACTGCACAACCTTCCATCATACCCCACAGCATGATGCATCGTAAATCCCATACACATCCCCGATAACAGGAGTGCACAACTGAACCAGGTCCTTGGTATGGGCACCCGTGGATGCCACCTAACATGCCTATTCCTCCACAATGGCCATATTGGGACCCATGGGCTGTGTGTAGTCAATCCTTTCCTCAACCATCCTCTCACAGGAGGGCCTTAAATAGCCGCTCTCTATCTTCCTCGGTATCCAGGCCCCTGGAGCCAGAGCTAGAATTTCTGAAGGAGCAAGAAGTGGAATTAGAGGAAGAAGGCAGACCACTGGCCAACATCTTGTTCTCTTCATATGAGGCAATCATGCCACCGCCTCCCACTACGGATGACTTCAGACACTTCCAAGAACTCTTTCAACACAGACAAGTGTAGCGGACACTCTACAGATCTCACTAGAGGAAGTCTGTGAGCAACAACATAAGTTGTTAGATATCTTACAGACCTTCACATGGGCAAGAATCGTGCTTCCTGTTAACGAAGCCTTATTAGACCTAGATAAGGTAATCTGCATCCATACCACCAGTCTGCAAGCTGGTGGACAAAAAATATGTCCTTGCAAAAAAGAGATGGGGTTTTTATTTTCCCACCCTATTCCTAATTCCCTCATAGTTAATGCAGTGAACGAGAGAGGGAAACAACATCATTCTTGGATAACCTCCTACAATAAAGAATGGAAGAGGCTAGACCTCTTCAGCTGCAAGGCCTACTCATCCACCACACTCCTGTTGAGGATTGCTACTTACAAGGCGCTTCTATAAAATATAACCATTTGAACTACTCTAAGTTCACTGACTTCCTGCAACATATCCTGGACAACAAGAAGGAGCGATTTCAGGCACTCATAACTAAAAGACAGCTGTTGGGACGAACAGTGCTACCGGCCTCTCTGGATGCGCCCGACACTGCAGCCCAATCCATAGCCACAGCTATAGTTATGAGACACGCCTCGTGGCTACATCTTTGGGGGTTCCCCAAAGAATAGTTCTCACAGACCACAGTGGAGGATATCCCGTTTGGGGGTCCCAAACTTTTCACCGAGCGTACTGACGATTCCCTTCATTCCCTGAAGAATTTGAGGGCAACACTATACTCCCTCAGCATTTATACACCAACACCAAAACAAAGACAAGGTAGATGTCAAACTATTGCTAGTTCTCGTCCTCCACTTTTTGACCCCTAACGATACTACAACCCACAACATAGATGCCAGAAACCCCCTCCTAAACGTAAGCAGGGACCAGCTCAGTCAACTGCTCCTTATCCTTCCACCTCCAAGCAGCAGTTTTGAAAGTTAGGTCGAGGCCCCGAGAGCTCTCCCCCTGAATCAAATGCAGTGTAACCATCCACATTATCTCACCAGTTTGAAAGCCATTTGACCCTGTTCATAGAATATCAGGGTTGGAAGGGACCTCAGGAGGTCATCTAGTCCAACCCCCTGCTCAAAGCAGGAACAATCACCACACAGATTTTTGCCCCACATCCCCCAACTGCCCCCGCTAACAGTGAACTCCTCCCCCCCAATATATGTAGATATACCGATCTCATAGAGCTGGAAGGGACCGTGAAAGGTCATCAATTCCAGCCCCGTCTTCAATAGCAGGACCAAGTACTGATTTTGCCCCAGATCCCTAAATGGCCCCCTCAAAGATTGAACTCCTCCCCCCAAATATATGTAGATATACCTATCTCATAGAGCTGGAAGGGACCTTGAAAGGTCATCAATTCCAGCCCCGTCTTCAATAGCAGGACCAAGTACTGATTTTGCCCCAGATCCCCAAGTGGCCCCCTCAAGGATTGAACTCACAACCCTGGGTTTAGCAGGCCAATGCTCAAACCACTGAGCTATTCCTCCCCATGGCAGACAATCACCTCCAACAAGTGGGTGTTGGAAATTATAGACAAGGGATACTCCATTCTGTTCCTCTTCCTCCCATACACCCATCTCCCTTTCCGTCCCTCTTCAGGGACCTTTCTCACAACCATATGGGAGGAAATAAGCCACTTTCTGCAACTGGGAGCCATAGAACAAGTCCTGTTCCATCACAGAGGGAAAGGCTTTTATTCCAACTACTTCATAATAAAAAAGAACAGCGGATGGAGACCTATCAATTTGAAGTACCTCAACAAGTTAACAAGTTAAATTGCAGTGCTTCAAGATAGTTGCGTTAGTAATTGATAATCCCAGCTTTGCAACATGGGGACAGGCTCTCAGCCCTCGATCTCCAAGATGCATATTCCACATCTCTATACACCCTTGAGACAGACAGTTTCTCAGATTTGCCCTACAGTTGGACCATTATCAATACAAGGTACTATCCTTTGGCCTTTCTACAGCTCCCAGAATTTTTACATCAATAGGTTAAGGGGGATCCAGGTCTCAGTCCCTATGCACTGAAGCCCATAAGGTTGTGGAAAAGGTGTATCCGACACGGTATCCATATTTCTTCCGTGTACCTACCTGGCCACCAGAACACCACAGCAGACTCGCCAAGCAAGAAGTTCTCACAAGATCACAAGTGGGAGATACACCCGCCAACTCTACAGACTGTTTTCAACCAATGGGGGTTTACGAGGTCATACAAAGGGGTCAACAAACATGTGGACAAGGGGGATCCGGTGGACATAGTGTACTTAGATTTCCAGAAAGCCTTTGACAAGGTCCCTCACCAAAGGCTCCTACGTAAATTAAGCTGTCATGGGATAAAAGGGAAGGTCCTTTCCTGGATTGAGAACTGGTTAAAGGACAGGGAACAAAGGGTAGGAATTAATGGTAAATTCTCAGAATGGAGAGGGGTAACTAGTGGTGTTCCCCAAGGGTCAGTCCTAGGACCAATCCTATTCAATTTATTCATAAATGATCTGGAGAAAGGGGTAAACAGTGAGGTGGCAAAGTTTGCAGATGATACTAAACTACTCAAGATAGTTAAGACCAAAGCAGATTGTGAAGAACTTCAAAAAGATCTCACAAAACTAAGTGATTGGGCAACAAAATGGCAAATGAAATTTAATGTGGATAAATGTAAAGTAATGCACATTGGAAAAAATAACCCCAACTATACATACAACATGATGGGGGCTAATTTAGCTACAACGAGTCAGGAAAAAGATCTTGGCGTCATTGTGGATAGTTCTCTAAAGATGTCCACGCAGTGTGCAGAGGCGGTCAAAAAAGCAAACAGGATGTTAGGAATCATTAAAAAGGGGATAGAGAATAAGACAGAGAATATATTATTGCCCTTATATAAATCCATGGTACGCCCACATCTCGAATACTGTGTACAGATGTGGTCTCCTCACCTCAAAAAGGATATTCTAGCACTAGAAAAGGTTCAGAAAAGGGCAACTAAAATGATTAGGGGTTTAGAGAGGGTCCCATACGAGGAGAGATTAGAGAGGCTGGGACTCTTCGGCTTGGAAAAGAGAAGACTAAGGGGGGACATGATAGAGGTATATAAAATCATGAGTGATGTTGAGAAAGTGGATAAGGAAAAGTTATTTACTTATTCCCATAATACAAGAACTAGGGGTCACCAAATGAAATTAATAGGCAGCAGGTTTAAAACAAATAAAAGGAAGTTCTTCTTCACGCAGCGCACAGTCAACTTGTGGAACTCCTTACCTGAGGAGGTTGTGAAGGCTAGGACTATAACAATGTTTAAAAGGGGACTGGATAAATTCATGGTGGCTAAGTCCATAAATGGCTATTAGCCAGGATGGGTAAGAATGGTGTCCCTAGCCTCTGTTCGTCAGAGGATGGAGATGGATGGCAGGAGAGAGATCACTTGATCATTGCCTGTTAGGTTCACTCCCTCTGGGGCACCTGGTATTGGCCACTGTCGGTAGACAGATACTGAGCTAGATGGACCTTTGGTCTGACCCGGTACGGCTTTTCTTATGTTCTTATGAGCATAGACCTGTTCGCCACACCCGACAATGCCAAATGCTCACATTTCTGCATGAGGGCTGGCCTTGGCCACCAATCCCTCGGAGACACCTGCCTTATTGCATGGAACGCACCTCTTCTATATGCCTTTCCACCCTTTCCCCTTCTTTTCAGAGTACTGCACAAGATACAAATAGAACAGGGCAGAGTCATTCTGATTGCGCCGAACTGGCCCCAGCAAATATGGTACCCTTATCTCCTGTGCATGGTGGTCTATCCTCCTATAACCCTTCACCCGGAGCCACACCTCCTCTCTCAGCATGCAGGCACAATTCTCCTCCCCAACCTGGAAATTCTTCATCTGAAGGCCTGATTCCTTCATGGTTCCAGCTCCTGAGATGACCTGCTTTATGGACATACAAGAAATCCTTTAAAATAGTAGATGTGCAACCACTCGCTAGACTTACCTACACTAATGGAAAAGATTCCAATCCTAGTGTGACACAAAGCATACTCCAGTGCTTCATGCTCCTCTGCCACTCATTCTGGACTACATTCTCAAACTGAAGAAATCCAGACTCTTTGAACTCTATTTGCGTACACCTGGCTGCCATCACCACCTTCCACTGCATAGTAGAAGACCATTGCGTTTTTACCCATCCTATGACAAAACGATTTCTAAGGGCCTCCAAAATATCTTGAGGTTCGAGATCCAACCCCGTCTTGGACCTTAGCTTAGTCCTATGCTGCTTCACCAACTCCCCATTTGAACTCATGGCCTCCTGTTCCTATATCCACCTGCCCATGCAAATGCCTTTCTCATAGCAAACACATCTGCTCAATGAGTGGGTGAAACAGGTGCCCTCATGGTGCGCACCCTGTATACAATCTTCTACAAGAATACGGTCACATTACAACCCAACCTGAAATTCTTACCCAAAGTCTTATCGTCCTTTCACTTGAACCAATCACTCCACTTTCCATCATTCTTCCCCAAGCCATATAAAAACAAACATGAGGCAATGCTACACACTCTGGAAGTAAGTGAGCCGCAGCCTTCTACCTCAAATGACCTAAATCATTCAGACAATCACTGCACTTATTCCTTTCTACAGCTGAAAGGTCAAAAGGATCTGCAATATCAAAGCAAAGATTTTCAAAATGGATGTCTCAATGCATTCACCATTGCTATCAACAAGATAATCTACAAACCTCAGCGGGAACTCAAACATATTCTACCCGATCGCTGTCCACCTCAATAGCCTTCCTGAATAACGTGCCCTGAATAACGGACATTTGTGGGGCTGCCACCTGGGCTTCCTTGGACATATTCATACAACGTTATGTGATCACCCATGATTCAACATCCAATACGTTACTAGGACACATCGTCCTATCCTCACTCTTCAATACTGCTCCGAAGCCTCAACCTTCCAACACTGCTAAAGTGAAGCACCCAGAGGGACACCACTCAAAGAAGAAGAGAGGGTTACTCACCTTGTGCAGTAACTGAGTTTCTTCAAGATGTCTGTCCCTGTGAGTGCTCCATTACCTGCCCTCCTCCCCTCTGCTTCAAAGTTCAAACATGGACTCGGCAGTGGCGAACAAACAGGGTGGTTGGGTTGCACCATGCTATATAGATGCTGCTCACGGCACGTGACAGGGAGGAGTGCATATGCGGACCAACGGACACTGCTACCAAAGATATCCAATCCCAGGCACAGGAGTACAGGGGATGCCAGCACACCTAAAGTGGAGCACCCATAGGGTCACATCTCGAAAAACCTCAGTAACTGCACAAAGTAGCTAACCCTCTCATCCTCTCCCTCAGGGATGTGGTCCTACAAGCACATAGGAAGTGCCTAATGACTGCAGATGAAAACCAGGTGTAAAGTGACAGGGGAATTCCTAGCTTGCCAGTGGGGCACACAGGTCTTATCCCTAGCCTGGAAGGTCCCAACATACTGGACCATTCAAATTGTGATTTTTGTTTTGCATGTAGAAAAGCTGGTTTTGGTCACGTTGAGAATTTTTCATAGTTCTTGCTGAATCCGTTGTCATGTGCATTTGGTAGTAAGATCTCAAAGTGTTAAATAAGAGGGATAAAAAAATAGTGTCAACTTTGAAACCTCTATAGAATATTTTAAAATAATTTTCTATAGCTCTCTGTGGCAAATACAGAATATGAAAAAGGTATGATGAAAAAGGTTTTGGCCTTCATTTTTTAAACTTGAAAGCATAGCAGGCATTTGACTACCTATGTTAAACTCATCAGAGGTAACATTCCATATTCCAAAGTTAACTTTTTACATTAGACATTAATCAGCAATTTTTTGATCTTGGGAACTAGATCTCAGGTAGGGGGGAATCCACTAAATTTTTTTTTTCCCCCTCTGGCTTTGTTTTTTGCTACAAAGTGGCAAAAATGTTAAGCTCTTTGAACTGTGCTGATCATTCTTATTTCAAGGGTGTCTTCGTTCAGGGAATTGTTGTCCAGTTATTTAAAATTTGGTACTCAATTTCTCTCTTTTCAGACCTGGCTTACCCGTTTTAATGCCAATATGACATTTTTGTGATTTTAGACATGGGGTGAAATTTCAGTTTATAATTTATAATATTTGAAGCACATAGAAGTATAATTTATATTCAACAAGTATATTCATAAAACCCCACCTATGCATATGAGTGCTCACCTAAACTTCCTTTTTCTCAATCTACAATATGTTATCAATTTCAAAAAAAATTCTATTATAAGCATTTAAAACATTTTACTCTTTTTGATAGAAGGGATATATACTTTAAAATTGATCATTTAAGTGAAGGACTGAAGCAGTATCTGGAGTTAGACAGATGTTATGTAAGCTTTCCATAAGCTCTATCAGTGCTTCTCAATTCTGACCTGAAACAACCTTTTGATTCCAGAGCTGAACCTCTCATAACTAGACTGACTTGTCATGTTTAGTTTTTGTGACATGGGCTAAACTTATTCAGGATTAGGACACACTTCCACTTTAGGCCAAATCAGGATTGGAATCCTGAACTAGAAAAGTAATGTGAACTATCCACCAAGTCTTTCTTAATTCTTAAGAAATAATTGCTAATTAGTTAATAGTGTTAAATAATTAGCCTTTCTAATGCTTTATACACTGCATAGGTTGGGAACTGTCTGTGTGCCCCACTGCAGCTCCACTCCACAAGGGCCTAATGTCCTCTTTGAGTTTATTCAGCTCTGTCTCCTGTATAGTATTGTTAACCTGGGCTGCCCTCTCTCAGTATGACATGTTTTGGAAACTGTGGGTTGATATTTGCAGAATTTTCTGCTTAAATTCATATGAAGTTTGATGTGGGAGAGTTTGATTGGTCAACATTCCCCCCCTCCCCCTCAGCGGAATGGCTGTGATGTAAGGAAATATGTAGTGGAATGAAAGTTTGGTTATGGACATTTTCCCTTCACAGCATCTCACAGTAGAGGGGAAATTGAGGGGTAAACTCATTAATTTCAAATCTGTTATACTGTTGGGATTCTGTTGTATACTACAATTGGGATTCAGCAAAGTTTCTTTTTCTAGCAAAACTACTTCACCTTATTCTGGTGTTGGGCACCTAAGAGGCGTGAGAGATTGTTGTGGATTCAACACAATAAGCACCTTGTGTGTTTCATGTAGCTTATTAAGTATTACCCCATACTCCTCAAACTGGTCATGGAACCATCTGATTTAAGCCTTAATCAGTTCCCTGTCTATTTCTTGTTTTTTGTATAGGTATCTTGTAATTGTAGGTTTTACTTTGAGCCATAGTGTGAATGTGCATATGCTTTTGAATAAATGTATATTTCTTTTAGATTTAAAGTAGTGTCTCCCACAACATAAGACCATGCTTTATATCAATTTGTATACTCCCTCATCGTTGGTTGTAACTACAGTTAAGTTTTTATAATGCAAAACATTTAGAAGAGCATTGTTAGTCAACCCAATTGTATTACTTAGCAATGAATCATTACTATGAGTTAACCAATGGTAGCTATTGTTGTCCCATATTTTGACAGAGGAAATATTTTAACATATTGTGGAGAAACAGATGACATTCCTTGGCTTCCTTTATCATTTGTCCATTTGTTAAAGTGCTATGTAATATTTTGGGAATTAGTATTCTGTAACTTCCATGGAAATACTTCAAATTTTTACCCAAGATTTAACTGCCAATAAAAGTCCCTAATTTTACTGCTCCACAGCAGTAAAATCATGTAAAGTAATATATAGAGACCTGTAGTGAGACTTGGCAGTACTCGTTCAGGTGTTGATTTCCTTCCCCTTCTCCTCCCTCCCCCCCACAAGTCCGTGCCCAAGCCTGGAGTAGTCAGAGATGCAGTGGTCCTATTAGGGAAATGGCCACTGGAGCCATATTGTGGCAAATCAGTCTTCTCTCATCCAAATTCTCACTTCATTGAGATGTGGGGAATCTCTGTGGAGCTGGGTTCTAATCCATGTAGAAGGCACATTCCCTGCACAGCCTCTGCAAATCCTTCCTCATTAGTGGAGCCACATGGATTCTTCTGCACATAGGGTCCCCAGTACCATGAAGGAAAAGAGAGTAATATTTTGCTAGTAAATGTTGGCTTAGACTGAAGATGTGGAGCTTTAGTTTTTGCTTTAACTTAATGGCTTCTAAGTTGTAATTCCTTTTAGCTAGTTTCTGACTCAAAAAGTTTGATCACATCAGTCTGTAGTTTTCTTTCAGGATCTTAATTTTCAAAGATCTCTCCTTTATTTTCTGAGCTATGGAAACTAAGAATTCAAATGACATGTTGCTATTCAATCAATTTATCTTCATTGAACAACACAGGTGTCAAATTGCACCTCTGACACTGCATCTGTTTTTTAACCAAGTAATAAATAATACCCAGCTCTTACATAGAGCTTTTTCATAAGCAGATCTCAAAGCAAGGAGAAGGCAGATTGGATTATTGGCAGTGGGCAGGGGCGGCTCCAGGCACCAAGCGCACGCCTGGGGCGGCAAGCCGCGGCGGGTGGCCTGCCGGTCGCTGTGGTGGCGACAGTCAGGGAGCCTTTGGCAGCATGCCTGTAGGAGGTCCGCCGGTCTCGCAGCTTCGGCGGCAATTCGGCGGTGGGTACGCCGAAGCCGTGGGACCGGTGGACCTCCCACAGGCATGCCGCCGCATCTGCGTTACCAGCAGACCTCCCGCAGGTGCGCCGCCGAAAGCCTCCTGACTGCCGTGCTTGGGGCGGCAAAATGCATATAGCCGCCCCTGGCAGCGGATGCATAAGAAGATAATGTTTGTTAAAATCTATTGTATTTTCTGTTGGGCTAAACTCAAATAGGTATCACTATCAACTTATTTCATGGAAGACTTCATTGACTTTGTGTGTGTGTTTTAGTAGGAGAGGAGCATGTTGCAGTACCCGCTTTAACTAAGATGTTATGAAGCCTTACCAAAGCTACAATATTTTACAGGATCTTCCATATTTCATAGTATCTCTTACAGTGCATTGAGGCCTCCTATATACCTAGTTTCTTCCTTCATGGCTGTTACTGCATGTCATCACTAAGACTTACTGAAGATTTCACTGAACATGCTCAAATGCTTTTTAACACCTCAGAGGTGCTGATAAGAAATAGCCAGTATGTTCTTTCAAAAACTTCATTTATAAATGTGAGCTCAAAACTGTATAACTATAACATACCATCCAGACGAGGATTAAGTATAATAAATTTTCACTACCTATGATTTTCATACAAAGTTTGTTATTGCATAATAAACTGTGCATATATTTAATAAGATGCTGCTAACTTCTCCTTTTTCCCCACCCCAGTACACCCTTATGTCAAAATATCAAGACTTCAAATCTAAAGTTACAACAGTCCTTCTAGTCTACCACTTAGGTTAAACAACTTTAATGTCTTTTTAACATACGCTGTAGATGATATTTATTAATCCTGATCAATACGTTAAGGCTGGTTTGTCATTTGTTGTGTAAATGTTAGAATGTGTGGTTTTTTCCCCCAGGCTGCTTTAACATTTCACTGGCATGTGAAAGATTTTTCTTTTCTTCTCATCAGTGATGAAGAACGATATAGGTACAGAGAATATGCAGAAAGAGGCTATGAGCGTCACAGAACAAGCAGAGAGAAAGAGGAACGACACAGAGAAAGGAGACATAGAGAAAAAGAAGAGACTAGACACAAATCATCTCGAAGGTTTGATCTTTAATAGTATATGAAAAAGACTTGATCTGTAGAAAAATGACAGTTGGAGTATCATGAAAAGGTTGCAAAGATCCCGATGTGCTGCCTGCAGCAAATCTGCCATGTAAAAGATATGTAGCTGACAAGAGATGTTGGTCCAGGGTTACTGTTTAATGTCTCTACCAGCTTCAGCTGGGGCAGTGTGCAAAATCCTTTGTCTGGACCTTACTGGTATACTTCATATAAGGAGAATGAGTGAAAACATTAATAACGAAAACATTAAAAGAATCACAGTAGAGACTTTCTTAAACTGTAAGAAAAAAGCCTTGTAGTTAGAATATGAGATAAAGGTAGAGGGGAGAGGATTTTTTAATGAATCTGGAGAATTGCTAACATAGTTTATATTTTTAAGAAAGGGGAAAAAAAGTGATCTGGGTAACTACAGGCCTGTTGGTTTGACATCTGTAGTATGCAAGGTCTTGGAAAAATTTTTGAAGGAGAAAGTAGTTAAGGACATTGAAATCAATGGTAATTGGGACAAAATACATGGTTTTACAAAAGGTAGATCATGCCAAACCAACCTGATCACCTTCTTTGAGAAGGTAACAGATTTTTTAGACAAAGGAAACGCAGTGGATCTAATTTACCTCGATTTCAGTTAGACATTTGATATGGTTCCACATGGTTTATATGCATCCATACTATTTTTTTATTTTTTTTAACCAGGAATGGGGAATTATTAGTTAAATTTGAAAAGATGGGGATCAATATGAAAATTGAAAGGTGGATAAGGAACTGGTTAAAGGGGAGACTACAACGGGTCATACTGAAAGGTGAACTGTCAGGCTGGAGGGAGGTTACTAGTGGAGTTCCTCATGGATCGGTTTTGGGACCAATCTTAATCTTTTTATTACTGACCTTGGCACAAAAAGTGGGAGTGTGCTAATAAAGTTTGCAGATGACACAAAGCTGAGAGGTATTGCCAATACAGAGAATGACCAGGATATCATACAGGAAGATCTGGATAACCTTGTAAACTGGAGTAATAGTAATAGGATGA
Organism: Platysternon megacephalum; assembly: GCA_003942145.1. Taxonomy (NCBI): domain Eukaryota; kingdom Metazoa; phylum Chordata; order Testudines; family Platysternidae; genus Platysternon; species Platysternon megacephalum. The sequence goes on along the minus strand of QXTE01000007.1, from coordinate 6,361,067 downwards.
AATTTAATAGTGAAAAGTGCAAGGTCATGTATTTAGGGATTAATAACAAGAATTTTTGTTATAAGCTGTGGACTCATCAGTTGGAAGTAACAGAGGAGGAGAAGGACCTCAGAGTATTGGTTGATCACAGGATGACTATGAGCCGCCAATGTGATATGGCCGTGAAAAAAGCAAATGCAGTCTTGGGATGCATCAGGTGAGGTATTTCCAGTAGAGATAAGGAGGTGTTAGTAGCATTATACAAGGCACTGGTGAGACCTCATCTGGAATACTGTGTGCAGTTCTGGTCTCCCATGTTTAGAAGGATGAATTCAAACTGGAACAGGTACAGAGAAGGGCTACTAGGATGATCCGAGGAATGGAAAACCTGTCTTATGAAAGGAGACTCAAAGAGCTTGGCTTGTTTAGCCTAACCAAAAGAAAGCTATGGGGAGATATGATTGCTCTCTCTAAATATATCAGAGGGATAAATATCAGGGAGGGAGAGGAATTATTTAAACTCAGTACTAATGTGGACACACGAACAAATGGATATAAACTGGCCATCAGGAAGTTTAGACTTGAAATTAGACGAAGGTTTCTAACCGTCAGAGGAGTGAAACCGCCTTCCAAGGGGAGCAGTGGGGGCAAAAGACATATCATGCTTAGTCTTGAAGCCAGATAAGTTTGAGGGGATGGTATGATGGGATAGCCTAATTTTGGCAATTAATTGATCTTTGACTGTTAGCGGTAAATATGCCCAATGGCCTGTGATGGGATGTTAGATGGAGTGGGATCTGAGTTACTACAGAGAATTCTTTCCTGGGTGTCTGGCTGGTGAGTCTTGCCCACATGCTCAGGGTTTAGCTGATCGCCATATTTGGGGTCAGGAAGGAGTTTGCCTCCAGGGCAGATTGGCAGAGGCCCGGGGTGTTTTTTGCCTTCCTCTGCAGTGTGGGGCACGGGTCACTTGCTGGAGGATTCTCTGCACCTTGAAGTCTTTAAACCACGATTTGAGGACTTCAATAGCTCAGACAGAGGTTAGGGGTTTATTACAGGAGTGGCTGGGTGAGATTCTGTGGCCTGTGTTGTGCAGGAGGTCAGACTAGACAATCATAATGGTCCCTTCTGTCCTTAAAGTCTATGACTCTATGATTTGTCATTCCTGGTTTAAAAAAAAAAAAGTGTGGATGCATATAAACCATTTATTAAAAATGAAGCTTGATTGTAATGCACATTTATGTTCTGATGATCACTTCCTGGTCTTTTGTCCACATTTTCCAGTACTGCACATGACATTAAAACTGCAGGTGTCAGTTTTCTTATAAGGAAACAAGAGGCAGATTTCTCATACATTATGTTTGAGGGCCTGTTTAATAGCAGAGTATGCATCTGTCTGAGCATTTTCCTCTCTTTGTCTTAGTAACAGCAGGCGTCGTCATGACAGTGAAGAAGGGGACAGCCACAGGAGGCACAAACACAAAAAATCCAAAAGAAGCAAAGAAGGAAAAGAAGCTAGTGGTGAACCTGCCCCTGAACAGGAAAACACTGAAGCTGCTCCAGTGGAATAGGCATGTGTGATATTTGCTTACTTGCATATATTAGTGCCAGAAATAGATTACTATAAATCTTATTTTTCTGGGTATTAAAGAAATTTGCTCTTAATCTTGTTCTGTTAGTACAAAATATAAGGTTAATTTGTTTTTTGAAAATAAAAGAGTGAATTTTTCATGTTAAGTTAAGATTCATGGATTGACTTTGTCTTATTTTTAAGATACTATAAGAAAAAGTGCAGCGGTGGCTTCTGAGGTCTAGAGGGTGGTGCTATTGCAGTACTGTACATGAAACCTCCCCCCAAAATACTGAACTCAGTCTCTTGTTGCCTAAGCCAGTAGGAGCTGTAGAAGTTTATTCTTCTCCTGGGTTGAGGTTGGTTTGCATTCATGTTACCGCATACTAATACCTACCAATACATCTGTAACAGTGCTAATGGATCTCTGAAGTTTAGCTTTAGCTTTGCCCTTTGAGTTCATTATATAAACAGGTCATCCTTTTGTGTGCTATAGGAGAAGAGCGAGAGGCATTTGAGAAACTTTTGCTGGAAGGTATGGCAAAAACATAAAATATGCACATTATTTTTCATGTGATTGGAGAGTATGACCATTATTTATATTACATATAAAGTGCTAAAGGTTTTAACACAACTTTCAAATGTATGAGTGAGTGCAGGAGGATGATTTAAGTAGCTCATAGAATTGGAGGTTAGATAACCAGTTAATAGAAACCAAAAGTAGTTATCCATCAGTTCTGCTGCTCTGACCTATGTAAAATGAAGTTGGTCTTTTCGAGAGAGAGCTGTCCACATCACAATAAAAATTAATCCTGATCCTTTCCCCCTTTAAAGTTAATGGGAAAGATCACCTGACTTCAGAATATTGATAATTTCCATAGAGGCATCTATAATTGTTTAAGTAAAGAAAATAAACTATCATCTCACTTTTGGACATGTTCCCTCCAGAAAATGTTTGAGTCTAGCAAAACTTACACTGCCACTATCCAAGTGGATAATTAGTAGTCAATGTTGCAATACTTAAACACTATTTTATCCATGAACATTAAAAAATTAAGTATGAAGTCCTAATCTTGCTGGGTTATCTGCAGTTAATCAGAAATTTTGGGAAGAATTATAGTTACTTTTTTCTGGTTTTCTTGAAGAAAAGAACATGTCTGTACAATAGTTACATTTATTTTTAATAAGAAATAAAATATCATTCACCATATTACATCCTAACAGACAAAATATTTGAAAGTCTTGAAAATATCAGCATCATACTGACCGTGAAAAGGAACATTATTTGATCAAAGTGCTTTTCACATGTTGGGTAGAAACAGTCAACTGATTTAAGCATTACAAAAACATTTCAAGTTTATCATTTCAAGAGACTGCCAGGTATTTTTCCAAGTTACATATCCATAACTTTTTTATAAATTGAAAATGGTAGTGAACAGAATTGCTGCTGCTTCTTAATGGACTTTATTATAATGAATCAATTATAAAAATACAAACTTAAACACATGAGAATTGAACCCTCATCTATAATTTCAGTAGCTTTGCTTTTTTCTAAAGTGCACGTTACTCTGACAGGTGCCATGTTTTCTCAAGACCGTCTTGACATGCAAAGTTACATTTCACAAACTTTTTTTGTTATTATTTACAAATATACAGTTGACCAAAAAACTAGGAAAACTGATGTCCATAGTAAATAGCTTGTTTTCTGTGTCAAATGATTTGTCATTTTTCCATGAATACTTGTTTTATAAAAAAGTGCCAGGCCAGGACATAAGAGTGAGAGTAATTTTTCCTTTCAGTTCTTTGAGCATCCTTGCCAAACAGGCATGCATCATTCCTGATGTATTCCTGCCATTGACAGCAAGGAGGATATCACCGCATCTGGAAAATTAAAAATGTAGATAAGATTTTAGTTAAAACACTTAAAACTAAGAAGAGATCCAGATCTCAGACAACTTTCTTGCCAATTGAGCTGCTTTGGCTGGCTCTATAATGTTGTGTCACCACTTTGCCAGAAGGATGCCAACTACTAAGCAGGCAAAAGAGTGGGGGGTGAAAAAGTTGAGGCTTCTGAAGGTAAGCTGTTGAAAAAATCCTTGTGTTCTTACTCTACCATGTATTTGTTCTTTCCTGGCATTCCTTTACAAATCAGANTCCTTAAAGTCTATGACTCTATGATTTGTCATTCCTGGTTTAAAAAAAAAAAAGTGTGGATGCATATAAACCATTTATTAAAAATGAAGCTTGATTGTAATGCACATTTATGTTCTGATGATCACTTCCTGGTCTTTTGTCCACATTTTCCAGTACTGCACATGACATTAAAACTGCAGGTGTCAGTTTTCTTATAAGGAAACAAGAGGCAGATTTCTCATACATTATGTTTGAGGGCCTGTTTAATAGCAGAGTATGCATCTGTCTGAGCATTTTCCTCTCTTTGTCTTAGTAACAGCAGGCGTCGTCATGACAGTGAAGAAGGGGACAGCCACAGGAGGCACAAACACAAAAAATCCAAAAGAAGCAAAGAAGGAAAAGAAGCTAGTGGTGAACCTGCCCCTGAACAGGAAAACACTGAAGCTGCTCCAGTGGAATAGGCATGTGTGATATTTGCTTACTTGCATATATTAGTGCCAGAAATAGATTACTATAAATCTTATTTTTCTGGGTATTAAAGAAATTTGCTCTTAATCTTGTTCTGTTAGTACAAAATATAAGGTTAATTTGTTTTTTGAAAATAAAAGAGTGAATTTTTCATGTTAAGTTAAGATTCATGGATTGACTTTGTCTTATTTTTAAGATACTATAAGAAAAAGTGCAGCGGTGGCTTCTGAGGTCTAGAGGGTGGTGCTATTGCAGTACTGTACATGAAACCTCCCCCCAAAATACTGAACTCAGTCTCTTGTTGCCTAAGCCAGTAGGAGCTGTAGAAGTTTATTCTTCTCCTGGGTTGAGGTTGGTTTGCATTCATGTTACCACATACTAATACCTACCAATACATCTGTAACAGTGCTAATGGATCTCTGAAGTTTAGCTTTAGCTTTGCCCTTTGAGTTCATTATATAAACAGGTCATCCTTTTGTGTGCTATAGGAGAAGAGCGAGAGGCATTTGAGAAACTTTTGCTGGAAGGTATGGCAAAAACATAAAATATGCACATTATTTTTCATGTGATTGGAGAGTATGACCATTATTTATATTACATATAAAGTGCTAAAGGTTTTAACACAACTTTCAAATGTATGAGTGAGTGCAGGAGGATGATTTAAGTAGCTCATAGAATTGGAGGTTAGATAACCAGTTAATAGAAACCAAAAGTAGTTATCCATCAGTTCTGCTGCTCTGACCTATGTAAAATGAAGTTGGTCTTTTCGAGAGAGAGCTGTCCACATCACAATAAAAATTAATCCTGATCCTTTCCCCCTTTAAAGTTAATGGGAAAGATCACCTGACTTCAGAATATTGATAATTTCCATAGAGGCATCTATAATTGTTTAAGTAAAGAAAATAAACTATCATCTCACTTTTGGACATGTTCCCTCCAGAAAATGTTTGAGTCTAGCAAAACTTACACTGCCACTATCCAAGTGGATAATTAGTAGTCAATGTTGCAATACTTAAACACTATTTTATCCATGAACATTAAAAAATTAAGTATGAAGTCCTAATCTTGCTGGGTTATCTGCAGTTAATCAGAAATTTTGGGAAGAATTATAGTTACTTTTTTCTGGTTTTCTTGAAGAAAAGAACATGTCTGTACAATAGTTACATTTATTTTTAATAAGAAATAAAATATCATTCACCATATTACATCCTAACAGACAAAATATTTGAAAGTCTTGAAAATATCAGCATCATACTGACCGTGAAAAGGAACATTATTTGATCAAAGTGCTTTTCACATGTTGGGTAGAAACAGTCAACTGATTTAAGCATTACAAAAACATTTCAAGTTTATCATTTCAAGAGACTGCCAGGTATTTTTCCAAGTTACATATCCATAACTTTTTTATAAATTGAAAATGGTAGTGAACAGAATTGCTGCTGCTTCTTAATGGACTTTATTATAATGAATCAATTATAAAAATACAAACTTAAACACATGAGAATTGAACCCTCATCTATAATTTCAGTAGCTTTGCTTTTTTCTAAAGTGCACGTTACTCTGACAGGTGCCATGTTTTCTCAAGACCGTCTTGACATGCAAAGTTACATTTCACAAACTTTTTTTGTTATTATTTACAAATATACAGTTGACCAAAAAACTAGGAAAACTGATGTCCATAGTAAATAGCTTGTTTTCTGTGTCAAATGATTTGTCATTTTTCCATGAATACTTGTTTTATAAAAAAGTGCCAGGCCAGGACATAAGAGTGAGAGTAATTTTTCCTTTCAGTTCTTTGAGCATCCTTGCCAAACAGGCATGCATCATTCCTGATGTATTCCTGCCATTGACAGCAAGGAGGATATCACCGCATCTGGAAAATTAAAAATGTAGATAAGATTTTAGTTAAAACACTTAAAACTAAGAAGAGATCCAGATCTCAGACAACTTTCTTGCCAATTGAGCTGCTTTGGCTGGCTCTATAATGTTGTGTCACCACTTTGCCAGAAGGATGCCAACTACTAAGCGGGCAAAAGAGTGGGGGGTGAAAAAGTTGAGGCTTCTGAAGGTAAGCTGTTGAAAAAATCCTTGTGTTCTTACTCTACCATGTATTTGTTCTTTCCTGGCATTCCTTTACAAATCAGATATATATGGAGGAAAATATGAAATCAGAGCTCTTCTTTCAGATCTGTGTGTGCCAGGTAAAATTAACTGGTTATTGGACAGTAAAACACTGTGTAAGAATTTACAGGTCACCTATATTTTATCTCACACGCCTAGTATTGGATTTAAATTACATTTTTAATTGTCAATGTAGAAGTGTATGTATAATTAAGATAACTGTTACTGTGTAAATAACATATAATAAAAGACATCTGTGAAGTAGTGTATGTAGATGTTGATAGTTATACACTTGATAATATTTTGCCAGGAAAGCAAGCTGTTAAAGCACAGGATCCTATTTCGGGTTCTATTCCCAGCTCTGTCAAAAAGGGCCCAATTTTATACTTAACTGGTTTCAATGGAAGTTTTCATTGGACTGGTATGAAATTGAGCCCTCTTTTTACCTTCAGCAGGTCACTTGGTCTCTCTGGACCACAGTCTCCTTATTTTAAGACTTAACTCTATGAATATTATAAAGTCCTTTTGAGTTCCTTGGATGAAGAGTACTATTTAAATATTAGTTTCATTAGTTTACCTAATTCTTCCATCATTGTATGCTGGTGTGCCTCCAACGATGGATTTGATAAAGAATGGTTTGTTCCCACTGTGTTCTTCATAACCGCCTACGATGCTGAAGCCAAGACTTCCTGCTGTATTTCTTCGTAATACAATTTCTTTGCAGCTGTACAAATACCTGAAACAAATCAGTCTAATTAATGGCCCAGGATTAAGTTAAGTTTATTTGTTGTTGCATCTGCCTTTCTAGGAACTGGTAGCATGTTTGGGGACTGCTAAAAAGCATCAAAGTTCCATTGAAGAAAATATTTCAACTGAGATTGGACTTCATTTAAATCATAACTTAAAAACAACACTGATGCTGTCTGCAGATGTCAAGTGCCTTGTTACCTGCCTCTGATCAGCTATTCCATCAGTAATAAGTGTCATGCTTTTAAGACACGCTTTTAAAAAAAAATACCCCAAAACTCTCAGGATAAGGATGGATATGAATTCTGGTGTAATACAAAGCTGAGTAATTCAGATATCCATTTAAAAAAATAACCCAAACCACAAAAATCAAAGAGATCACACAAGGAAAAATATCACCTTAGGGAAGGGATTATAGCTTTGCTGTTAGTGAGCAAAGAGTGAGAATTGTAAGAGTATTATACATTCATAACCCTAGTGGTGAAGTGTTATGGAGTAATTATGCTGTTATTGAGAAGGTAGCTTGTTACAGGTACAAGATTAATTCAGTGGGGTTTTTTTTATAAGAAAGAATGATTAAAAAACCCTCTTTCTGTCTTTTGGTTTGGCTTTGTTATAATCCATTGGTTATATTACCTCATAACAATGTATTGCCCAACTATACATAACTAATACTGGCTTGAAAAAAAGGGGGTGGGGAGTGTTAGGTTAATTAAGTTTGTATTTTGTGGTATGTGGTAATCAATCTTAATCTTGCATTAGTTTAAATGCCTGTTTGTTAGTAATTTTAGGGTTTATTATGAAACTAACCTTCCAAAATATTTCAGTATATCAGTCAGATATTTGCTGAAAACTAGAAAAGACTATTGCCATCTTCATTAGAGATATAGTAATGCAAAATGTTGCCCGGGATACTGATACACCTTTACCATCTAGCCTAAGGCTGGCAGAAGGAGCTGAAATCCATTTGGTGTTATAACAGACGAGTTAACTTTCTGCACATATTCTAAGCCAATCCATTACAGCTGAATTTACTCTGTATTGAAAGACATTTTAAAATTCTCACTGAGAGCTGACCCTTCTGCTGAAAAAGGCAAAATTGTACCTTTAAAGATAAAATATCTTTTTTTTAAAGTTTGTCATATTTTTCTTGTAAAATAATATGTTTGCTAAGTTTCACAGCAGGATTTTACAGTATTACTAGATTAGTCCCCTAGGATCTACAAATATTCACCTGCTGCCAGGATGTTAGGTATAGTGTTTGCACAACAGATCACTGGCTGCTAATGGAAAAAGCAGGTGACTCTTGGTTATTCCCCAGAAGGCGGGCTCTATTACTTTCCCATCTGTGGGGTTTTGAGCATGTAGAATCACTTTAAAGAAAATGGAGAGAAAAAAAACCCACCACCCTAAGCTCACAGGATTTGGTAACAAGGTCAGGACCAAGTGTTGCCAGGATTTAGTCATCATTAATATTAATTCAGCCTGATATGCAGAATGGGTAACAACCTTGCTGTATTTGGACATTACTTATTGCCTTGAGGAGGAAGTTTCTTGACTGCTTGAATAAGGGCAATGTTACAGTAAATACTTCTGTCAATTTTTTAAAAAAAGGGAGTTTGGTCTTGTGTCCTTAACCAGCTAGGCCAAGTATAATTACAAGGAAATAAGGTGTCTGAGTACATTCTGTAGGTCTTTCAGTTAAATTACCACCATTAGACTATAGAGTTTACCTTATACTTGTAATCTAACTGTTGGATTTAGGTAACAGAGCTATGACATGCTGTCAATGTGATTGATCTAGTGTGCATTTAATCTGAACCAATTGTGTTTGTGTAAAGGTGTCTAATTGATGGTTAATTGTGACTGTTGGAGTCCTATTAATAACAAATTCAAGTTCCAGATGGCAAAGTGATTTGGGTTTCTGTTGTCCATTACTCTTAACCACCTAGACTTGAGAAAGAAGAGGCTGGCTCTGGAATGCTATCTTTACTCTGTAACCTTTCCTCTATGGCTGTGAATAACTTTGTTGTTAGCTGAACTGCCTTGTGTAGGCATTCAATCTTCTAATGTTCACACCGACCAGCAGCACTCTATATAGGAGTTAGATTTGCAGGAAACAGATACTTTTGAAATATCCCTGTTCTAAAAAGTAGAGCAAGGCAGAGAAACAACCCCATCATCTAAAATATTCTTAAAAATCAAGTTAATTTTGGAGGAGATTAGGGCAATATTTGGCTCTAATGAATGCAAACAAGGGCTCATTAGCCAACAGTATTTCTCCCAGGTTCAGCTGAAAGTGTAGTGGCCTGGCACTATTGTAGAATCGATCATTTGGGAGCAGAAGCTAGCTCCAAGAGGTGCTATATTCTGAATGTTTCTTACTGAATAGGGACAAATAACCTGCTTGTTATCTCTTCCCCCCCTCAAACTCTACTAGGCATATAGTGTGTGTACTCTGTGATTATTCATAGGTTTCCCTATATCTTACTAGCAACTAAAATTATGTTCAATACCTTGAGTCCTTGGGCATACCATGATGGCCAGGCTCCCCCACTGGAGAAAGCGGGTAGATGTCTTACCACAGCCTACAGGAGGTGATGGACTGACTGGGGTAATGCATGATTCACACACCCCTTTATGTCAACACTTTGGCTGAAGATCAGATATTCTTAAACATTGAGCTTCGTGAGCCAGGGACTGTCCCTGCCTGCAAGTGCACAGAATATCATGAGTGCTACTACAAGCAGCAGACATCAAGTGCTTTTTGTGGGCCAGAGAACATCTGAGAGAATCCTAGAGTTGGCACAACATGAGTACTGGAGTCCCATAATAATCATGAATCTTGAAGATGACACTGCCAGAATGGACAGCAACTTGAGCTCTGCTAGGAAACTAGTGCTATTTGGCAGCCTCTCTAGACTAGCCAGATAGCAGTGGTGTGTCTAGCTTAGAAAAGGTGAATGCCCTCAACTGCTCTAGTTGTTCACTGACCCTGAAACACTTGCTGTTAAATGCCTAGCTTTGGGTATTGATGGCTGTAGGGGCACATCTGGTCTTTGATAGCTGTGAAGGGTGGAAAATGTGACATCTGCAGGCCAGATTGGAGAAGAGAACTTTGCACTTGCTGTTGCAATAGCTTGGCACTGGAGCAATAGAAATTGCCCAGAGTTAAAGAAAAATAGACATTTTTATTTTTATTTCTTGAACTAACTTCTTAATTTCCACTTGTATTTCTGGCTAGCCAACCAGGAAATTAAAGGAGTTCAGACTAAAAATGTTCAAACGTGGGTGCCAAAAGTTAAGCACCTAAAGACACCAGTAGGTGCACTGACAAGTTACAGCAGTGCACACCATCTATATGCTAATACATTGAAACAACAGCTAAGGGCTTGAAAGCTGCACAGAAATAAGTAAGCCTCTAATGGAGTTGTCTGGATATTTCAGCAGATAAGGAGTAAAAAGCCTCCTACTCTGCATAGCTGGGGGAGAGGGGGTTACAAATGGAGAGTTTGAGAACAAGAAAGGGGTAGTTGTAAGTTTTGTAGTAATAAAAATTGAGTTAAATAGCACCACCAAGAGAAAATGAAATTATGTACTTATTGCTGTGGAGCAGCTTGAGGGTTCTTGGTATACAAGGAAAACCTTTAATCTGTGGATTATTGACCTAGTTAGACCGCAATGGTTCTTTTGGAGCTGCTGCAGTATAGGGGATAATGTCTACTTTGGACCATACTAATTTACAGATTACCACTTTTCAGTTTAGGAGGGTTTTCTCTGCATACAAACACACTCATCATGTGAGTGACACAAAGTATCCTCAGGGCAGTTCAGAAGCTAACAATGCTGTCAGACCCTTGTTTAAGATGGGCAACTGTATTTGTAAGTTATAATGTTATGTACTCAGCAAACTAGTCTAGCACTTGGTAGGAAGCTTTCACAGATGCATTAAGAGATTAAAACACAATTTAACTGTGTTCTCTTTACTTTGTGTTAGATTCAAATAGTAAAATGTGTAATGCCCTGCTCCTGGCTGCTTCATCTTTGCAACAATGAATATAGAAAGATTTTTTTAAAGTGTTTCACATTCATACTTCAGAATGACAACCCCTGTCAGCAGACAAAACTGATTTCCCTATCACATATCAAATTTCATCTGTTTTTCCCTTGTTATAATGGATCAAAGTTACAGAACAACTTAGTCCAAAGTTTCAATATGTGTCTGTAAAACTGGCATTTGCTTGTGTACTTAATGGGGTTTAGAGAAATGTTTGAAAGTTCTGCTTACAGCAAGACCATTAAAATGGGGGAGTGCTTGTCCAATTTCACGTTTCATACCCAGTTCTGCCACTGATTCTGTGATACATCTGGGATAACTCAATCTCTCTGCTTCACTTCACAGCTGAGTAAAGAATACTATTCACAGCACGTTTGTGAAGTATTTGTAAGTTATGGTAGGCTGATCTATAATGTATTTTTAAAATTAGGGTTGGGGGGAATGTGAGGATAAAGAGAAGGAAGGAGGGGAAAATGACTGTAGCACTGGGAAAGCGTAACTTTGCTCTAGCTGCTGTGTAGTGTTTTCTTTATCACCTTCAGGAGTATATATTTCCTTCAACAATAAATGACCTGTATTCCTCAACAGCCAACTGAGTAGAAAAAAAAAATGTTAAGAAATAACTATGCTGGATAGGGATGATGATTAGTCTTTACTTCAATAGATCGGACTACTAGCAAACATACCTGCCACTCACATGTGGTCCCTAGAACCTAGCTCTGACAATTGTTAGAAGCACACAGTTTTATAACCACCACATAGTGTATCATACTACAGAGTGAACAGAGGCAGTAGTTATTTATACACTAACAAGTCATCTAAAAATGACTCACTGAAGACCAGTTTTAAAATATCATTGGAAATGAAATTTCTGCCCATTTCTTGTGAGCTCAGCAAGTGCTTACATATTTAAAGAATGTAGAAAGGCAGTGATTTCTGGTGCTTAGAGCCAGGGCCTGACAAGTCAGATTTGGCTTCTATTGCTGACTTGCTATGGGAGCTTGAGCAAACTGCCTACTCCTCAGTGTTTATTTCCTCATTTGTACCAACCTTTGTAATGTGCATATGACCGTGGAAGAGAGGTGAGCTATATTAGGGGAATGTATTGCTCATTTACAGTATTGGTATCAGTGCAGAAGTATGCCCAGAGAAACCCTAATCTTAAATCATACAGTTACACTTGCAGAAATTAAGGGGGAGGGATAGCTCAGTGGTTTGCGCATTGGCCTACTAAACCCAGGGTTGTGAGTTCAATCCTTGAGGGGGCCATTTGGGGATTTAGTTGGGGATTGGTCCTGCTTTGAGCAGCGTGTTGGACTAGATGACCTCCTGAGGTCCCTTCCAACCCTATGATTCTGAAAACAGGTACTCCAGGGTGTTGCTGAGGCCAGTGATTCTTCCTTTTCTCTCTCTTGCCCCATGTCTCCATATCATGTTCTATTTTCTCTCCTTTCTGTGTCCCCTTCCCATCTCCCTTATTCTGCCTTCTCTGGCTTTCTATCCTGCAGGACCAGGCCTGCTTGTTCCTTGCATTCCTCTTTCTTAGGGGCATTGTCTCCTGCTATTGAACTTTAATTATAGTATCTAAATGTTCCACACACTGATACACCAAGACTTGCATATTAAGCAATCAACACTGACTAAGCAGAATTGTATTTGAATTGAATCATCTTTTCCCAAGACAAGCTCGGGCTGTGTAGCAAAGCTGTTGAAAATAACCTTGAAATCTAGTGGGGAGTGGCTCTTGCCAACAACATCCTGGAGGTTAAATTCTCAGACGGGGGGAAATGAGTTAATGTGTATTAATGATACATGTCCTGGTGACAGAGCTTGAAGGACTTCCAGATGTGTAGTGTGGACGCCAGAGAGTCAATGAGAACCGAAAGGTAACCAGTATTTGCGCTAGATAAGATTGAAGTATCTGATAACATGTATTGTTAAGTGAATAAGTCCAAATCTGTTGCTTGGGGCCTGCTAAACAAGCCAGTACTAATAAGGGTGAAATACACCTCTGTTACTGTCAATTCTTCTAATCTTTATTCCCCCTATTTAATTTAAATTTAAGACGACCCAGCACACCAATTCAGCATACTAATTTCCCTACACTTCAGCCACACTGTGGCCCTTTTCTGTGAGTTGAGTTGCAGCTGGGGATATGATTACAATGAATTTCCTGTTTTCAGACCTGCTGCCATGGTGGGTAATTTTCCTTCAGTTAAAAGGTTGGGGATTGTACATGTGCATTTTCTGGAGCAGGGAGGCTAATAAACTCAGATGCTGTTCAAAAGGGTAAAATTCCCTTCCAGCACAGAAAGCCAAAGATATCCGACTGCTTGATCTTAACAGGGTGCTTTTGCTTATTGGTACTCTGCATCTCTGCCATTAACTTTATCTTGACTGCAGGACCCAGGACAGAGTGACCACAGTCCTCCTTCAGTGTTTAGAGCAGGTGCGGTGAGCTGAGGGGAAGCTGCCTAAAGGTGGACTTAGCTGTATTTTCCTCAGTGATAGGCAATGCATTGTATTTATATTGAACCACTAAGAGTAAAGTTTAGATTTCTGTTGGCTTAGGAGGGAGAACTGTAAATTGTAAAGAGGGGAGCTCTCAATCCCTGTGGTGCAATAGGGTTAGCTATGCAGTGAGGCAGAGGATGTGTTCTAGGGGTGGTACTGGCATCTGACTGGTTCATCAGAACCATGGTGAAGGGTAAATTAAAATCCACCCTCAGTTGCTGATAAACACACTAGTTTCTACATAAAAAAAGTAAAGAAGGGAAAAATCTATTGGCCTAGGCTATCTACCCCCCGGAATGAAGAGATGTACCTGACCCCTAGAGATGGCACAAATTTGCTTTTCACACTTTGTGCCCTCCACCCACATACAAGTGGGGTATTCCGTCTTTGCACTCAGCCTGAGTTCAGAACCACCTCACTACAGGCCTGATGCAGTAAGACACAACAAAGCCCAAAGAAGCTTCACCTGTGCCTTCCCAGCAGGCCTTGCTGCAAGCTGAGGAAAGGCCTGCAAAATGGCCTAACATGGAATAGTAAGGAACAGAATCTAGCTAGAGTATAAATACCCCAAAAAAGCAAAACCATGAAGCTGTGTACAAAAAACCTGAGTAACCCAACTGGTTTCACCCTTGTTCTCCATGCAGCGGAGCCACCTGATATTGCCCTTTTAAAAGAAAAAGGGATATTCTGAACAGCCCTTGGGTTCAGGTTAATAGGTAAAGCATATATAAACTGTTGCATCAAATTCTGCAGTCCTAGAAATCAATGAGCGTTTTGTTCCATTTAAGAATTGGAATTTCAGCATCAACTCAGTGTAATCCCTGATGCAGGGCAAGTCTTCATTAAAAGCTCAGGTTCAAACAACATTGCAAGATGCAGATTTATGTGTGCTGAAGATGTTAAAATGCCCTGTGTATGTAAGACAATTAAACTACACACTATGTGGCTTATTTTTACTAAAACTACAGAACAGCTGCTTCCTGTATCTTACAAATGAACTTTTCGCAGGCAGGTGGTGGAGTCAGGGGAGGCGATTCTGAGAAATGCACCAACTGTGTGCACTTTTTAACATCTGGGCAAGGTCAAACAGTTCAGCTGTATTTAACTAACACAGGATCTGTGAAGCCTGAGTGCTGCAGGGGTAGTTTTGGACTTTGCAGGGTGGTCCAGAGGGCTCAGATCCCAGATCTAAGTTCTATGAGCTCCTACATCCACTCAGACTTTTCCCTTCCTTCTCTAACACATTTTCAACTATAGGACTCTTCAGGATCTTTCTTTCCTCCCTTAAAAGCAGCCCTATGTGTCTATTTTCCATATATGTATATACAATTACTAAAGGGAGGTATTTAAAATAAAGGTTTTTGACAGAGCCTGGATTTAATTAAGATGTCAGTGTAATGAATCAGGCCAAAAAGCAAGAGCCATCCAAGAAACATAAATCTTTCCTCCCACTCCCCTTCAACACAAGGATGTAATTTTTGGACTTACCGTGGCAGCTCAAGCCATAGAACCCAGGAAGGTGACCATTCACTGTTATCAGATGTGTTCTGAGTGGTGCCAGGGAGTGATACATGGCTCATGTCCTCCAGGGCCTCACATTCTTTCATTTCCAAGGCTTTGAGCACTACAGACGAGGTGGTGTTTTTCAACAGGGCTACTGCCTCGCTACGGCTGACACCAGTCAGGTCAATTCCATTCACGTTCAGCAAAATGTCACCTGAAGGACAATAAACAGAACCATTATAAAAGGAGAAAATGGTTTTAAGGCTTTAATTTTTCCTTTTAAATAAAATGCATTTCAGGAATAGGCCAGGGCTGGGAACTTGTTGCCTGTCAAAAGTGGTTGTTAATATTTTCATATGAAATAAATGTGAGGCATAAAATAGACCTTGAGAGTGAGATGAGGGGCTGAACTCAAACATGCATCAGCACAGCAAGAATGGGCAAAGGTAGTGTTTTTGGTCACACTACTCCTCCACTGTGGATCAGAGGGCAGCCAAGGGCCCTGAGGTAACAGAGAGCAGTCTAAGGGCTGTTGAATAACATAACCCGCTCACTGCCCGGCATTAAACAAGGTTTGGCATACACAGCTTTGTACCATGGCAAATCCTTTTAACTTTTTCTTAAAGATACAGAAAAGAAGGAAACACAGTTAATGTGAAGTATTAAGTAAGGTTTTCATTTTAACAATATCCCTTTCCCTTTAGCTGGCAAGAGTTTTTAGATGGAAAACCCCCTTGTTTGACAGTCTTTTAGATGGGATAAAAGATGGGGAAGAGAGAAGAATTTAGTTGAGATGGGCTGGAGCTGTCATTGTTGTTAAAGTCTGATCCCATTTCCTAGAAGACAAACACACACAAGAGGGAAGAGAAAAGAACAGCGAAGATAGAAAATGCAGCTTCTGTCTCTGATATTGATTTCACTTGCAACCTCACTGCAGAATAACACAGGCATGGCACATGGTCTTATCAGCCACTCTCGAGACCTGGCAAACTCATGTCAGCATCAGGCTGTGTAGAACATTGCTTTTGGTGTCTCTCTCTGGTCACAGGCTTACAGTACTGTTGCAAAATATATAGTCTTGACTGGCTAAGCCCGAGACTTATCAGACACAAGGAAAAAGGAGAGAGAGAGGAAAATAAGGTAGGGAAAGAAGAGGACACGGAGGGACGGGGGAGGGAAGGAAGTTTCATATCTTAGGTGGAGGTTGGATTTCAACTGGTAGAGGTGGAAATGTAATCTGGTTCTCTCTTCCTTTGGCCCTGTCTGCTCAGGATTAGGATGAAGGAGGTTTGGCATCCCAGGAGATGGTGGGGGTTGCAGTCATGATGGTGAAGCTCACTCCAGTAGCCCCCCATTCCTCCCCAAAAAAAGTTTCTCTAAGGACTCCAAAAGGCAGTGATTGGTAGAATAGCCCATCTCGTTGTTATTTTATCTACCAGTTAGGCCTAGTTCCTGACACACCAATTTTTGGTTCACTGATTTCTGGGTTCATACTTCTCTTGTTTACCAAGCATGATCTTATCCCAGTCCTTGAGTTGTATCAGCAGCCCTTTTTGTTTGGAAAAATTCAGACTTGCTTTTGCACCTTTTCCTAACAACATTTGTTGTTACAGGTTGTTGCGATATCTTATGAACTTACACTCACTTTTTACCGTTGAGGGTAAATTACGATAAATTTGTAGGCTCAATTATCACAACAGGGCTACTCTAAACAGGACGGGTGTATAGATGATCCATTGAGATTGTTATGCTGGGTGAGGTTCTCCAGTGAACAGAGAGCTCTGATGATGTCCTCCCCACCCCTGGCACACCACCTACAGCAGGTGAGGAGTGCCACAGAGGTGTGTTTATGCACCAGATGAGGAGTCCCTTACATGGAGGCAATCAACAGCTAATCACGTAGGGCAGCTTTAAGGCCTCTCTACACTGATGCAGCAGTAAAAATGGGACAAAGTGGGGCTGAAGAGCATGGGACTTGAATTCTAAAATTTGAATCCCCTCTGGGATGTTGATTCCCCCCCGTGATTAGTCACCAGCTTTCTGCCTCAGTTTCTCTAGCTCTACTATAGGGATAACACACAGACACAACTGCACATGGCACTGTGATAATTAAGGTCTGTAAAGTGCGCTTCAAATACTTTTGTATGTGCCATTGTTTTACATTCAGGTGTTTGTTTTCAAACTGAATTTAAAATCTGGAAGAGAAAGGGTTGTTTATTTTATTCCTCCCCTGATGCTATTATTTGTCCTAAACTGAGAACAGTAAATTTAGCAGGTTTTCTGTAAACTTTGTACCAATGTATTATTAATGTTTATTTAAATATGCCTCTGGCTGCCTCACACAATACAACAAATGAAATACAGCGGTTTTAGAAATAAGAATGACCCCATAATTACCAGAGTGAACACACACAAAAAGAGGGGGAATCCATTAGTGTCAGACCACTCTTGAAGAAGCAGTAATTCACAATACCAAGCGCTCCCTTTCAACTTGGAACAAGCTCCAAGCTAAAAGCTTCCTGTGGTGCCTCCAGTGCATTTTGTCTTATATGTGCCTGCCGGGTCTGCTCCTAAAACGTAGGTTGACTTAGCTATACCATTTCATGCCCTGAACAGAGGTGAAAGTGGGCCGGTATGGCGAACTGGTAAGAAGTGGCTGCCAGTACTTTAACGTCGCTCCCCCTCCCCTATTGGCGGCCCTGCCGGTAGGCCCCCTACTGGCAGAGCTGCAAACGAGGGCGGGGAGGGGGGAAGGGGCAGCTGCCCCAGGGCCTGGCAATTTAAAATGGCCCGGGGCTCCTGGCCACCGCTGCTACCGCGGCAGCCGCCAGAGCCCTGGGCCCTTTAAATCGCCGCCGGAGCCCCGGGCAGCGTGGATGGGCTGGCTGGGGGAGGCTGACCCCAGCCCTGCCCCTTCCACCCAAGGCCCCGCCCCTTCTGGAGGCCAGGAGTCGGGCCCCCATACTGGTAAGTCTTTTATGTTACTTTCATCCTTGGCCCTGAGCAACATACTTAAGTCGACTTAACCCCCACTCTAGATGCAGCAAGGTTGACAGAAGAATTCTTCCATCGACCTAGCTACCACCTCTTGGAGAGGTGGATTAACTACATCAGAAAACCCCTTCCGTTGATGTAGGAAGTATCTACACTACTGTAGTTGTAGCGCAGACATACCCTTAGACCATACACTCCTTGTGGCATGGACTATATGTACAGGCACCCTGATCAGCGCTAAGCATCTGATCAGCATTTAATTGTAGGTGACACAAATACTGATGCCTATAGTTAAGGTTGCCCAACATTTTCCATTATAAGATCGTGTTTACAGCTGTTTATAACTTTGCCAAACTTCAAGCATTTGGGCTGAAATTTTCCGCCTCAGGCTGAATATTTTTGCAAAATTTAAGCCAAGATGATTCAGCCACGTCTCAGAATGAAGCTAGGGGAACAGACGTTGTTTTAATGCATAAAATATGTGTAAAATTCTTACATCCATTTTGTGTAGAAGCTCTAGTAGCGCCATGCATTGGAACAAGAATACCTAAAATTCTGTCCGTATGGTGCATCCTCTAGCCCAGGGCTTCAGGGGCTGAGCATGACTTTGTTGCCAGGAACAGAGCAGGGAGACTCTCTACTGTGCTCTCAGTGTTCCTCCTGTTGGCACACAGGCAGCAAAGAATAAAAAGAGGAAGCAGCCAGATTGAAATGAAGAGGGGTTAAGGGGAGCAGGATTTGGAGTTATTTGGAGGAGGGGGAGGGTACTAGAATGAGGGGCCGAAGCGGGATGGAGTCTGGGACTGGGACAAGGACAGGCTGGAGGGGTCTGAGGGAAAGGGTCTGTAACCACTACCGCACATTCCCCTCAGAACCTGGAATAGAACCCATAGTTTCAACATTTCTCTGCTGTCAGATCCACTGGCAAAATGTGTCTCTCATCTCCCTTTAGTGGTTGGCCCACATAGAGGATGAAAACCTACACCTGCTATTACTTACTCTGTGAGCTCAAGAGCCAAGCTGTGCTATGGATCTAAAGGTTCTAACCCTGCTGATGAATCATGTGGAGTAAATATGGGTCTACATTATGGAAATTCTGTTTTTTCCAGTTTGCTTTGTTTTTTGAAAAATCTAAGAAATTACATACAAAAACGCTATTAAAATGAAGTTAAGGTTGCAAAGTCAAGCACTAAAAAGTTGGGAAATGCTAGAATTAAGGTTACCCATGCGGCCTTAATTTGGCTCCCTTGCATGTATGTATTATGATGCAGTCTTTAATTACAGGATCACATACTGTTTTTTCCACAGTACCCCGGCCTCATTCGGTGCCTAGAATGGCTGGTGCTCAGTGCACACACAGGACCACATAGAGAGTGACCACAGGCTCTGGGAGGAGAGTGGGGGACAGCACTGCAGAGGTAGCTAGGAGAACCAAGGGCTCCACAGGAGGAGGGTCCCTCCAGCCATAGGTCTCAGAGGCATAATCTCAGCTAAGGAGTTTGCCTTCTTTTAAAAACTCTTTCAGGCTAGTTTCTTTCTCATCTCTGAGAGATATCTAAGTGTCTACCGAAACATACAGAGTGTGGCACCCCTTTGTGATCTTTCAGTTCGTCAAAAGGGAGCTTTCCATTCAAGCAGGCCTCCAAACCCCATTAGCTGTACCTGTTTTCATTCTGCCATCTCTGCTGATGACTCCTCCAGGTTCAACGCTTATCACATAGATGGGCAAATCCCATTCCCTGTGAGATGCTCCACCTGCCACAGTCATTCCCAGTGACTCTGTGAGATCTTTCCGGACAGACACCACCTTCTCATGACAGGTGACAGCATGAAGGGTGTTCTGTGGAGGCCAAATAGCAAGGATAAATGCAGTGTTCACATACAGCCTTCTGATAGCTTCATCACTTGGAGTAATCAAACTGGAATTAATATGCAGTTGTATGATGACTACTCAGAGGATCTCAAAGCATTTTACAACCCCTGAGCTCACAACACTTGTGTGGACAGCAGTAGCGGCGCCAGCTTTTTCGCCGCCCTAGGCGGCAGAAGGTCCCGCCCCCAAATTTCCACGGCCGGCCGGGGCACTGGCGCCCCCCAAATGTTCGTGCCCTAGGCGACCGCCTAGGTCGCCTAATGGGTTGCGCCGGCCCTGGTGGACAGTAAATATGACTATCCTACTGCTTGGGATTCCGCAGGGTCACAGCTATGACCAAAGCACTCCAAACATGGATGAGTAAAGTCGGTCACTAAATCTGTATTTGGGATCCAATACTGCTCCCATTAAAGTCAGTGGTTGTTTTGTCATTTATCTTAATGGGAGCAGAATCAGGGTGCCTGGACAAATAAAGTGGCCTGAGTTTTCAGTTAGAAAGCAACCAGAGATTATACACTAGTAAAAATTTTGGGTGTTCAGCACCTCTGAAAATCAGACCACTTATTTAGGTGCCTCAATTTAGATTCGGGTGATTAACTTTAGGCATCCAAATTTGAAAACTTTGTCATACATATTTAACAAAGAAGAAACAATATATGTACTATAAGGAACACACCTATAGGGGATGGACTACATGACATCATAGTTCTTTTCCATCTCTAATTTCTATGGCTCTATGAAAATCTCCAGGAGAAACTGGCTAGAAGGATGTGTATTTAACTAGGGAGAATAACAAAGGACTTTTATAGAATAAGTGTCTAAGGCTTCTGCGGTGATTCATTTATTGCTGATTTTTAAAAGGTTGCTTCTGTGTGATGGCCATATCCAAACTATGAGGCGATTCATCTTTTTTCTCCCAATAGGAAAAGCTAACCACTTTGCTAGGCAAGGGTGCTCAGTTTGTTTATACTTTGTGAATAAGGGTCACACAAATCAACACACATCATCAGATACTGAAGGATCATAAGGTAACATAGGTTCTAAAATGTAATACTGGCAGGGAAAGCCTTTCTAGTATTCAGATAGAGTTCCCTCCTCAGCATGTGACCTGAATGTGTGAGTGTTTCAAAGCACCCCAATCCCTACCAAATAATTTATAAAATGGACATGGATTTTTCTCCAAAAAATCTGGATTTAAACCTTACTGAATAACTTTAACTGCCCTAAATAATTCATATGCTATGTTCCTACAATTACTTTCTGAACATTCCAGCCTCTAGAACAGAACTGGCACACTACTTTCAAGTTTCAATATAGCAATATAATACATGTGCTGTACGGCTAGCTACTCTATGACATGTGACAAAAGATCTCATCATTCATGAGTGTGACATCACATCTGTGATACGCAAAAAGATGGATCAGTCTCATTCAGGGCTGTGATAATCCCATCCCTGAAATCTCAGATTCGACCACGAAATCCTATTTCAAGTTCTGACTCAATGGCATAGCGAGAAGAACAATCAAATGTATGGCTCTTCTGGCAATGGCTAGAGCAAACTTCAAGGAAAGACAGAAGTGGGAAAGTAGGAAAAGGGAACAATTACATTGGGAAATCTGCCGATGAATGATTAGTGGGCTTTGGTATGTATATATTTACAGCATTTTATTTTTAAAGACACATTTAGAATGATGAGACTATAATTCCATCTCAAGAGTTCTGCGATTAAACAAACAAGCTGCATTTATCAGCTGCCCATCCAGCAAAGGACTTCTAGACACTGCAGAAAATAAGCAGAAAATATCAAAATGCTAATATTCCATAACACTTCAGATAATAAAGTCACTAAACTCCATCTAAACAGGTTCCTTCTTATGTCGTAGGGATAGGAATTGCAAAGGTAGCACTGTTATGGATGCTGCATACCACGTAACCCCTGGCCTGAAATGGAACACAGAGAGTCAGAACCTCTGTAAGATGACTTGCTATTGTGGTTTGAGAGCAACTGAACACTTCCAAAGGATCTACAGCACAGCTGTGTGAAATCATCCACATTTTTTTCAGAAGGATTTTCACAAAAAATGTTAATTATTCTATTTCAGGTAGTTTCATTCCTGCAAAATATTGTCTTATTTTTTCAAAATTAATATTTTACATGAATGTGTAAAATTGTTGTGACTCCACCTTTGCTCAAAAATAAACCTAATTTTGCTTTGGTTTACCCATTTGCATGCAAAAAATTGCCCCTTTCCCCTAGAGAATGGGTTGATTTAACCGAGAATAGCCCTTTTCGGGGTGGAGGGTGGGCAGAGTAGTGCTAATTTTTCACAAAAGGGCAGTTTTTGAGTTTGTGACAACTGCTCAAAATTATATCCTCTGATTCAGACCATGCTTGTTAGCTATTCTATGCCCATTCTGTCTCAGACATCAAGAACGTTACTGATACAAGTAGGCTGTTTATGCCATATTTCTGAGGAAACAGTGCAGACACTATCAGCATTTAAGAGTTATGTTCAGAAACAAATTGTCAAATGTTACTTTTCAATGAAAAATGATTGAAGAACTGCTTTTCTGTGTGCGCGCGCACACACACAAGCCAACAATCAGCTTCCCTTTGAAGATTCCTTGCAGCATCTTATTTTTTTAAATTATCATAGATAAATGGGAATTGTGAATTCTCAAATGAGGGGAAGATAGTGATAAAAAGAAATTAAAGCCTTTTTAATAAACACATGGAACGCACTCTCGGAGGTATTGCTGATAATGAATAAACCAGTTAAAAGGCAATGTTTATTAATGAGTGCATTTCAATACATTCTCTTCTAAACAACTACCCTTCTCCATCATTTTGAAATGACCTTGGAGGCCGTGACGGGGAAAACATACAGCCTGTCCCCCCCTTTTTTTTTAAAGTTTACTGTAAAATAAATATTTACAGCAAATTATCACAACCTCAAAGTCATGACGCGTGTCTCACAGGCAACGGACACAGCTGCAGCTGCTTGGAAAATATATATTACCTACAGGCTAACCCACTCACACAGCTACAGGACATTATGTGCCTGAGCAGCAAGGGCAATGGGCTCGGTCTTTAAGGACTAGACAACAACTTGTTATAAACAATCGGAGTAGAAGAAATAGTTACAATTAAAACCAAGTGCTATTTTAGTCTAGTACTGCATCTGCATTGAAGTCAATGGCAAAACTCCCAATGACTTCAAAGGAGCAGAATCTGGCTCTATTTCTATATTACAAATCCTGTTTAACAGATCCCTCTGTAGTACAGGAGAGTGTTTCTGACATCTTTTCTATTCAAGTCCAGGCAGCAGCAGCAACTTGGGCTTTACATTGCCTTGTTCCTCAGACATGGGAGGATAGCTGACTAAGAACCCTGCTCATGACCAATCATACACCACACTGTATGCAAAATACACTCCCAATACACACCAATGAGGATGTACTCAATACAGATTGTGTTGCTACTTCATCACTGCTCTGCTGGCTGTCCTTCTGTTTACCATTGGCATTTGCTTGAAAGAAAGCCTCTTTTCTCCTCTTTCCAGATGGAGGCAGGATGTCATGAGGGCAGTGACTTGGCCAAAAGGGATTCCTGAGTCATTATACAATAACAAATAATACTGGAGTCTGGAGTTTATTCTTGGCACTGAATATGCTGGAGACTTGAAGGCAAAATCCAGCACACATTTATATCCGTGTTATACAGTTAACCCGGACAGAACTGGCTCTCTCAGAGAGTTAAAAGAGGGGACCGGTGATGTTAACAAAAATCCACCTCTCCCAAGGATGAATTATCCCCCCCATAAACTTCAAATTAATAACACTGGGTTATATTAATTAGCAATTTCTCTATTAGCCACATTTAATTTAACAATCCCCACTGATGAAGCCAGGTGTAAGATTCACCAAGCCACACATCCAAAGGAAATTGCTTTGACTTGAAAGCATGGCCAAGAAGATGTCCATTAGATCTAAGCAAGAGCACATACTGTATTACCAGATTCTGGGCTGGCACGCTTAATCCCCGCATTAAGGTCTGTTTTTAAAAAATATTTAAGCCCGCATGGCCTGCAAAGCCTAATTTTAAAGAGAGTGAATTATGAAAGAGGATGGTGAAAAAAATACAAGGTATGTACTGAGAACTATCTGGTAAATACTGAGACAAATCCAGACCAATACTCATGTGCCTGACAAAAGGCAAACAGCACTACAACAGCGAGTTAAAGACAGAGTGCACCACAGCAAAACTCTACGGTGCCTCCACATAATCAATCCCACAGGCTGTCTGAGCCTCTTCAGAGTTGTTCAGTCTATTGAATCATAGGTGCCACATTGGAAAAGCAAAAACTAGATTCTAGCTAACCAGCAGGAGTGCAGCACAGCATCAGTGTTGTGGGGAAAGGGAAACAGAACCACCTCCCTCTTCGTGCACCCTTTCAGAAAGAATGGGGCTGTTTGCATACCTTCAGCTAAATAGTGCCAGGGGCATGTGTATGACTGAGGGTACGTCTACATGGTGGGTGATGTGCACTACAGGGGTGTGATTTCTAAAGAGCACTAACATATTGCGCAATAATTGGTCCATGTAGACCCAGCTGGTGCACCCTAAATTCACAGATTTCAAGGCCAGATGGGAACATTGTGATCATCTAGTCTGCCCTCCTGGATAGTACAGGCCATAGACCTTCCCCAAAATAATTCCTAGAGCAGATCTGCTAGAAAAACATCCAATCTTGATTTAAAAATTCTCAGTGATGGAGAATCCACCACAACCCGTGGTAAATTATTCCTTGGTCAGTTACACTCACTGTCAAAAATTTACTCCTTAATTCCAGTCTGAAGTTGTCTAGCTTCAACTTCCAGCTTTGCACCTTTCCAGTGTTGTACCTTTCCCTGCTAGACTGAGGAGCCTATTGCTAAATAATTGTTTCCCATGTAGATACTTACAGATTGTAATCCAGTCACCCCTTAACCTTCTCTTTGTTAAGATAAATAGATTGAGCTCTTTGAGTCTATCACTATAAGGGACGTTTTCTAATCCCTTTGATCATTCTTGCAGCTCTTCTCTGCACCCTACCAACATTCTTCTTGAGTTGTGGGCACCAGAATGGAACACGGTATTCCAGTAGCAAACACACCAGTCCCAAATACAGAGGTAAATAACCTCTCTACTCGAGATTCCCCTGTTTTATGCATCCCAGGATTGCATTAGGTCTTTTGGCCACAGCGTTGCACTGGGAGCTCATGTTCAGCTGAGTATCCACCAGGATCCCCAAATCTTTTTCAGAGTCACTGCTTCCCAGGATAGAGACCCCATCCTGTAAGCATGGCCTCCATTCTTTGTTCCTAGATGTATACATTTACATGTAGCCATATTGTTTGCTTGCACCCAGCTTACCTAGCTATCTAGAAGATTTGGTCTGAATCAGTGACCTGTCCTCTTCATTATTTACCACTGCCCCAATTTGTGTGTCATCTGAAAACTTTACCAGTGATGATTTATGTTTTTTCCAGGTCATTGATAAAAGCTTCCTAGTGCACTGTAATGTAATTCTGTTTCAGTACTATTTTGAAGTACACTAGGGAACTTTTAGTGCACACCAGCAGGGTCTGCAGGGATCAATTAATGTGCACCATTTTAGTGCGCTTTAGAAATCACACCCTTGTAGTGCACATTACCCCATCATGTAGACAAGCTCTAAGTCACCCGAGTGCCATGCTGCAGTAACCCCAGAGGCATCTGTATCCCAGCCACATCCCTTCAGTGCGACTCTGATTATCAAAGCCAGATCTGAGCCCCACATCTAAATATCCTTGGAGCTGGTTGCTGAAGAGTTGAACTGTGCAGATGGATAACCTGTTTTTCAAGCAAAACACCTATGGTCATTCACACTCATTATCTCAGAAATACCACAGGTACCTAGTAAACCAACATCTAAAATTAAATCAGACGAGACTTGAAGGTCTACAGGCTCAGGATCTCCTTCTGCGGGGGCATGGAGGGGGATGTGTGAAAGGGAAAGGCAGCTATGCAGCCTGCTCTCTCCAATTTCGATTTAACCACCCCAGAGCTCATCTGTCTTGGGGTGAAAAGGCCACAGAGGGGAGGAGTCAGGGATTAGGTGCTCCAGATAGCATGTTCCCCCTCCTACACAGCCAAAAAATTGTAAAAAAAGCTATTCGTCGAGAGAGAGAGATTTGTTTCTGAGAAAATCTCCGTCTTCGCTGTGCCCTCCACTGGAGGGGTCACAAAGTGCTGCCACTGGCCAGAAGCAGCACAGCCACTAAGCCAGCTGTGCCGTCACTGATGGGACAGGAGACAGAAAGGTACAGAGACATACTCCAGACACCTGTTGGGGGATTCCCTTATCTCCATATCCTATGCAACAAAATAAGGCTCCACCAGCTCCACGTAGGGTGCTGCAATGCAAACACAACTCTCTAAATCTCACAAGTCAATGCAGTTCCCCAAATCAACTTGTAACTAATCAAGAATTCCTTTCCTGCACCTCTTTATACAGGAAGAGAAGAAAGGGCCCCAAAGTTGGGTATGGAATAGAATTAATGTACTGAATTCCCCTGTACCATACCCATAGACCAGTAACACAAATATATTAGATATAGCAGACGCTCAGGCAGTCACTGGAAATCATGTAATAGCGACATGAGTTAATTGCTATCCCACTCAGAGATCTCCCTAAGAATCACGAAAGCATTATTTCATTGGAAAGTAACGACTTGCAGATGCAGTATCAGCTAGGATTGTCTTGTGACAGGATGGCAGCAGCCTTGTTTCATCTCTGCTGTTCTGGACAGCAGACGTGGGGCTGTTCTTACAGCACGAGGGAGGAGTTATGTCTGTGAATGGCATGCGAGGGTACAGGTAAGATGGAAAATGCTGCAGGAAGTACCATTCCTTAAGGGGCTGAATGAGCATAATTGATAAAAGGAAGAAAACAACAAAGGGATGTTTATAAACATTTTTAAAATGTGGGCCCATCCCTTTCTCCCCACTGGCAGCTGCGTTCGGGAGCTGACAGCTGGCAGTGCAGTCTAAGGCATGTGGTCCTTTAAGGTCACAGTTGCCTGCTTATCAGTCAGGATTGATTTTAAATGAGCCCTGCTGCTTTTTAAAGCTCCTAGTGACCCGGTCCTGCCTATATTCAGAACTCTCTCTTTGCTGGATAGCCATGCTGTGGCACTGATCTCCTTTTAGGGTAGGGTGACCAGACAGCAAGTGTGAAAAATTGGGACAGGGGGTGGGGGTAATAGGAGCCTATATAAGAAAAAGACCCCCAAATCGGGACTGTCCCTATAAAATTGGGACATCTGGTCACCCTATTTTAGGGATTCCACCCTTGTGTGGTGTATGTAGCTAGGACTCTGCTTTCTGTGTACTGGATTCCAGGTGAAGGATATGCTGAATGATGTACACACTGCTGTCACCTTTGTGGAAACTGTATGCTTGTTCTTTGTCATTTTCCTTAATCTAACAATACCTAGTCCTTATATAGGGCTTTTCTTCCATACATCTCAAAGCACTTTACAAAGGAGGTCAGTATCAGTATCATCATCCCTGTTTTCATAGATTCCTAGATTCTAAAGCCAGAAGAGAACACTGTGATCATCTAGTCTGACCTCCTGTATAGCACAGACCATAGAACTTTCCCAAAATCATTTCTATGGCAGATCTTTTAGAAAAACATCCAATCTTGATTTAAAAATTATCTGTGATAGAGACTCTACCACGATCCTTGGTAAATTGTTCCAATGTTAAGTACACACACTGTTAAACATTTACACCTGATTTCCAGTCTGACTTTATCTAGCTTCATCTTCCAGCCATTGGATGGTGTTGTACCTTTATCTGCTAGACTGAAGAGCCCATTATTAAATATTTGTTCCTCACATACATCCTTATAGACCGCGATCAAGTCACCCCTTAACCTTCTCTTTGTTAAGCTAAATAGATTGAGCTCTTTAGTCTACCACTATAAAGGCAAAATTTTTAATAGTTTATTCATTTTTGTGGCTCTTCTCTGAACCCTCTCCAATCAACATCCTTCTGGAATTGTGGGCACCAGAACTAGACACAGTATTCCAGTAGTGGTTGCACCAGTGCCAATTATAGAGGTAAAATAATCTCTCTACTCCTACTTGAGATTCCCCTTCTTATGCACCCCGGGATCACATTAGATCTTTTGCCCACAGTGTTGCATTGGCAGCTCATGTTCAGCTGATTATCATTCATGACCCCTCAATCTTTTTCAGAGTCACTGCTTCCCATGATAGAGTCCCCGATCCTGTAAGTATGCCTTACATTCTTTGTTCCCAGAAGTATATATTTATATTTACTGTATTAAAATGCATATTGTTTGCTTGCACCCAGTTTACTAAAAAGTGAATGATCGAGTAACAGTCACAGTAATCAACACCCAGATGTGGGAATATCACACCCAGTCTATGCAAGCTTCTTCCCTTCATGCTTTGCTCCAGATGGAGTAAGTGCAGATAAGCCTCTTATTTTTGTTAGAATACATTACATTTTGCTGGCTCAGGCTGGGAAGCAGGTTTGTGTACAGTATAGTATGTGTGTATAAAACTTTTGTCTCATTATTATCCTTCAGCTTCCTCTCTCCCAATCCTTCCAAACTGAGTCAAGACAGAAGCACTTCCCAGTGTATAAATAAAGATGATCTCTGTTTTTACATTTATACCGCAGAATAAGATGTGCTTCTCCTGGTGATAGGGTCTGGAGACAACAAAACCTTCTATTTCCCACAGAAAGAACAGTAAATGTAAGATAGATCCAGGCCTCACCTTGTTAGGATAGTTTCTTTCCGATGGGCAAGGCTGAGGACTGCCGTTGTAATTCCACCCAGCCTCCTGCAAGATGTCAGGGGTCTGCTGTCTGGTCTGCCGTGACACAATAAAGTGAACCCGCTTCTCACTGGCCTACATGACGAGAGACAGATGTAAATCCTGCTGTTATGCAGCTATAAAGCCAATCTTTTCAGCTCTAGAAATTCACAAAGTCCAGGTCTTAGTTAAGCTTGCTGTTACACCTCTACCCCAATATAACGTGACCCGATATAACATGAATTCGGATATAACGCAGTAAAGCAGTGCTCCGGGGGGGCGGGGCTGCGCACTCCAGCGGATCAAAGCAAGTTCGATATAACACGGATTCACCTATAACGCAGTAAGATTTTTTGGCTCCCGAGGACAGCATTATATCGGGGTAGAGGAGTATTTTCATTTTCTTTTGAGATGATATTTTGGTTGCAGATTTTGGTTAATTGAAGGCAGGGCCGGCTCCAGGCACCAGCTGAACAAGCAGGTGCTTGGGGCGGCCACTCGGGAGAGGGGCGGCACGTCCAGCTATTCGGCGGAGGGNGCAATTCTTTTCTGTGCCTCTACCCTTATTATCAGCTTGCCACAAGAGGAAATAATAATGCAAGTTCAGCTCAGTACAACACAGACTGCAAAACTAACATTAATCCTCTAAAAGCCTATTTTCATGCATTCAAAATTTCCCCTGAATTAACAATCCTCTCGCATGACAGTGCTGCTCAGTTCTTGTTTTTAGACATTTATTCTATTCACCTGTGTACATTAGCACAGCTAACTAGTGTCTCATCACATGTATAAAACTAGGTCTACTACTGTTTGATGGAAACAGTGGAAGCAATGCCGCTTACCTCAGAATGATGGAAATGCTCACATTGAGGGGGGCTAGTGGCAGAATTTTGCATGCTGCTAACATGATAAAAGTAGTTTTACTTAGAGAAGGGGCCATGCTACTATTTTGAACAATAAAATCTTAACAGACTAGTGTAATGGACGAAACACGGGACTGGGAGCCAGGCACTCCAAAATTCAAATCCTGGCACTGCTACTTGCTCAGGTAGACCTCAGAAAGTCATGAAACCTTTTGGTCTGTCTACTTTTTCCATCTGTAAAATGGGGATCATAAAGACAGAGGTGGTGTGAAGATTCATTGATTTGTACATCGCTTTGAAGTTGCAAGATGCTATACTAGTTTAATTATTATAACTACAAAGTCTCAGTGCAGTTGGATCAGTACTTGAGAGGCCAGTCCTACCTCCAGGAGTAGACAGCCAAATTCTGCTCTCAGTTACATTGACTCCACTGAAGTCGACAGTGTTGTACCGGCATAACTGAGAATAGAATTTAGTTGAGTAAATCCAATACATGGTACTTTCCTAACATAAAAACAAACTAATACAAGAAAGAGAAATGTATTGGTAGCTTCAGTGGTTTAGAGACGTGCTGCTATATGGGAAAATCCAAAGTTAATTTTCAAATCTGTAATCTCTTGCTCTTCAGGCTGATGTGGCTGGAAAGGTTGCAGATAAAAAAGATGAGTTGGCAGTGCTTAATTTGTGGCAGGGCTCAGTCCCAGCACCTCTAGGTTTGGCAGTTCATAGCCCCGGCACTTCTGGGCTTGCCATGTCAGTTATGAATGTAAAAAATTGCTTGAGCCCCAGCACCTCTTTCATTACAAATTAAACACTGGTTCTTGGGGACAAGGAGAGCCACTAATGGCCTCCCGAGGGAGTCTTGTCCACTTGGATTCAGGCTATTACTGTAATGTAGAGCCTCCCTGCAAGAGTTTAAAGGGGAGAAAACACCGGAGCTTCCGAACCCTAAGGTGTTGGTCTGGGTTGGAAGAGGCTCCAAGGAGAGAGAAGTGTGGAAAAGCATTTAAAAGAAGATGTAAACCAAACCTGGAATTCAACCCTACTCTCACCAAAAGTCAACTCTCTCAGTGACTTCAGTGGGAGCTAGATTTGGTCCCTGAGTTTTGTATTCTACAGTTAAACTTTTCCTCACTAGAGTCTGGTTCAAAGTTCTTTGCTGTGATTCCAAAAAATATTTTGATGGCTTTTAAACTAATAATAAAAATAATCAATATTTCCAGTCTGAATTCCTCATACTGGGCTAGTTACTACTTCAAATGAAGTCAAAACAAGTTAGAAACATGTATTTCCCTGTAAGCTATGGTATATTAACATCTGAAATCTGAATCCACATGATACCTGAGACTGGAATCTTGGGTATTGGTAGAAAAGAAAGACAGTAATCCCTAATCTGTGTAGATGTTTAAAACCTAGAAGCACAACACAAGACTAAATGACCCAATGGTGTAAAACCCTTCAACATGCAATCCTACTGTAAAAGAAACACTTTACAACTTCAGTTTAAAACTGATCTCTCCCTACGTGGCTTGTCTCAAAATTGATTATTTACAAGGCAGCTGTAAATTTGATTAATTCCTTGTAGAAT
The DNA here is from genome assembly GCA_003942145.1 of Platysternon megacephalum. Classification (NCBI taxonomy): domain Eukaryota; kingdom Metazoa; phylum Chordata; order Testudines; family Platysternidae; genus Platysternon; species Platysternon megacephalum. Next base: position 6,329,779 of record QXTE01000007.1, on the reverse strand, counting down.
GGCTAACAAAAGTTCAACAAGAGCGTCTGTTACAAATGTCCCATTTGTCTTTAGGTCAGTCTAGTTGAGTCATTTCTCATAAATTCAGAGAATATTACTAAGTTATCAAAACCACATCAGCTTCCAAGTCTACATTCTTCCATGTAAAAACCCATAAAAATGTTTGCTGATTAGTATATTAATTGTTGTTTCAATTGGTCTCTCTCTCCTTTGCTAGTGGTTTTGCCCCAATTCCCCCATAGCTATTCATGACCAGACAAGAAGTAAATACATACATCTTACTTTTAGGTTTGTTTCAGTACTGAACACAAACTGTAGCTTAAAGAGCCTGCAAGGGTCAGATCCTCTGCTAAGACCAAAATACACACACAAAAAAAGGTCAGTGTGTCTTAAAACTCCCCTTTACCCTAGCCTCATTCTGAAACTGCTTTGTGCAGGCTATTCCCCTGCACTGTGCTAGAGGAGCCGGAGGGCTCCTCTAATTACACTGCTCTGCAATAGTCACCATTATTATTGTTATATGGCATCACCTGGATGCCTCAGTTGAGATGGGGCTACATTGGGGCACTGTGCCAACCCACAGTAAGAGACATCCTCACCCCAAAGAGTTTTACAGGCTAAACAGACAAAGGCCAAAAACACCATGGGCAGTTCCATGCAGCTCAGAGGATTCTATCTTTTCTGCTTTCTCTCCAGCTACATTAGCAACAAGGTGAGTAAGTGGTGCCCAAACCTCAGCTTTGGTTCTGGGCCACTGGCAGATCCCCTCCGGTCCAGTGAAACTGGCTTTAGCGCCAAATTACATGTTGGGTCAATGCAGAGTAGACACACTGCACTGGAGGAACTAGCCCAAAAATCTTGACAAAAAGGTAGGAGAATAATTCCACCAGATCACCTGCCTCTATGGGTAAAGTTGATTTCTACCTAATGAAGCAGTGAGCTCTATTGTACTCATTTAAAAAACTCTTCTTGCTTTGGCTTGACACTCACTCCTTCATAACAGAAAAATTGTATTATATGGCAATATCTAGTGTGAAAAAATACACAAAGGAAGAGAAAGGAGATAAACAACGTATTGCTGTTACTATGTTTCCTGAACCGGCACTGACATATATACAGGCTGAGGCCTGATTCTCTACTCCCTTGCACAATTTGTTCTCGTTTGAACCTGTGCAAAGTGGGTATAGAATGTTACCATCCTGATTTGGTAGCTCTTTACCCTTAATTTGCACTCCCTTTGCACAGGTGTAGATGACTGCACAAGCCCCAGGAACTGTGGAGAATCAGCTCCTGGGAGTGTGGCTGAGGGGAACGTTTAGTCACTGGATAAAGATTTGCCTTTAAAGTGAATAGCCTATCCAGTGAGACGTTGGTATGGAAAGAAGTGATTGGATGGCAGATGTAAAAATCAACAAGATTTCACTGTTTTTCATCTGAGGGTTTGGGGAGCATAATTCCATGACTTTGCTGCATCATTCTGGGGTCCCTGCTTATAATTTAGGTCTAAAGTGTGATATCTGACCCATCCTCACCATAGGTGATGGGGCAAATGTGAAAAGTCCAAAATCCAAATTTTGTGATTTATGCACATCCCTAATCACCACCTTTACATTTTCTTCATTTCAGCTTTTGTGACTGAGTTTATAACAGCCAGACACCTAATCTACTGATTAACAAGTACTTAATACGTGCTAATATCTAACTGCTAGGGCTGATGAGTCAGGCCTCTCTCAGTTATACATCATTTAGGAGCCAAATCTAATCATGCTCTACAGAAACCTGATTTTCTCTCAGCTTTATTCAGTGCAATGAGTCAGGAAAGTGAAGCTATAGGACAAGATAATAAAAGGATAATCACCACCACCGCTTAAGACATAGTTCTTTACAAATGTTAATTAAGGTTATTTATATTTTAGAACGGATCCCATATTTTGAACTTCCTGTACTATTATTTTTTGGTTCCTCATCTAACAAGAGTGTCCCGCATTTGGGTCTTGGCAGGTGGAGTGTTGTTGAGAAAGAAGAGGGGGAAATACTGTGCTGTGTAAAAAGCAGATGCAAAACATTTGTGGCTTCTATATAATCGTTCTCCTCGGAAATAATGTGGAAACAAGCAAGGAGATTTATGAAAAACATGACAAAAAGGACACACAGTCTGGGAATTCTGTGCTAGGCAAATGTGATTCATGGAGCTCACATCGGTGCAATGTAATCCTGGCCTGTTTGGAAACATGAGTCAAAGTCTTTGATGGGCATGTTGTTTAAATCCCCAGAGGCTGGTGTGCGTTGCAAGTATTTATATAAATAACATTCATTCTGTAGAACTAGTAAGAGCTTTAGTTGTGTTTTTAAACATTTGTGTGAATGGTCTCATTTCTTCCATCTCTTCCCAAAACTGAGGGTGTGTTTTCTGCATGTGAAGCATTGTTGCTTTGTTTTTTAAGCATAAGGAAATGTTCCAAGAATATCAATTTTCATGAGGGCTTCATTTCATTCCCCAGAGAACATCCCCCTTTCTATTAGTAATCTACACAAGGAAAACTAGAACAGTCAGTCAGTCAGGATTCCAGCAACTGACATTATGCAAAATGGTGTACAATCCTGCTCTCCAGCCAGAAAGTACTCCATCTGGATTAGGCTGACTAGGGAATTTACCCATTGAAACACAGCTGAGTAAATGAACATGTTCCGCCTTTGCTACAGACTTTCAATACACATTGATCACTGGAGCCCATGAATCTATTGTAAAAATAAGCCTGTTACACACAGTACACTGAGCTGAAGTCTCTTCTCGCTCAAGTCCATGTTACTTCACTGGAGTCAGTAGGCTTATGCAAAGGACAGAGGGGAGAATCTGGCCTGATCTGTTGTCTTTGCGTTACTACATGCGAAATGCTTCCATACACATGTATGCTACACCCCACCAAACCAGACAAGTAGAATAAGCACAATGACTTTGTCATAAATGCAAGGCTTAGCAGTAAATTACTCTTGGTTGTTTTGCTAGTAGCACTGCGCCATTTTAAAGAGAAAATTGTAAAGATTAGGTCTCAAAGAAAGACTAATCCAAATGGCTGTGTGTGGGGGCAGAGGATGTGGAAATAAATCAGGTTTGTAGTGGGGAGCAAAGTTAAGTGTTCTGTGGGCAACTTAAGTGTATTTGGTTTTGTAATTTTGGTAGGGATGCTTAGTACCTTGGATAGATGCCCCTTTTAATTCTTTGTATATATGTAAACAAACAATAGACCTAATCGATACAAATCTTCCCCAAAGTGCCTGGCTCTCCAGATGCAGGGTGTAGGTATGGCCCACCTCTGGTATAGAATCATAGAAGATTAGGGTTGGAAGAGACCTCAGGAGGTCATCTAGTCCAAACCCCTGCTCAAAGCAGGGCCAACCCCAACTAAATCTTCCCAGCCACTGTTACTGTAAATGTATCCACAGAAACCTCTGAGATTGGAAGATAATACATATGGTACCAATGTTTTCTCTTCTTGGCACAGAGCAGGGCAATAGAACTCCTAATATCCTTTGACAAAGGGTATATATTCTAATGCTTCCATCACCCCTTACCATGATGCCTGTCCCAAGAGTGGTAGTACTGAGCACATCAGCAAGTCTGGCATCCAACAAGTTAAAAATTCTATTGCTGACAAGCAGAATATACAAAGAGATTAAATCTAGTTTAAAATCATAACTAGGCCTCTTGAATAGTCTTGTACATATAGAAGATGTCTGCTATTTTTATGGAGTTCTTGGCCAGTATGGGCAAAATTCTGTTCTCATTTTCACCCATGTACTCTCCCTGAAGGCAATGGGGTTGCATGGGTTTAAGTGACAGCAGAATCTGGCCCATGGCATCCACCCTGCCACTTGATATGGCTCATCGTGTGGCACAGCATTGGATGGGGGAATTATGTTTTTTTTCAGTCTAGTTAAAGGAGTTCAGAAACTGGGGTCAAGTCATCATGACAAACCTGTATCAGCTGGGCTGCATTTTCCGGACTGCCGTACCGAAGATCATCGCCATTAATAGCTAACACCCGGTCATTTTCTCGAAGCTGTCTATCACGGGCAGCCACACCTCCTTCCAGCAAGTTGAAAATAAATACCCCGGGTTCATCTGCCTTGCGGACCAGCTTTATTCCCAGCTGCTCATCTGGGCTGCCTTTGTTTAGAACCACATGAAAACTGTCATCCCTGTTGTAGTGAGCATCAAGAGAAAGTCTGTTGTTTCGGCATCGGTACCTCTGCTCTCTGAGCACAGTAAGTCGGAGCACCTGACAAGGCTGCTTCAGAACTGACAGGGCATAGTTGTGAGGAACATTGATGATGTCCATGCCATTCACCTGGAAGAGAGAACCATAAATAAGCAATGTAAAGAAGCATCTAATCTGAACTGGCACTGCAGACAGCTGATCTATTTACACAGATGTCTCCATGTTCACTGACGTGCAGTATTTGAAACAGTGTCACACAAGAGGCCAAGTTTTTATTATATAATATCCTCCCCCCAAGGACAGGACGCGGCGTACAGACACTTACTGTCTTTTTCCTCTCACTGATTGTCTCCAGACGTAACTGTTATTTTTCAGTTTATTATTGCCCCTCCTCAGGCCCCAATCTTCTTTTGTGTATCTTCATTATATTTCACTAGTTTCTGATTTCAAACCCAGCTACCCTTTCTCCCACTCCCACTCCTTTTCTGCAGTGTCCTTGTTCATTATCTCACAACCACTGTGGTTACAGTAGACCGTCTGTATCCCCAATTTCCGACCTCACTAAAGAACTTCTAATTAAAATGGGGGAAAAAAAGCCCTGAGTAGTTTTAATTCACTGTGGTCCAGAATCTCAGCTTGAAGCTATGCTGATTTACATCAGCTGAGGAATTGGCCCTTCATGTTTCCCTCCATTTCCTGGGTCAGAAGAGTTCACGTTTCTTTCAAATGGCTTCAGACAAAGAACTTTAAAATCAATCCTGCAATTTTTGTTCTGTAAAACTGACTGGCTACTGCACTTTATCCTTACTAAATGAAAAACATTTGCAGGGTTTTAATTTGCTGGAGGAAAAACCAAACTAGACAACAGCCTCTATGTAGCTTTACATTATAATAGCAGAGCCATTTAACATTTAAAAATGTTTCCATACTGCAACAAAAAAGATCCCCAGCAGCGGTAAAACAACTCAGCTTGGCTTGGTTTTCTAAACTGCTTCTGTGGCCACTAAACGTAGGCTCTGCTAACCTGTTATCATCTTGAACTCTCAGCAATGCTGAAACTCTACAAGGACAAAAGCAAAACAGACTTAGGCTATGTCCACATTTAAACCATTACAGCAACACAGCTGCGTTGCCATAGCGCTTCAGTGTGGACACTCACTACAGCAAGAGGAGGGGTTCTCCTGTCGCAGTAATTAATCCACCTCTCCAAGAGGCAGTAGCTAGGTTGACAGAAGAATTCTTCCATTGATCTAGCACTGTCTAGGGGGTCAGGTTGGCTTAACTACTGGCTTTTCACAACCCAGAGCAATGTAGCTGCGTCATCCTAACTTTTTAATGTAGACCTGGCCTTAAAAATTCAGTAACTCTGGATAGGCTTCTCCTCCAGTTACCTACAAGTATTATGTAGAGGAGAATTTAACTAGGACAAGGAATAAATAGACCAAGGGCACAATCCTGCATTATTGACTACAATTGATTCTGATCTTGCTCTCATTGAAGTTGATGGCAAAACTCCTTTATGGGAAAAGGATCAGGCCCCAAGTGGGCAATCAAATCTTAATCTCTAATGTCATGATGCCGTGAGGTGCTGAGTACCTCCCCAGCAGGACACTGAGTGTCCTCAGCTATCACTGATGTCAATGACAGTTGAAAAAGCTCAGCAACATTCAGGTGGCGCTCTGCATCTCAAAAGATCAGGCCCTGTTAGATTACTAGAAAAGAAAACTTAATAAGAGAATTCAGCACAGTGTTCAGTCCCATATACCATCATGTGCCAGCAATGCCCCTCTGCCATGTACATTGGCCAAACCAGACAGTCTCTACACAAAATAATAAATGGACACAAATCTGACATCAGGAATCATAACATTCAAAAACCAGTAGGAGAACACTTCAGTCTCTCTGGTCACTCAACAACAGACCTAAAAGTGGCAATTCTCCAACAAAAAAACTTCAAAAACAGACTCCAACGTGAAGCTGCAGAACTGGAATTAAATTTGCAAACTGGATACCATCAGATTAGGCCTGAATAAAGACTGGGAATGGTTGGGTCATTACAAAACCTAAACTTAATTTCCCCAATAATAATTTCTCCCTACTGTTAATCACACCTTCTTGTCAACAGTCTGAAATGGGCCACTCTCTTACCACTTCAAAAGTTATTTTTCCTCCCTTGGTATCCTACTGTTAATTGATTTATCTCGTTAGACTGACCTCACACTTGGTAAAGCAACCCCTATCCTTTCATGTACTTATACCTGCTCCTGTATTTTTCACTCCATGCATCTGATGAAGTGGGTTCTAGTCCACGAAAGCTTATGCCCAAATAAATTTGTTAGTCTCTAAGGTTCCACAAGGACTCCTCGTTGTTTTTACTAGATGTGCTGTACACCAAAGGTCATAAAACAGGGGGACTGTGAAAGGAGGCACCAAGCTGGCTGTCAAAAGTTATAGCTCTGAGGGAATCCTGTCATATAAATATACAGGGACTCCATCAACTACACACCCTCAAGGCAATGAAAGAAGGGAACTAGTACTGTCTTTGTTAAGTACTATTGTGCTATTGCTCTTCTCTTTTAAGAATTGAAATACTATAGATTTTAGTAGCCATGCAGGCCTCAGAAGCTCACAGGCACAGTGTGAGAAATAGTACTTGCAGCAGAAGCCACAGTTGAAATATACAAAAACCAGATTATTTTAAAGTAGTTGGCCTCATTTTTTGCCCATCCATCATCCATTTCTATGGAAACAGGAATGGAAGTAGCAGCTGACAGCCAACGTCACCTAGTTATTCAAGCTTTCTTATAGATTTCAGCTGCTGCCGCCGACTAAGCTGTTTACCAAACAGCACCTACAGAATTAGGGACTCATCCTGCCAGGCGCTGAGAGTCTCTCAGTGCCAATGAGAACTGAAGGCACTAACCACCCACTGGACTGGGCCTGTAGGAGTTTCAGGGTCAAATTATCTGCTGGTAGAACTCTATTAAAGTTGCATCAACTGAGAATTTAGCTCTCAATGTATTAACACCACAACATAAACCCACAAGCCCTAATATTAGAACAGTCTTTGCAATGCCCTTAAACTGAATTAAAGATTTTTAAAAAATCAACATTTCTTTTATTCAAATATACAAACATTCCTAAACCTTCCCTTTCCCCTGCCAGTTTAGAAAAACACCTGTGCATTTCTAATGGTGTGGTTAAACCAGATGCCGGAGAGTGACGGATGAGTTTAAAGATTTGGAGCTTTGGTTAAGTGTCATTCTGCTTATCAGAAGCGTATAGGAACATCTTGGCTCTCATTCTCCTAACCCTGCAGCTTGTGTAGTCATTAGTGCAAAGGAGGTGTAAAACACTGTCAAGCCAGAATGGTAGCACACCCTTTGTGCTAGTGTAAATCAGTAAACAAGGAGCAGGGCAATGGAGAATTAGGCCCCTTTCATCCACAAGTGGATCTCGAAATGTCACTAGATCAGACTGAACTGTACTTCCTGATTCTGGCTGGGTCAGAAATTGCACAGGAGTACTCTCTCTTACTGCATTTTGGTCCTTCCGCCTCAGGCCAGGAAGCAGAGGGGCCTGAAACTCAAGGGAAAATGAGCAAATCAATCAGCAATCTTCAGAAAAAGGTTTGGTTGAAGTTTTGAGCAAAAGTTAGGGTCAGTTCTTATTTGTGCAATGCAGTTCATCCATCCTTATTCACTGAGGCCCCAATTCGGGAAAGCATGCCTACTCAGGACAGCACTCAAATACATGCCTATATGACAGAAGGAACCATATCAAGTACCAGAGCCTGCAGTTTAATGACACATCTTGTCATGCATTATGCTTCTGTATACACAAACAGGTAAGTCTTACCTCCCTGTCTTACATCCCTATTGCAGTATGTATTTACATTGACTTGTTCTTTGTTAAGATGTTAACCCTTCACCTGGCATTTCCACAGTACCGTACCTTTAGTATCATGTCTCCCGGCAGTAATCTTCCATCTCTGGCAATCACCCCATCTCGATAGATATGTTGTATAATGATGTGGACCAAAGGCGTCTCACTGCCTCCCACAACTCTAATGGCAAGACTTTCTTTGGGATCAGTACGATTGATCTTAATACTGGTAATTTCTCCATCTGGAATCAGGTGATATAATCTGGGGAAGACTGAAATGCACATAAAAAGTTATTTATCTGAAATAATAATTATGCTTTATTAAAAAACAACAACATAATTTCAGGTCTCTGCAGCAGATCCAACCAGGTTTTAGCAGTCGATATGGTTTATGTTAAAGGGGAGGAGAGGATGCCCTGGTTTTTTCAGGGATTATTGTAATTAGTAAATTCAAGGTTTAATGTTTTCTGCAATCAGTTCTTCACTGCATCTTCTACCTTGATGGACTGCGCCTTCCCCACTCATACGTACGATTCTACAGAACACTGCTGGAACCTTCAGAGTGATCCAGGCGGGTGAAATGTATTTAACGGAAAATTGCAGTGATTTGTTCTAATATCCTAGGAGAACTAAATAGATACTTTACCTCTCCAATACCCTCCCTACTCAAGCAGTTCTTTACTGGCCCCAGGAGTGTCTCAGAGGGACGTGTGTAACTACCAGACAAACCAAGAACCTGAAGGGGCCTCAGCCTGACCTATTAGCCCAGAACTCATATCTGAGTTGTCATAGACTTTCGTGTGTGTGTGTCTGTCTGTCCAGGACCGACCTGAACATTGCCTACTATTGATTTAGTAGCCCAGGATTTCAGCACCAGAACAGAAAGTTCCAAGGGACGTTTGGCTCACAAAACCTGAGGAAATATTTCCTCACATCTTCACGTCTAGAAAGTTTCCTAATATCCAAATTAAAGGGAGGAGGAGATTTTCTGTGCTACCCAAGAGAAGTGACGTTTCCTCTATAGGACCCTTCCTACTTCACTGTATGGAGCTCAAACAAACTCATTGGAATAGGAATCCCTTGCTCCTCCTAACTTAAGTGTGCAAAATGTCCATATTAAAGCAGCATGCACTTGGACAGAGAGCAGACAGAGATCCCTAAGGATCTGAGGTAGACAAGGCTCCATCCAAACTTCAAGGGTTTTCCAAACTCATGGGCCCAGCTACATGAGAAAAAATGACTCACTGCGGACAAATCAGTCATATACAATACACAAGGGTTTAGTTTAAATTCTAATTGGGAAATGCAGACTTAAATGTGTCTCAGCATGGAGCCAATTTAATGGAAAGGGATGGTAAATCTGGAGTCATCAATGGGGATGTGCTATCTCCCCAATGTTGTCTACGGCCTGGTTAAACATTACTACAGACCCTTAGTTTCAGACAAATACAGCTAGGCAGCTGGGTGTCCTGGTTATTACTACATGGTATTATCTCCCATCTATAGAAAAGTAATATGGCATTATTCCCAATACAGACCCCAGTTCAGCCAGGAACTTAAGAACATGCTGAACTTTAAGCATCTATATAGCCCCACTGAAATCATGGGATTGCTCACGTTCTTAAAGTCTGGCATGTGCTTTAGTACCTTTCTGTAGCAGCACTATACCATGTAGAGACAAACTAGCTTTGATTTTAGTAAAAGGAAATTTATTTGAAGGGAACAATGACCTTATTTCCCCTCGATGCTGGAATATTTTTCACCAGACTTAAGAAGCCCTCCCGCCGCCCTTCCCCGCCCCCGGTGGCACAAAACCATGATGTTTCCTTAGCTGTATTAGGTGGAGCTCTGCTGTACTTGAGGATCTGAGTATAGGTGTATTGTCTTTTAAACTATAATTTACTGTAGAAGTATGTTCCTTTCCCAAATGGCACATTTGTCTGTACAATGTTACTCATAAAAGGGAAGAAAAGTACAGTATTAAAACTTTTAGTTCAAATTCATTCCTGTCTAAATCCAAATAAAATCAATGGAGTTACACGAAGGAAGTATTTGGTTCAATATTGCTTTACACATGCCTTAGTATTTTTTAATGTATTTAGCTGTCCCAAACCATCTATTACAGAGGTAAAGGCCCCACACATGAGAGAAGGCATTTTGAATTTTTGGTACAAGGGATCTTTTGATTGTAAGAGTGAGCTCACACGAATAACCCACTGGTAGAGAAATAATGTATCATCATTCTTTTCAAAGAACTGTAATTACCTATTTTTAAAATCAAAGGGCAGAGGTTGCCATTAAAAAGCCAACACTTAACTAGAGTTACAGCAGAACAGTATCAGAGAGCACAGTATTTCCTAGTCTAACTTTGTCAAAGAGCAAATAGATTGAGAGAGAGAGAGAAGCTGAAAAAGAATAGTAGCATTGTGTTGCATCCCTTACCACTCCTTTGACTGTAAACTCTTCAGGACAGGAAACTCTCCTCCATCATGTCTGTAAAGAGCACCTACCAGCAGCACAGACTTGGTCTTTGTTGTTTACATACAGTAGATAGTTTATTACTGATCTAGGTAATTATACAGCCTCATCACTGCAGTATCTGAGTGCCTGTTTCTCTTACACCCTCCTTTTAGTTGTTTCAGCTACAATACCAGCCCCTTTCTGTTTTGCACGCGCACTAAGTGCCAGATAGGTGGAAGTCATGTTACTTTGCCATGTACACCTATTTTTTGGACCAGGTTTTACTCAGTTTGTAACTTATCCAACCACTTTAAGTCACCGCTGAATTTGGCCCCAAATATTTTTTATAAAGGATCCACACTTGCAGGGCCTGATTCTTATTTCAGCTAAGTGGGTGTATAGCTGATAGAAAGGTGTAAAAGGGCTATTGTGTAAATGAGAATCAGAACCCCAATATTTTTCATTGTACCTAATCACCTATAAACCATCTTGTCAGTCTGTCCTAGGCATTTTTCATGTCCCCATCACTGTATTAGCTAGGTGCCAATGGAATCCTTGTAGAGTGATCAATGCAACTGATCAAAAAACTGCTTGAATTTCACATTCCATGGCGACTTGTTACGGCTTCTAACAAATTGTACCATTTGATTTTAATCAGACTCTGTCTCTACATCTTATTCTCAGAACCTTTTCTAGTGAATTATACTGATTAATCTCTTGATCAGTTAAACACTGTAGGCCTGATACACTACTATGTTATTCCAGTTTTACACCAGCCTTGCTGTAGATTTCAGCTGAGTTGTACTAGCATAAAAGTGGAGTACAGGAACAATTGTTATATAGTTTTGGCTCTTTGCTTCATGTATAGACGATTCTTTTAACTAGTTTGTAACCTATTGAGTCTTGCAGTGGCATGTTCCTGTCCTTCACTACAAACTTTTACAGCGTCTTTGTTGCAGATATGCCAAGAAGAATTTTAATCTCTAATTTGCTTTTACTCTAATCAAATGTGTAATCTACAAAGAAATCTCTCCGAGAATTTTCTCTTTTCTTGCCAGTCGCCCATTATACAGGTTTTCCTCTTATACTCAACTGTGTGCATTTGATGTCTGTAAAGAACATCCTGTAAAACACAGAATGTTCTTTATATAAAGTAGACACTTCTGCCCATAATCCAGGTGAAATAACTGGATTAATCTCTTTATTTCTGCTGACGGTTTCTTTAATGCTCTCCTGGATGGTCTATATTCACAAGATCCATTTCTACTTTGAGCCTGGTTTTCAGCTGTATGTTTGTCTAAACTGTACCAGATTAAAAACTAGCTGCTAACCAGATTAGACCCCCTTTTAAGCAGAACAAATCTATTATCCACTTTCATTTCATTGTCCATATGAATTATGAAAATGGTTGATTAAAATATACTTTACCTATTTAAAATAGTAATATACAAGAAAAAAAACTGAATGGCCTTTTAATTTACTAATATATTTATTTCACTCAAAAGAGTTAGGCCCTGGATCCAGCTACTGCTTGCGTATGGGTGGATGCCTGTGCCTGAACAGAGCCTCACTGACCTCAACAAGGCTTTGCACAGGTGCAAGTCATGCGTCACACACAGCTAGTGGCAGGGTCAGAGCCTTAATCTGTGTTCCCCCCATTTATTCCAATCTTCATTGTATTCTTAATTAATTAGTTATCCCCCATCCTCTTTCAGCAGGTTTTCCAGAGCAGGAAAACCATTAAGTATTTCATACCTTTCTTTCCCCATTTACACTTCCAGTCTTTACATATCGTTGAACGGCAGAATCTAGAAAGAAGTAAACTTTCTGTCTTGTTTTTGGTGACTCTGCTTGCAGATTTTTCTCCATACTCTTGTATATTTCTCATCGGGAGTGGTATGGAGCACTCTGAATCTGTCAATAATAATAAAAGGTCATCTGTGTTCAGAAATATTCGATGTACTACTTCCTCAAGCTATACTCCTTTGATAGGAGCATGTAATATTATTGACATTACAGTTTTAAATAAGACAGGAGAGAATGTCCATTCCTGTTTAAGACAGTACCTCTGTTCGCTTGAAAAGATGTAAGACTCTGAGTGTTCATTAGTACTTTAGCTACAGGTTTTTTATATGAGACTTTATGTGCCCCAAATTTATGTTACTTAATGTAAGCATAAATTCAATGCTCAAATTTAGCAAACTCATATGCTTATTATGCATCTGCTGATAATGCTGCTAGTGAAATATCCTGTTCCTTAACTTCCTTAGCTTAATATCCAGCTCCTTAACTTCCTTCACAGAAAATATCCTGCTCCTTAACTTCCTTAACAGGAAATATCCTGCTCCTTAACTTCCTTAACTTCATCAGGTGTGATGAGTGCTGGATAATGTCTGCTATTAGGTTTAACCCATCTTGACTAGACTGAATTATTAACACAATTTGCACCCCATGCTGCAAATCTATATTCATGCTAGTAGGCTGATTCAAATGAGTAGCTCACTGAAGTCAATGGGTTTATTTGCATGACTAATGACTACTCACCTAAATAAGGCTATGCAAGTGCAGGCTATCATTTCCTTTATCCTCGTTTCCAGAATTTAAGCAATATAATCAATGTTATAATCAATTGTTAGCAAATACGCAGATCTATAATTCTCACACACAAGTTTGACCCAGTTTGGTTTCTGTGTTACATTACAGTTATTTGAACCTTGCATATTGTCCTTTGCAACCTGCTTTAATATTTGATTTTCCTAATGATTTTCAGTCACTTTGGAGACAGGAATGATCTATCTATCTATCTATCTATCTATCTATCTACTTTTAATTCTCCAGTGAAGTAATCTATACTTTGGGATTTTACCTTTTTTAATATCCTATTGCTTCTGTGGTTTCTCCAGTGGTATATCAATCTTCTCAAAGAAGGTTTGGTAGGACTGATGATGTGATTGTTTAAGATCTTATAGTATCAGTAAAATTGCACTTGTTTTATTTGGTCAGTAATCACATTTCCCTTTTATAGTAAATTCTTGCATTGCACAGGCAGGCTAAAACAGGAATTTATCTCAAATGGTGGAAATCCTGCAGGATTACTCTTTTTCTAGGTATTTATGCCTTGTGCATCACCATGGAATCACAGTGCTTAAGATCCATCCTTCCTGAGATCTCCACCAGCTGTTTTCTGAGATTTTGGCAAAAACAGAACCAGAAATTCCAATCTTCTGTAGTGGATTTTAATTTGAAAAATCACCGAAAGCGGGTTAGACTCCACATTCTAGGTTTGGGCCACCTCTAGAATAAACTTGATTTTTTGGTGTTCTTTCTTTGCTCTGTATAAACCATTTTCCGTTCTTTACACAAATCTCACAGGCATGATGCTGATAAGGGGATTCTAGTTCCCTAAAGTCTTAACTTTTTCTCATCTTTTCAGTATCTCCATTTCAGTATCTCAAGGACTCTCATCTTGCTCAGGATCAATTCCTGCCTCTTGCACCAAAGCCAATTAGCCAGGCTTAGGACAGGGAGTGTACCTCTACAAGCTTCTCAGCAGCCATTATTGCAGCCCTGAGTCTGCAATAGCTCTTTATAGGGCGAGGGGTAGAAGCTGGTGGATCTCCATAAGCACAAGATCCCCAACCCCTATTCCACTCGTACCCCAGCCTGCCCACAGCCTTGCCAGCAACTCACTTGTATTGATCCCCTATAAAGGAACTCCACAGTGTACAAGGAGGCAGACATCCTGGCAATGTCCACACCAGCTCTACTGCTCTCTGCAGCTGAGAAGGAAAGGGTAGATGTGTCCCTCACTGCAGGGTGCCACCTGCAACATTGCAGTCCCTAGGAGGCAGCCAAGCCTCATGAGACATATGGGAATGAGAAAAATTCAGATAATCAGCTATTTTAAAGTTATTTTAAGGTAAAGCCCATTAAAAAAAAATTTCAGTTAATTTGTTTAAATTAACCAATTTAATATTTACATATAAAGAGCTTTGAAGTTATCGCCGTTTCAGTGGTTTGCAATGAGTCCTGAATCTTTTTTAGGCCTAACTTTGCCTCTTAAGATTGTCAAGATGACAGCTTCTTGCTTGACCGCTCACTATTCACTCACCTTCCTTTTATTCTTATGCTTTTTATAGAACACTGCAGTTTCCCTGTAAATTTCCCCCCCCTCACTGGGATAGCCTCATAAGACCTGTAAAGAGCCAACAAGCAGACCACACACTCTTACTCCAAGATACACCTGCTGCCTGGATGCGTTTGCTCTATGTTTGTACAGTGCCTACCACAATGGAGTCCTGGCTCCTAGGGGCTACCACATTACTACTAATAAAATAATTATAATACAACAGTTACAAAAATGATGCAGTGTGGAACACATTCCATCTAAAATAGCAGGAAATGTCATTCAGCAATCACAATCTCCATTTATTTTACAGCTTCCTAAAATAACTAACGAATGTTACTGAAAACCATCAGCATGAGTACCTGTTACAGTTCCCACAGTTAGTGTTAGCCCTAGGTGATTTAAAATTAATACTGTAGACTGGTTTGAATGAGGAGTATATATGTCTCTGTTGGACAGAAATGAACATAGACAGGGTGGTGCCAAACTAGGAGTATATTGACACATGTGGAGTACACCATAGTTGTACTGACTTGCTCATGGTACTTGGTCATTTAAGTCGACTGTTGAGGTAACTCACAGTGACAGACCTAGTCATAAGAAATTACATCTTAAATGCAACACAGTTGGAGAGGTTACTTCAAAACCTCAACACCACCTTTCACTTCTCAGAATGTAAAACCATGTATTTTCAGACTCTCTTAGCATTTCAGGGATGAAGTAGGAATTATTTTTAAACCTTATATGCTACGAGTTAGACCATTCTCATTTAAACACTATCAACTTGAATGCCGTATTGTAAACAAACATTTCCTTGCCCATATTGCCAGAAAAAATATCTTAAATTCTTAAAAATGAAAGAATTTTAAAAATCCAGTTTACTTCTCAGTATTTATGCTCTTTGTTTTTTAGCATTTCAGGCTGAGGCAGAGAGCAAGTCTAAAAAATTTTAGCCTAAATGGTTGGGGTTTGACAAAGTTATCAGCAACTGAAAACAGGGGCTTACCATGGAAAGTGTCAGGCAATCTTAGCTTTAGGTGGCACTACCAGATCCATTTATAATTGATCATTAAACTCCTAAGAGAGCCTCTAGGACGCTATAATATAATCATATTAAAGAGACAATCAGCATTGTTTAATATTTATCCAATGCCTCCGTGTCCATGGTGAGTGAAAGAACTGTGTGAGGGCAAGCTAAACGGAGCCAAGACTGTTTCACTGTGGAACTTTCCACCTTAACGAAAAGCACGATGAAGAGGAGTATAGATCATCACTAAGGCTAAGATTTTGCCATAGATATTTTAGTAAAAGTCATGGACAGGTCATGGGCAATAAAGAAAAATTCGCGGAAGCCATGACCTATCCCTGACTTTTACTAAAAATATTCATGATAAAATGGGAAGGGACTAGGCAGCTATGGGTGGCTAGGAGCTCTGGGGCCCCCACCACCCATGGGGGCTCAGAGCTCGAGGGTCCCCCTGCCCCCCCCCCGTGGCAGCTGGGGGCTCCGGGGATCCCCCTACCCCTGTCACCATGGCTGGGAGTCCCCCTGCCCCCACCACCGGGAAACTGCGGGGGTCCCCCTGCCCCCATGGATGGGGAGCTATGGGTGTCCCCGTTGCGGTGGCTGGGGAGCTGCAGCGGTACCCCTGCTGCCCATGATGGCTGGAAGCTTGGGGGCCTGCTGCCTCACGTGGTGGGGGTACCTCACAGTGGGGCTGGAGTCATGGAGGCCTTTGGAAGTCACAGATTCCATGACTTCCGTGACCTCTGTGATGAAATCGTAGCCTTAATCATCACCTGAGGCACACAACAGCTAGGCTACCGGTTTCACATTATCAGAGCAGTGCCACAGTGATGATATCAGACTCATCATATAAGGAAGACTATACAAGACAACATGGGCTATGGCAAGGAGGTTATTCTAAATGCTGTTCATGCTGTGCAGCTGCAGGAAGCGCAAGCATCACAAATGAGGTTCTTACTTGCCCCTTATCCATGGAGATCTTGTGCCTGAGGTACAGACAAACACAAAACAGTCAAGGCAAGGGGAGGGAGTTCTGACAGACCAGCAGATCAACCACAACAGACGTTAATAACTCAAGCTCAGTTGGGCTTTTGTCAAACGGATGGCAGCTCCTCGCAGAAAGGCTCACCTTTAATTAGTAATATAGCATTATCAAAAACTTTTACTGCAACCTGATTTCTGCTATTCAGATGGCATGGGCATAAAAACCATGAACACTTTGGGCCTGATTCTGCACTCACACTGGCATAAATCAGGGGTCTCTCTGCTGATGTTAATGGAGTTACATTGGTGGAAACAAAGGGAGAGTCAGACTCTCTCTCTCCCTGGGAAAATTGGGTAATTTGGCCACAACTGGCCAGATGAAAATCCCACCAACAGGGGAGATGTATGTGACAATGTAAAGCTGGCAGAGCCAGCTCTGGCACCTGTGCCAAACCTCCCAACCACCTTGGCACAAGGGGCATGTGGCGGGAGACAGAGGGCATGTCAGAGGCAGGAAGGAAAGGGGAGAGGGCAGGGCAGAAGGCAGCTCTGCTACATCAATTCACAACTGGTATATGGTCCCTTGGGAACCAGAGTAAGCTGTCATAAATTACAGGAGCCCCTAAACTGTTCTAACTTGGGCTGAGGCCAGGGCTGGGGCATCTCGAGACTCAAGGAGCCATAACTGGCTCCCTGATAGCCCCAGTCTCTTCTGCCCTGAGAACTGCTCAGCACAGGAGAATATCTGGCTTTTGAATCCCATTTTGATTAAACATTGAGTGGCACAGGACATATGTCTAGAAATAAATTGAAGTGAAGTTGACAGCTAGAGAAAAAAAAATTAAAATAATAATGGCAGCTAAACCATCCGAACTGCTGCTGACCTCTGTGAAAGCATAAGGTACAAAATATAATGTTGGTAAAACCAGCCAGATCTTGAATCCTGCCAGGATTCAATTCATTCCCCAATATTTACCAGTCAGGATGATCCTGGAAGGGTACAGGCAATGCCTGGAAGCCAATGGGCCACTAAGAGAAAGGTATCCCCTCCAACACAGCACCACACTCTCCAAGAGGTAAAATCTCCCCAAAAGGAATAAGAGACTCAGCAAAGCAGGATGAATCTGCAGCAGGCTGAAAATGCAGCCTGGAGAGAGCTATGACCTGTTTGGCTATCAGACTCCAGCCATCTCCAAAGTGTGTCCCAGTGACAGCACAATTAACAAGAGTCAGACCGTAGACTATGGAGAACAACTGAAGGAGCCCCCACACCCACACAGAATTGGAGTGTTCTGCTGCCTGTCATGATGATTACAATTGTTTCAGAAAGAACTGTATTCAGTTTCTCCTCCAGCAAGAGGAGAGAGACGAGCAAGAACCTTTGAGTCTCTGCTATACAAAGCACCTGTTGTAATGAACTGTCAAGAATCAAAATCACAGATTCATATTAAGGGCGTATTTGAATTCTTACAAATTATTTGTTTACATGCTTGTTTCCAAGATGTAATAGGGCATTTAAAGACAGATTCCCAGAACTGTAATCACACAACTGCATACGTTTTTTGAATTTGAGTTCATACAGTTCCAGTAATGTCCATGCAAATAGCCCTTTAGACATATGATTGGACATTTGAACGCATAATTACTGTGATCACTATGGTGGTAACTATATCTGCAAATTGAATAGTCAAATACACGCATGGCTTTTCACATGCAATAGCACATGCAGAGTTTTGCAAACCCTTAACTTTAAATTTCAGTGAAACTACTTGGTTCAGTGAAGTTATTAGTGATGCCATCGGGTCAAAGATCAGAACCATAATACCTTTAGAGAAAGGTTTATACATTTAGAGTTACCTGGTTGTCATTTAAGTCCAACTTTTAAGTCGCTTTATAAATAATGTCTCAGTATGGGGAATAAGTACTGAAAAATACCTGAAAATACAGAAACCAAATGGAGCTTTCCGCATGGAACAAGCAGATAAACTGTGAGAGATGTTGGCGTGGCTCTCTGTTGCCGTACACCTTGTATAGTCATTTACTACTGTGCAAAGGGGGTGTAAAATGCTACTGTTCTGACTTGGCAGCATTTTACACTTGCTGTATTCAGGTGCAAATGACTGCAGTGCAATGGGGAACTGGACCCTTTGTCTTCCTAAAACATTGACCTAAGCAAGATGCAAATGGATATCTGATTTGGGGATAAGAGATTCTACGTCATGTTCCCATCGTTAAAGTTTAGAGCAAAGAAATAATGAGCTTGATTTAGGCAATCATCACTCCAAAGATATTGCCACTTCCCCTCCATCCTGATGGCTGCCGTGTTGGCATATGGTGCAGAGCAATTAGTTAATGTTTATGTAGTGCTGTGAGCATATCAAGTGCTAAGTATTATTTTCCACCCCTCCCTGTCACTGACCGATAGCATATAGTAACTTGTCTCTATTTCCTTATGACAGAGCACAATGCTCTTGCAGTGTCACCTGTCTGGCCATCTTAGCACACTTCTGCCACCAAATATCAAACATAAGTGCTGGAACACTGATGATGATATTTTACCTTTGTATAATACCTTCCACCTACAGACTTCCAAACGCTTAAAAACATCAATGAAGCCTTACAACCCCTTGTGAGATGTATAGTAGGTATTATCCAAATTTTATAGAGGGGGAAACTGAGACACACGCTGGATAAGTGGCTTGTCCAAAATCAAAGAGTGAATCAGGGACAGAGCCAATAACAGAATTCAGGTGTCCTAACTTCCAACCCCATGTTTTAAACACTAGGCCACCCTTGTCTCTGTAGCACGTGTTCTGTTGCCAGAAAAGCCCCAATCAGATTCCACATATCTCTAAGTTCTCCCTCTCCTTGTTTGGCTGGTACATTTAAAAAAACATAAAACAATGAAATATTTTAAAAACACAAACTAATCCATGACTAGGGCTCCTAGGCACTACAGTCACACAATATATAAATAATAACAGAAGTACTGTAAGACCTGGGTGTTAAATCGTCATGTGAGTGGGGATCCCACCCCACCATGGTATATAGAAAAATACACAGGCTGAACAAAGTATTACCTTCCTCTGCGGCAAGACAGTTTTCAACACACTCCCTTTCCTGGTCAGCCTGGTTGGATACGGCACTGCCACTTTTCGTCCTTCGAAGGACACTCAAAGCTCGATTTATTTTTTTAAAAGACCTGCTTCTTATCGTGGAACGTTCAAAGGGCCGACCTGCAACAGACAGAGAAAAAGAAATAAAATGCAGCAGCTTTGGGTTGTACAACCAACAGAAGCACATCATTTCTGTAACCACAGCTATGCGCAGGGAAGGCAGAGGTCGTGGTGGCGGTGACACCAGGGCTGCTGTAGCTTCTCCCTCTCCTCCTTGCTGCATATGGCTTCCCTTACGTTGTATCTGGCTGTCCCACACCCCAGGATCTTTAACTCCATCTGTTTAGCCAGCCATAAACGTAGCATTGATTTCCAGGGTAAGTGGCCCGTGAACAGCACTATTCAAAGCCAAAGCCATACCATGGATTGGCTAGTGGAAAATGCCTGTAAGGTGAAGGGCTAGTACCACAACAAATGAGCTGAGTACGTTCCACCAGCCCGCAGGAGAGAAATTGGAGGCTGTTGCTAAGTCTGCTATGGAAGCAGCATATGGCACTGCTGCAAAGCCATCATGGTGGCCCCTCCAACTCCCCACCCCAACAGTGCCTAATATTTTAATAGCTAAGATTAGAAGTGTCATGAATGCTAGCCATACAGCATTCCATCCTCCTGATCAGGAATAATAATTAGTGAGGTGAGAAACCAAAAGGGGTCCCAGTTCTAAAGCAGGCTAAAGAACTTTTTTAAAGGGTTTTTAAAATTGAGCAAAAATGATGATATGAAGGAGGAGAGGAAAAAAGAGCAAAAGGGACTTGCAAGACAGTACAAATGTATAATAATTGAAATACAGACTCTTCTGGTTTCTACAGGGCCATAGGTATGCATGGCACTTCTTACTCTGTATCTTTCAGTACGATACGTGTACTGTGCATCACCATCTAGTGATACAAACCCCCCCGCCCCTGGCCCAACCAAAACAGCAGGGTTCAGTTCTATGATGAAGGTCTTTGATTCTGGTGCTCTCTCCCCACCTTTCCGTCTGCCCGCCCACTGCATGCTCTCAAGACCAAAGCGTTGGTCTTGGATTCCGAATTCAACTCAGTTTAAATTTTTTCTTTGTAGCCTTGCATCCGTCCTCCCAAGACAAACTCCTTTTGGCTCCCATGCCCCCACAAATACTAGTTCTACCTGTACTATACTCTTCTTTTTACTGGCTATACTTCTTGATGGCTGCCTTTGGTCATACTGCACTTTTCCAATATGCTACACTCACTGGGGCTTGGCAGGGCAGGGTAGGGGAGGAAGAAATAGGGAAAGATTTTTTGGTGTGGTTAGTTCATTACTGTGGTTTGTTTTAGCAATGCCAGCTCCTCTGAGCTTCATCATCTTGGAATGTTGGCAAACACTCCCCCATTTCCCTGGGAAAAATTTATACCCATAAAACATTGGTTCATTTCAAGATCTTGCTGAATGAATTTTTCACCTTAAATATATTGGTTTATTGGGAGCACACCTTAACAAGACAAATACAAAACAGTTATTACAGAAAACAAACAGGTTTCTCTGCTCTCTGACATTTTTAAAGCTTTTGGCAAAGTTAATTTCAGAGACAGGCCCCCTAGCCTCAGAGACCATCCTAGTTAGTTCTTACTTCTGTTTCGGTTGCTTCTACTGGGGTCCCCAGAACTGCTCCCTGACTGGTTGTCTTCTGAGGCAGGGCTGAAGGCTGGATTAACTAGGCCTGGCTCATCTGTCATTAAGGCAATTGCTGCAGCTGCGGAGAGCTCTGGGCCAAGAGCCGCTACGGTTAAAGTGGCACTACAGTCTGGAGAGTCATCTTGTGAACGTCTCTTTCGTTCCTTGGTAAGGCCATAATGGGATGCTCCTTTACATCTAAGGCAAAGCAAAGGAAAAGGATATGTTAGTAAAAGTTGCATTTAAAACATTACCTGCTTACGACGAGTGTCTGACACTGACAAATGATTAACAGTACCAAGGGTAACGATTGCAATTAAATCTTTTTCTTGACCTATGAAATACAGACACTAGACAATGTGGGAAAATGCCAGCTCTGTCGAGGTTTCACAGAATTAAAAGAAATTGAATAGATGCCACTGAATAATTAGCTAAATTATTATTTTACTTGAGAAATCTACTTCAATAGACAATTAGATAGATACAGCCTCTTGGTAGCTGTAGTTTTACTGAGCATAAACGGGAGACACAGGCATAGCAGGTGATTGATCAAATCAAAGACTGGAATCTATAATCTGTCCTTTGTGTGCAATTAATGAAAGAGACCAGTGTGAGGCTTGAAAGCTTGTTTGTGTCAGCTTATGTTTGTGAAAGAAAAAGCCACATACACAGTGCCTTTGTGAGCTCTTCACCATGACAAATATTCTCTGTCAGAGGAGCTGTCACTCTATTAGCGTAGCTGCACCTCTCTGTCCGCAGAAGACATCTCTCCCTCCCCTCTTTCCTTTTAAACCTCTTCCTTGACAGCACCTACTTTAAATCTGGGCTAACAGTATCGATGAGCCAGAACTTCAGATATAAATACCCCTGAATATGGGTGTATTCAACAATGGAACAGCAGATCCAGACCCAGACCCAGCTAGTTTGAACCCACTTCAGAGTAACACACACACAGTTTGACCTCTTTAGATCAAAAAATTAAACTATTTTAAACTGTGTCTACACTGGTGTTTATGTGGGGTTCTCAGTTGAGTTAAGTGACTCCATTGGGCTAACAATTGTAAAAAGCACCTTTTCCTCCCAGTCTAGACAAGGCCCAAGAGACAGTAGACAGTGGCCAGCCACCATCATCATCATAAGAGCCCAGGAGAGGATGGAGGTCTGAGAGACCCACCCGGAATATAGAAGTGGTGAGTGGGGGTCCAGGAGAGAGTGACGATAGCTGTTCAATAGATATAGCTGTTGTTTGGGGTTAGATGCTTGATCCAAATTCGGATCCAGCCTGTTCTCACAAATAAAAATCCAAACCCTGAATCCTAACCTTGGCAGCAACCAAATCCATGTCAGCCCATTACTAGTTAACAGACACATTTATTCTTTAAAAAAATATATATATAAAAAATCAAGGGTAGCTAAAGATGTGGCATTGTAGTAGATAAAAATACACATCTTTCAATTTTAAATAAACTTATTTTCAGAGTCTATTGTCTGTGTGTGACTGATCCTGTATGACAGAACTGGGACCACACATACACAGTTGCTTTCAAAACTCCTATGACTGCCTGAAGAAAGAAGGGTTCTGTGCTCCTACTGATTCCATATTTAATCAGAGTCACACACTAACCACAAAACCATGGGGGTTCAAGGAAACAACGCCTGTCACTTTTCTCCAGCGTCATTTCTACCCCACCACTGCAGTCATCACAAACATGTTCATTGTAATGAATTCTGCTTTTTAATCATTGCCTAATGAGCTTGCCCTACTTACTGTTACTATTATATCTTCCTCATGGCTAAGGTTAACTGATGACTTTCATATAAATGCCCTCTAGGATGCAATCACAGAAATAGCTGCAGAAGCCCTTAGGGACACAAAGCCTTTCGTAATATGTGGTGCACACATAGAGGAATGCATAATACATACAGTACATGATGCTGGTGGAGTATGCATCAGGGAAACTGTAATACATGGAACAGAGGCCCATGAAATAGAAATGGCTTATGGAGATATTTTTGGGCATGTAGGAGAGGTGTAGATGGGAGGCAGACAAGTTACAGAACTTGGTGTGTTCATTTCAGAACCGTATTTTAATTCAGCTTACTGTTAATTACAGCAGTGGTGTTTTTAAGAGAGGGAGAATTAAAAATGGTTCCTGTAATATTAAATCATGTTTTATCCCCGTTGTCGTGACACTGGTTCTGACATCAATTCCCTCTTGGGCAGAGAGCTGCCTCAGCTTACTCATCTTTTAAATACTTATGAGAGCTGATCGACAAACGACAACTTTTTTGGTGACTAGTTATTTGAATTGACAAGCAGTTTCCCTTTTGACTGTATTTGTGACCCGTTAGTGTTTGCTTGCTGTGAACAGTCAAGTGGTCAAGCTGTCCTAACACAAATACTCTGGTGAAGCAAGTCTTGAAGCTTGAATATGCACCAAAAATGTATCTCCAGCGAGCTGTATATTTGATTGTAATATTAGAAATTCATTTGGTGCTGGCTTGTGACATAAGTCATCCAATTGGGGAACAGAAACAATACCACATGCCTTAGTATCTAACCACCTTGTGTACATTTCAGAGTTTGGCTCTTACCACCTGCGGCAGAGGCCAGTTCCAGAGCTTTCTCTCAAACAGAAGAAGGGGTAGAAGAAAAACTCTCCTCGGGGACAGTGGCCTGGTTAAGTATTTTAAAGAGCCAGCAAAAAGTAAATGTGTCCTCTGAAGGCCCTCAGATCTTGGGGGCTGCTTATTCCAAAACAAGGCTCACAACAAAACCAGCAAAATAAAAAGTACCTAAGTTTGTAAGGACTCCCCTCAGGAAGTGGAGAGCTTTCCTCACTGCTGCAGCCCCTTCTAGCAGACTGGCCTTTTCCTATGTGCTCTGGAAACTGGGTGCAGCTATCCCATCTTATGCCCTAAAGGTCCTCAGAGAAGTCCTCTAAATCCTTGCTTCCCACCACCCAGACAGACATTGCCTTCTTTAGTTAGGGAGAACTGTGAGTGGTGAACCAGGGCCCCCCTTTTGGGTCCTGAAAGGTCTGTATCACAAGTACAGATGGCTGGAAAATGGAAATCCTTTCCTGCAAAAAAAAAAAAAAAGAAAAAAGAAAAAAAGTCACGTACTGAGTGCACCCTTGTCTCTCTGGCCCTGGAGTAGGGGGCAGGCTGAGAGCCAGGGAGGCAGCAAGTCAGAGCGCTCAGCCTCAGCTGCTCTCCTGGAAAGCTTCTGTTCATTTAGTTTTCAGCCAAACAGAAATTTAGAAGAGCGTTCCAGGGGAGCCATCATGTCAATATTCCCAATGGAATTTTTTTTTTCCAAAATGAAAGTTTTCCTGTGGAAATTTTTGGTTGGCAGAAAAGGCATTTTTTGTCAGAAAATCGTTGCAGTTAAAAATTCCCAACCAGCTTTACTCACGACAACAAACCAGTCGCAAGTTATTTGTGCAGGAAATAAAACATGTGGAGAATTTGGAATAACCAATTTCAAAATGTTGCAATCGCCCAGTGAACATTCCACAATCAAACAAACAAAATGTTTGTTCTGAATTATTTGCCCATCTCTGATTACTATCTTCCTACATCGTGGATATGTTACAAGGATTCAGGATTTAATAGCAGAGGCTGCTATGTAAGTATTTATTATTACTACAGAAGGTATTTGTAACATGCTGCTGGGGATACCCAAAGCTGTGAGGCACTGTTACCCCTTTGCCTCAGCTAGAGTGAATTTTATTGGAGAGTAGACTATGCATCAGATCCCTGCCACCCCCATCTGTCTTCCTCACCAGCCAACTCCACCAGGCTCTCCCTGCCCCAACCTGGCCTAGCAGGAAACAATCAGTGGTCTCAGGGCTGGATTTACACCTTACGTGCCCCTAGGCACAGCATTTTCAGTGTCCCCCCTTCCTACAATTGACCTTCGTGTTTTCCGTAAAAAATGAAACGAAAAGAAATATAAACACAGCCTCCCCGGGAAGGCATGAGACCCTTCGCCACGCACGGCGCTCCCAGCCCGGTGCTCAGCCCACCCGCCCCAGGCCAGGTGCAAGGGGGGGGGACTGTACCTCTCCCCATGGAGAGTGGTCCCTGGGTGTCTTCTGTCCCTCCCACAGCCTGGCATAGCAGCCACACTCTGGCTCTGCCTGTCCAAGTGAATGGGGCACTGGCCACATCCTTCCCTCTCCCTCCCCAGCACAGGGCAGAGGCGGCGGGGCGGCCGAGATTGGGAATGGCTGGGACATTCCCAGCACCTTCAGCAGCCGCCCCACCCGCCCGCAGCTCAGTGTGCCTCCAGGCGGGCTGACAGACACTCACCCTGCTCCAGCTCTACAGGCTGGGCAGCCACCAACCCATGCCAGGAGCCCGGCCACCCACAGGGGAGCTGAATGTATTAACTTTGTAACTTTTAACCCACTTTTAACTTTTAGGTGCCCCTAGAATGCCAGTGTGTGCCTACTGTACCTAATTGGAAATCCAGCCCTGTGTACTCCAGCCCCTCAGCTTCTCAGAGATGTTTCTCTGCAATGCACAGCGCCTATCACTGTACATTCACCGAAGATATTAAGTTCACTGCTCTTTTAAAGAGTAAGTACACTACAGCTCATTAACTTAACTGGGATAAACACACCCTCCCCTTCAAACACAGCCCTGAATTGCTTTATAGTAAAAAATAAAACAAGTTTGTTAACAAATGGACATAGTTAAGTGATACTAAGTAAAAGAGATAAAGGTAGACACTGTTACAAGCAAATTAAAATGAAAACAAGCATCTAAAAGACTAAACATAATCTATCAAGATACAATCTTTGTTCAAGATGGTTTCTCCCACCCCCAGTATTCTTTCCAACTTTCCATCACAGAGATCAAATTGCTAAGGTGAAGGAAAATGAAGGAGTCTCTCTCTCTGTTCCTTATATCCCCAAAGGGATGTCTTTGTCTTTCTTATAAGTCAGGAACACCTCCTGGGGATTCAGTCTCCTGCCTCTCTCAAGGCCAGGCTCAGGATAACACTGGCCAGTTTAGCTCAATTATTTTGTTTACTGCTAATATGTAAATTGAGGTAAACCCACAATCCTTTGTCTAGGACAGACCTGTTTATCACCTTTACCTAGGGTAGGCTGTTTGGTAACATCCTACAGGGGACATTTATAACTTCATACATAATGTTAACCCATGCATTTGACAATGATATTAATAATCAGTGTGCTATGAGTTTTCAAATGATACCTCAGAAGGCATATTTTATACCAACATTATTGCAGTAGTGTGTACGGTGTGAACACAGGAGTGCATAGGTCACAATATTGTTAGGGACTTTACATTTTAAACCAATGTCAGGTAGTTGATGATGTAAGAGATTCACAGCAGAGAGCACACCACTTAGCAACAAGACAGACCAGACTAACCCTAAACTGGAAATTGGAGTATTTTTACCATGCGACCAAGGTTCAGTTAATTACACACTTAGGCCCCAGTCCTGCAAATGGATCTGCAGGGGCAGACCCTTACACTTGCATGAAGACCCACTGGAGAAAATGAGACTCTGCACAGGCACATCAACATGGAACCAATTGCTGAATCGGTGCCAAAGAACTTTCTTTTACTTAAACTACACCACACCTTCTCTGGCCATCCCAAATCGCTGATGTTTATTCTGCTACAGACAGACAGTTAACAGGGTCCAGCCAACCGGTTTGTTTCAGAGAACAATTTCTCCTAACGTACAGATGGATGGCAAGGTTTATGATGTGGCAGACTGGCACTGTGTTCTAAGGTGAAAGACATCTTCTTCTAATTCTACCAGAAGAAGTTAAAAGACAGCCAAAGCTCTTTAAGTGTGAACACCAAATCTGTACCCTAAATAACTGTGGCAGGCATAAATCAGCAAGACTCCAGCAATCTCACTTCAGATTAACATACTATCCCTAGAAGAAGAAAAACCTCAAACTTGCAATAAAATCTGCAGTGGCATCTCTTCACTTTCAAACATCCCTGTTTCACTTACGATGACACTGCTGAGATAACAGAAAACAGAACTAAGCAAATATGTTTCTCTAGCCATGAATGGAGGCGACTGCTTAAGTGGAATCATATTTGTATGGTTTAAGCTTTCTTTTCTTTCCATATGGCCATGTTTGGCTCTCCAAACAGAGAGAGAGCCATGAAATAGCTACATGCCAGTACTAATTTTCTCTCTTGTTGTGACTAATACTCAGCGCCTTGATTTATGGATGAAAAAGAGGGATGGAAAGGAAAGTAGGATACCTGATTATCATGGGCAAGTCACAAAGTGACTGGAACACTGACTGGTGGCCAAGGTGAATTGCAGATTTGTGTTCTCCCTTGGTTGTTCTGGACAGCAATACTTTTGTGCTGCAACAGGATATAGAAATGTTGGGCTTGTCTTCATTACTGGGATAAGTCAACCTAAGTTACGCTACTCCAGCTATGTGAATAAGGTAGCTGGAGTTGACATAGCTTAGGTGGACTTACCCTGGTGTCTTCACTGCGTTGTGTTGACCGGAGACGCTCTCCGCTTGACTTCCCTTACTCTTCTCAGGGAGCTGGAGTACTGGGGTTGACTGGAGAGTGCTATGCCATCGATTTAGCGGGTCTTCACTAGACCTGCTACATCAGTGGTTCTCAAACTTTTGTACTGGTGACTCCTTTCACATAGCAAGCCTCTGACCGCGACCTCCTTTATAAATTAAAAAGGCTTTTTTATATATTTAACACCATTATAAATGCTGGAGGCAAAGTGGGGCTTGGGGTGGAGGCTGACAGCTCGCAACCCCCCATGTAATAGCCTCGTGACCCCCTGAGGGGTCCCAACCCCCAGTTTGAGAACCCCTGTGCTAAATCAACCCCTGCTGCAATCGATTGCAGCAGCCTCGATCTCCCCATGGTGAAGACCAGTCCATTGTGAAGGCCACAAAAAAAAAGAGACAATGCAAATTGTCCTTTTACAAAAATGTGCATAGTTGAATCAGCGCTGTTAAATAAGCGTCAGAAGGTGAACACAGGAATTTCAAAAACTAGCTTCTTATACTTGCAGCCTCTTTTATAATGAAGCTCCAGACCCCAGGAGTTAGGATTTCCCCTGCACTGAAGTGCTATCTTAGGGCTAGACTGTGCCCTTTAGCTACAGCCCATAGAAAGGGGAGTGCAAATCTGCACCATCCCAGGGAAGCTTTAGAAGATGTGCCTCCCACCCCTCCCTGGCCGTGCTGGCTGGAGCACCCATGGGGAAAAAAATAGTGGGTGCTCAGCACTACCAACCACAGCTGTTCGGCGCCGCCCCTGATTGGCTGATCGATGGCTCAGGGAGGGGCTTGGAGGAGGCGGAGAGCAGCGAGTGGTGGGTGGGTGGGAGCCTCAGGGAGGAGGAAGAGCAGGGGTGGGAAGAGGCGGAGTGAGGGCGGGGATTCGGTGGAGGGAGTGGAGTGGGCAGGAAGAGGTGGAGCGAGGGTGGGGACTCGGGGGAGGGAGTGGAGCAGGGGCGGGGCCATGAGGCAGAGCAGGGGTTGAGCACCCCTGGGGAAAACTAAAAGTCAGAGCTTATGCCTGGGCATGTGGAGCCATGGCTCTGGCCTGTGTTTTGCTGGAGGTCAAATTAAACCATCATAATGGGGCCCTTCTGCGAATACTCCCTTGGTTGTTCCCAGGAGTGAGGGAGCATTGCAGTAGCAGTCACCTGTGCGTCAACAAGCACCAGGGCTGCAGTTCTGGTCAGCCCTTACACAGACAGCTCAAGGTGGGATGATGGTAGAAACTCCTTACTCCCTCTCTCTCGCTGCCTGGGAGGAGAGGAGAGCAGGGAGCAGTCTAGTCTTTGGTAACAGTAAATCCTAAGGACAGTTCTACACTTAAAACGCTGCAGTGGCGCAGCTGAAGTGCTTCAGTGGAGACGCTTCTACTCCAACAGGAGAGCTTCTCCCGTCAGGGTAGTTAATCCACCTCCGTGAGAGGTGGTAGCTCTGTCAACGGAAGAAGCCCTCCCATTGACCTAGTGCTATGTACACTGGGGGGTAGGTTGGTATAACTGTGTGGCTCAGGGATGGGAATTTTTACACCCCTGAGTGGCGTTGTTATACCGGTATAAGTTTACCTGGCCTAGTCACCAGAACCATGAGTTTCAAAGGGTGGGAGCAGCAGCTGAAATTTGGTCCTACATTTTGTAAAAAAACAACTTTGACCAAACAAACTTTGACCAACAAACTCAAGGCCAATAAAAACGTTGCCACATTTTGAATATCCCAGTGAAAATAGTAGTTCTTAAACAAATATTTCCATTGTAACGTCTGAAACCCAAACACTGCAGCAGGGACGTCTGAAGGTGAAGCTGATTTCAGGGATTTCCATTGGCAAAAAGTAAACAAAGAGCATAAACAGTGACAAGTACATGGGATTGTCACAATTCTTTCACTTTTAAATAATCTCAAGTGTTATCAGTAACATGGACAAAGAATAGTGTTTGTTTATAGCACATATTTAAATGGCCTGTGTCCTTTCTAATCTATGTCACTTTTTGGGTTAAGTTTGCTTTCCCTAATCCACTCCTGACTTTAATAAAAGCATGTGGGGTGACTAGAATGCTGACTAAAGTGAGAGACTAAGAAAAATTGCTTGAGCCCGATATAAAATAGACAGGGAGCATAGAGGTTTCCTCTGCTCAGCTCTAACAACCCACCTCTCCTCTGACCTACAACAACCCGTTATGTCAGTGCAGGCAATAGTTTGTTTCAGCAGAGCAGCACTGAGCATGTTGTCAGGGTGCAACTAATAATAAATAAGAGTAAGTAAGTGCAAGACACACTTACTGTTGCCCAGTGGAAGAGGGCCATAACCAGCGACCAGCATCTAAGCTGTGACTAAAGTATACAGCTGTGCTTCTTCAGCTAGACTCCACGGAGGGTGTAGTTTCTGAGAGGCATTTGTGGTGTTAGGGGTGTAAATCAGGCCAAGGGAAGACCTAATATAAATCAAGATGGGATAGACATTTGGCACTGCCCATCAATTAGCATAGCCTACCTGCAGGACTAGTCCTTAGTGAACCGATCCTGTGGAAAGGTAACAAGGAGTCCGGTGGCACCTTAAAGACTAACAGATTTATTTGGGCATAAGCTTTCGTGGGTAAAATCTACTTCTTCAGATGCATGGAGTGAAAATTACAGATGCAGGTATTATTATACTGATTGACACATGAAAAATCAAGCAGCATCAGCCCTCTCTTCTGAGCTCTCTCAACCTGAGTTTGATCAGGTGTCCTGGTAGAGTCAGGCTGTGCTTCCCTACCTTGTCTTAAAAAGTAGCTGTTTATGTATTGCATATAATCCTGTTTGGCATTACCAACACACGACTACTGGTTTTTCTTCCTGAATAATGATGTGTACACAGTATAGCCTTGAAGCACACGTTGATGATTCAGAAAAATCAATTCAGCTGCCTGGTACTAGAACAAACTAATGGCAGATTTGAAGGGTTGGCAGATTCTATTTGCTCTGCTGGTAGCATTATAGAATTTGCTTGTCAAAAAGAAATCAGGTCATATTCAAGGTCCGAAGCACTAACCATCCAATTATCTGAATGCTGTGAAAGTGGAGAAACCCAACAAAAGGTGCAGCAACCACTGCAGCAACTATTTGTATTTGCTACACCTCCAGTGATCAGAGAGACTTAAAGCACTGGCATTAGCAATGTATCACAAGTGCATGTAAATCACAACCTCAAGGAACCTATGTCCTTAGAGCATCTAGCTCCCTAATATAACCCTTTATATCACTTTCATACCACCAATGAGCATGGCACAATATACCCAAAAGCTACATAGAGATCAGGTTAAACTGCTAAACTTTCCAGTCCTCCAGAAGCAGCATGGTCTGGTGGACCGAGTGTGGCATTGGAACACATGAACTCATCTAATCCCAGCTTGGCCACTGATGCGCTGGGTGGCCTTGGACAGCTACTGTAACTTCTTAGCCTCTCTGTATCCCATCTGTAAAATAGGGATAACAACGCTTAACTACTGTTGAAAGGATTATTTAGTTAATGCACTTGGTATATGAAAAATGCTACATACATCCTTAGTATCTTGTTCATCATCTTGAACCTACCTCCTTATAGATCAGGGGAAGGCAACCTATGGCACGGGTGCCGAAGGCGGCACGCAAGCTGATTTTCAGTGGCACTCACAGTGCCCGGGTCCTGGCCACCGGCCCGGGGGGGCTCTGCATTTTAATTTAATTTTAAATGAAGCTTCTTAAACATTTTAAAAACCTTATTTACTTTACATACAATAGTTTAGTTATATATTATAGACTTATAGAAAAAGACCTTCTAAAAATGTTAAAATGTATTACTGGCACGCAAAACCTTAAATTAGAGTGAATAAATGAAGACTCGGCACACCACTTCTGAAAGGTTGCCGACCCCTGTTATAGATTCATAGATTCTAGGACTGGAAGGGACCTCGAGAGGTCATCGAGTCCAGTCCCCTGCCCTCATGGCAGGACCAAATACTGTCTAGACCATCCCTGATAGACATTTATCTAACCTACTCTTAAATATCTCCAGAGATGGAGATTCCACAACCTCCCTAGGCAGTTTATTCCAGTGTTTAACCCCCTGACAGTTAGGAACTTTTTCCTAATGTCCAACCTAAACCTCCCTTGCTGCAGTTTAAGCCCATTGCTTCTTGTTCTATCCTTAGAGGCTAAGGTGAACAAGTTTTCTCCCTCCTCCTTATGACACCCTTTTAGATACCTGAAAACTCCTATCATGTCCCCTCTCAGTCTTCTCTTTTCCAAACTAAACAAACCCAATTCTTTCAGCCTTACTTCCTTCAGCCCTCCTTGTCATTCCTTTACAGAGGATTGTGTCAGGTTGACAGTATTCCTTGGAACCACCTCAGTCGTGGGCTATAAGTAGGAAGCTGCTGTCTATAGTTAGCTTCCATAAGTCTTTGTAGAGAAGCATTCTTCGCTGGCAAAACTTAAAGCTCCATGGCCAAAATTTCCTCACTGGTTGTCTAAATGTTAGGCTCCTAAAACCACATTTAGGCACTTAAACAGAAGCGACCTGATTTTCAAAAGTACTGAGCACTTCAATAGGCTTTCTCGATGCTCAGCACTTTTATTTAAGGGGGGTCTAAATATGGATTGAGCAACCAAAACTTCAGACACCCAAGTTTTAAAATTGTGACCTAGGTCTCCTTTATCATTTAGTTTGTCAGGGTTTTTCCATTTTGTATGGAAAAAGCCCATGTTTCATATAAATTAAGTGCAAAACTGTCCCAACTATTATTTCTCATCTACATTATAGGAGTATTGCTAAATGGATGTAAACAAGAGGACTTTTAAGGACAACTGCTCAACTATTGTTGACTGACAGTTGGAAGGGACCTCTTAAAACAGCAGTCTAGATGAGTGACTTTATCCTATACTTTATCCCATAAATCTAGTTGACCTCAGTTTCAGCATCTCTATCAAGATTGCAATAACTATATTACAATTCTACTTTAGACAAACTGCTTCCCCATCCAGTTGTCAGAAATATTTTCTAATTTCCATTTTACATGTGTTCCTTATTGCCAATCAGTGATCCTTGCTTTACTATGAGTATACAATGAATTTAGTGTTTTGATTCTGTTGCGTTACTACTCTGTAAATATTATATAGGCTCTGATCCCCCTTAACTGTTATTTCTTTAAGATTAAGCCCCCTAATCTTTTCTCAGAAGACATAGTCGGAGTCCCTTCATCACTGTAGATAGGATTCTCTGAATCTTTTCTACAGTCTCAAATTTTTGTTTTTGTTTTTTTAAAGTGAAGGCATAATTCTGCAAAGTACCATATATACTTGTTCAGAAGCCAAATTTTTTTAGTAAAAAAGGGAAGAACCAGAGAAGGGGGTCGGCTTATGAATGGGTATAGAGAGGGTGAGGTGGGACACAGCCCCTCCCCCCAACAGAGGGAGCAAGGAGAGGCAGCACAG
The DNA here is from genome assembly GCA_003942145.1 of Platysternon megacephalum. Classification (NCBI taxonomy): domain Eukaryota; kingdom Metazoa; phylum Chordata; order Testudines; family Platysternidae; genus Platysternon; species Platysternon megacephalum. The sequence goes on along the minus strand of QXTE01000007.1, from coordinate 6,296,273 downwards.
CCAGCAGAGACAGAAGGGAAGAGGCGGGGCCAGAGTCTCTCCGCTTCTGTCCAGGCTGCTCTCCCCCCAGCCTCCCAAGCAGCTGCAGCTCCGGGGCTGGCAGGCTGCAGCCGTGACGCTCGGCCCCGCCCCCCAGAGCAGGCTGTGGCCGCGCCGCCCGGCCTGCCGGAGCACGCTGCGGCCATGCTGCCCGGCCCAGCCCGCTGGAACATGCTGCGGCTGCGCCGCCTGGTCTGGCCCGCTGGAGGAGGCTGCGGCCGTGCCACCTGGCCCAGCCTGGCGGAGCAGCTCCAGACAGGCCAGAGACATCCTTCCCTGGCCCTCCCCAGATAAGGTGGGAAGGGATGGGATGGGGAGAGTGTGAGGGTCCCGGGCTAGGGGTGGGGTCATGTGGGGGGTGGTCATAGGGGTTACTGCCCTGACTCCCAGCTTCTCCCCCCCCAAAAAAATTTCCCCACCAGTTGCTGTCCTGGCCCGTCAGGTAAGCAGCTAGTGCGTCGGCACACTTTGTTTACTTAGGTTTACCTCCATGCCTGCAGACGCTCGAGGTAAACAAACCATCTCGGCCCACCAGCGGCTTATCCTGATGGCCCGGGAGCCAAAGTTTGCTGACCCCTGAATTATAGGGTCGGCTTATGAATGGGTCATAAAAATTTTCCATTTTAACTTATCCATCTTCGGGGGTGGGGTCAGCTTATAAACGAACCAGCTTATGATCGAGTATATATGGTACAGTGAAACCTTATCAATACAGCCTAACATGGTTCTACATCTTCTCTTATCCTACAAAGATCCATCCCAGTGTAGAATGGCCCTTTTCAAAATGCCCTTACGTTGTGCAGCCCATGAAACAAAATATATTCAAATATTATATCATGTTTTGCATATCAGACTTCTTTGACATCAGATAATAACTTATATGCAGTAACAGGAAAGTAGCCCCTTTCCTATACCCACATACATGCAAGGATAGGTTCCTGGGTTAGTGTTTATGTTGTATGGTGTGCGGTTGCTGGTGAGTATTTGCTTCAGGTTGGGGGCTGTCTGTAAGCGAGGACTGGTTTGTCTCCCAAGATCTGTGAGAGATCGTCCTTTTAGTTGGGGGCTGAAGGTGACGGCTAGTGGCGTTCTGTTATTTTCTTTGTTGGGCCTGTCCTATAGTAGGTGACTTCTGGGTACTCTTCTGGCTCTGTCAATCTGGTTTTTTTCGCTCCAATCCCTCAGACAGAGACAAACACCTACAAGATCTCTATCAAGCATTCTTAAAACTACAATACCCACCTGCTGAAGTGAAAAAACAGATTGACAGAGTCAGAAGAGTATATAATAGAGAAGAAAATAGAGAGAAAATAACAGAACGCCACTAGCCGTCACCTTCAGCCCCCAACTAAAACCTCTCCAGCGCATCATCAAAGATCTACAATCTATCCTGAAAGATGACCCCTCACTCTCACAGATCTTGGGAGACAGGCCAGTCCTCGCTTACAGACAGCCCCCCAACCTGAAGCAAATACTCACCAGTAACTGCACACCATACAACATAAACACTAACCCAGGAACCTATCCTTGCAACAAAGCCCGATGCCAACTCTGTCCACATATCTATTCAAATGACACCATCATAGGACCTAATCACATCAGCCACGCCATCAGGGGCTCATTCACCTGCACATCTACCAACGTGATATATGCCATCATGTGCCAGCAATGCCCCTCTGCCATATACATTGGTCAAACCGGACAGTCTCTACGCAAAAGAATAAATGGACACAAATCTGACATCAGGAATCATAACATTCAAAAACCAGTGGGAGAACACTTCAACATCTCTAACCACTCAGTGACAGACTTGAAGGTGGCAATTTTACAATAAAAAAACTTCAAAAACAGACTCCAAAGAGAGACTGCTGAACTTGAATTAATATGCAAATTAGATACAATTAAATCAGAACTTTTATACAATGGCTCTACATTTTTATACTGGCCGAATCAAGTTGTTTGGTGCAAAAACAACAAGTGAAGACCGAGTGAAATTTCCAACGTACTGCAATTATGTGCCTCATAACTCATACAATCTGCTATAGTGACAATGTGTTCTTCAGGCTACATGGAGGGGTTCATCCTGAACTAGATGTTAAAACGCAGCCACAAATCTGTTAATTGCTTGATGTATTTTTCATGTTTGTTGTTCAGTGTTTTGATCATTTGATTATATTTAAACAAGAATAACTAGTTACCCAGAAATCTCAAGACTATCTCAGCATGATCTTCCCCTCTTACCGTACTTCAAAAGTAAGAAAACTGCATAACAGGGAAGACAATATTGGCACTAGCAGTACTCTAATACAACTCAAACCTGCCAAATAATACATTAGGGGGAGGGGCTTTTTTTTGAGTTGTGGGTTTATCTGTGTTTTGATTATAAAATCGAAGCCTTTAAATGATAACAAAACACACATCTTGCATTAAAGAAGGTTAGTGGGTGGCGACATATTTTTCCTTCCCCCGTGTTGGCGTTTAGTTTTGAGAGAGAGGTTATTGTCTGTGGTGTGGGGCAGGATGGAAATGGAGCACTTGTAAATAGTTTTATTTCAACCTTTTTTGTGTCGGTGGATATAACATTAATTCTGTACATGCTTTACATAAAATTTCCTTGGCGATAGCTAAGTAAAATACCCACAAAGTAACAGACTAAACACATCAACTTAGCTGAGATCAAAATGTCTGGTTTTAAGCTATTGTTGACATAAAACAAGAATATAAATGTCCAGATTTGAAATATAAAACAGTTTAAAAGCATCACATTCAATTTCAGGGAGCTTCCAATCAGGATCTTATTTTTACTAACCTGCTGCCTGAAGTAGCTGGAGATTTTTGACAGCAGCCCCAGGCATATTATGACAAACAATGAACACTGTCTTAACACCGTGTTCCATCAAATAAAAAGGTGTAAATAGCAGCCCAGAAGTCTGGATTTAGTGACACTTGCCTCTGACCTTAATAACCCTTAGATCCCCCAAGGCCTCTTTTAGGTCAGGCTAAGTATTCAGATTTCCACTCTGGGCATGTCTTGGTAGAGACTAAAAATTCTGAAAGAGGATCTGCTTCATGCCAACAAAGGTCAGAAAATGGCCTCTGATAAAATGATGGTAAAAATGAAGATGTAACTCAGGTGCCCATGTAAGCGTTGCGCATGTGCGTGTGTGGATAGGAGTGGGTGGGGAAAGGAGCATCACAGGATGTTAAAAATACATTTTTGTTACTTTAAAAAGTAATTCTCCTGACCTGTTGACTTCATGATTTGACCTTTAACAAGGAGCAAAAACAGTTTAAAACATAAGTGAATCAGAGTGTCTTGCACAAAACCCTGAATCAGCAGGGGCTCCTTGTAGGGGGGAATGGAACATTTCCTGGCTTACTACACAGCTTTAGTTTCATTGCTTTCAACATAAATGAGTATTGACACTGGAATAAAAAGTAGATTAAGTCACATTACTGAATACATTTCTCATTACACTGGAGGTTCTGTGGACCTAACAGATCCAGCAGCAGATCTTGCTCATCTAACTGTAGTAAAACCCCATGCTGGTATCCAGTCCTAACAACTGCCCAGGGCTCTTGCTATGATTATCACTGGAAGAGGATTTGGTTAAGTGCGATATTGTGAGCTGCTGATTTTCAGAATTAGAACTTTCCTTTATTCTCATGCCTATTGGGTAGGCAAAATCTCCTTTGGTGATGGTTTAATGGGATTAAAAACATCCCCTGGAATATGCTAAAATAATAACAACAATGAAGAAATAGTCTGGCATTTTGGTGAGGTATTCTGGTAATCCGTTAAAATGCACACAGGACAAAACCAAATATAAAGGTTTGGGAAGTCCTTGTTCAGTCATAGTACAAATATCACAGGTATATTGATTATAATCCACTGAAAGCTTACATGGTAAGTAACACTGTAAAAATTACAAAATGCATTCTCCTTTTAAATTTCTAATTTTTTATAATAACAGAATTGTTGATAATACAAAGTATTTACTTACCTAAGAAGTGAGAGCATAATCCTGTCAAACAGCCATTGACTTTAATGTGAATAGGATCAGGCCATAAGGAAGGGCATGAGATATGGGAGAGAAGGGAATATCAGAGTAGAGATGGTATAGCTCATAAGTTATGCTTTTTATCTATAGAACAAAGCACTTTAGAAAGCATGGTAAGTATATGTATCCCTCTTTTATAATTGGGGAAACTGAGGCATGTGACAAGGAAATGACTTTCCCAGAGTTGCAGAGAAAAGTAGTGACAGAGCTGGGAATAAAATACAGGTCTCCTGATTTCTAGTCCAGTGCCCAACACACTGTACCATTCTAGTAAAGTTTAATCAAAGAAAATTCCTTCACTATTGAAATTAAAAAGTCATGGAAACACGTCTATTGAAGTTAGGATTCATAACATTTGTTTGTGACACATTTAAAATTTGGGCCTAAATTGCCCAGATGGTTTCCCTTTACATTCCTAATCTTGCTGGCAATGCATGTTTTCTTTCATGCTTCCTAGAATGAAAGTTACAGTTAAACTGTAAATTAAGTAATGGATAAAAAATGGTTACTGATTCTTTAGAACTGTCTTTTGTACAGCACCTAGCACAATGGGGCCCAGTTTCTGATCTGGAGCTCTTGGTGCTAATGTTATATAAATGTTATATAGCAATAATTTTTAAAATAAAATCTCTAACACTATGTCAATTACACTTTGATCAAAGTTACTCCTGGAAACCACTCTACACCTCCATGCAGTGAGGATTTTCTGGGGAATATATATTACACACACACACACACACCCCTTTCCTTTAGTCACTTCAGGTCTGTCAGACAATTGGCCCCTTTACGTATGATTATAAATAAAAAAACAAAAAACAAAAAACAAAAAAAAAATGTTTTCACTACAGTCTTTTTTTTAAATTACACCCATTTACCTAACAAAGATTCCAAGGTAAGCAACTGACACCATACCAGCTCAGTACAAATTGTATTAGCCCATTTACTCTCCCTCCAATTAAAATACAGTGTATAGAAAAGAAAAATAGAGGGAAATATTTTTAAAGATTTTTTTAACACAATATAGCATTATGTCCAAATGGGGAGTCCAGTTTTCAGTACCTAAATTTGGGTGCTTTGTTCCAAATCTGGAAACTCAAACATGCAACTAAAATGGGCAGCTGAGCACCAAAATATCCAGTGACAGAATTGAGAACCCAAACTTAGGGATCAGTGCTTCAATATTAGACTCTGGGTGTACACTGATCCCTCACAGTCACACTACCTAGCAATTCACATCCTGCTTTACCTTGTTGCTGCTATAAAATGGATCTGGATTATTTTTTAAAAAAAGCAGCGAGACACTTTTGAAATTATTTCAAATTGTGTATTGTTTCTGACAGGTTCTGACATCTTGGTGACTCAGTCAGTCAATCAGCCTGCGGCCATACCACATCAGGCTGTGATTTCGTTAGCATCACAAGTTAAACTGGTTTGCAGCTATGGCAGACCCTCAGGGAAAACCAAGGTGATGTAGGAAATGATGCTGGTTCAGTACTGACTCAATTACACTCTACCTCCCTAAAATTGTGATGACCCTACTCCTTCAGAAGTGAGTAAGCAACTCAGAAAATAAACTCTAGCAGCACATTCACTGCATGGCTCACCTCCAGCTAAAATTTACACAGTAGAGGAACTAGCCACATCATGTAAGCACAAGGTGACCCAAGGCCATTGGCTGCAGCAACGTTTCAGAGCTCCAGTGGGACATCGACACTTGCGTCCAGCAGACTGCAACACACGGTGGGTATTGGATGTACTGACAGACTGAATCCAGACATATTTAAAATAAATCTTGCTTGCTTTCTGTAAATATTACTGTAACAGCCTGTCAATGCAGATGGCTAATCCACCCAAACTGACCAGCTTTTCAATATGTAATACTCTTATAGCTACAATAGGAAATTTTCTTCAGTTCCAAAAAAACCCATCCCTGAAACAAATACAGTGGATAAAAAGTTTTTAACCATGGGGAACAGACTAAACAAATTCACGGATGCGTTCAAATATTTATATTAATGACTTGGTCATTGGGTTCTTTCTTTGTGGTTGTTTGCAGTGCCCTGTACGTTTGGTCCTTGGTTTATCTAGTTTCATCTGACTGTACCTTTTGTGGTTTAGGCACTATTAAATTGCTAGTGGAATGAGTTCTCTTCCTGGAAGGCAGAGAGAAGATTCTCAGCAGTCATCACTTTTTGTTTACCAGGGCGGATATATGGGGGAGGAGGAGGAAAAGGGAAGAAATACCTAACATCTTAACGGCTGTAAACATAACAAGGGACTCACAGCAAACTATTTTCTGCTTTTCTTACAAAAACAAGCTTAATGGGGATGTTATAACATCATGCACCAAGGACAGCTGTGGACTTAGATCTTTGCATTACAGTAGATCTTTCAAAAAGGAACTCGAATAGTTCTACCAAAGTTACCACTCCAGTTTACAGTTTTCAGTACATGGTACTATTTACTAAGGGCTTGTCTACAGGGGGAAATTGACCAGAATAGCTATTGTGGAATAATTTTCATTGTTGTTTGCAGTGTTGTTGTAGCCATGTTGGTCCCAGGATAGTAGAGTGAAAAGGTAGGTGAAGTAATATCTTATATTGGACCAACTTTTGTTGGTGAAAGAGACCCACTATTGAGCTACACAGACCCGAAGAAGAGCTCTGTGTAGCTCAAAAACATGTCTCTTTCATCAACAGAAGTTGGTCCAATAAAAGATACTCCCTCACCCACCTTGTCTCTCTATTACAGAATAAGGTATTCTACAACAACTATTCCAGAATAGCTCCCCATGTGGACACACTTACTCTGGAAATAAGAGTGTGTCTTTCTTTAGTTTAGCTTAATCACAGTCGATTAAATTAAACCAGAAAAAGGTACTGTTTTTCCAGACTAGCTATAAGCAGTTTAAATTCACACTCTACCTTATTCCAGTATAACTTCCCTGTGTAGACAAGCCCTGAGCAAATCGCCCCTCAAGACCCTGGGCACTGACAAGGAACTGGGGAAATCCTCGGGGGAAAGATGGGGTGGAGTCGTACCTAGGCCCTTCCATAGCTACTGTTCCAGGTTCTACCGCCACATGTCCCCACAATAGGGTAAGGCAGGGTAAGACCATAACATCTACAAAAAGGTGGGTCACTCTGTCCTCCCTACCTGCCCTTGCATACAGCCATGCAAGGAGCCACTGGTGAGTGGGTTCCACATACACAGAGGCACCCCACCAAGGCACAGTCTCCCCAAATTCTGCTCCCCCAATTTATGCACTGGAAGTGCACTGACTTTGATGCAAGAGGATCTAGTGTTCCAGATGAAGGGTAGGATTTGCTCCTTTGAATGCAGAACCTACTATTGCTTGTGTGCGTCTCATAGTTGCAATATCTGCACCGATATCTCCATTGTGCAAGAATCAGAATGTCTTTTCCAATACATGCTTTTAAATGTCAGACTTGTTCCAATTCCATCACATAGGAGAGACCCTGAGAGCAGTGATCTCAAACCAGAAACTCTTTAAATTTGATTTAAAGAAAAGATTAATATAATGTAAGTTACTTCTACTCGCAAGCCAATGAAAGTATTTATCTCCTTACTCTGGCCTACCCAGGGTCCTGTATACCTGAGTATGGATTGGATGTGAATAACACAATACAGTGAATCAGCAGGTCATTCTGATATTGGGGGCAATTTGGGGTTATTCTCTTTTTTTCCTTTGCAATCTTCTCTCAGTTGATTAATCTTGAGAAATATCACCAACATAGGTGCTTTGCCTGATCTGGAAAAAAAATCTTAAATTAGAAGACACTTTTCTTGGTCAACATCCTGTACTAAAGAACTTACTTAATCATCCTGTACAAAAAGGTAAATCCAGTCACCATGGTAGCTATGATTCAATGTCAATGAGCAGGCGATCTCATCTTCCATTCAGAGCAAGGCACTGGGATTCAGGGAAGAGGGGCTCTGTTTCCCACTCTGCCACTGGCTTGCTATGTGACTATGGGAAGGTCACTTGAGCTCAAATTTTCAGAAGTAGCCTCTAAGATTCTGATCCTTCAAACACTTAAATACCTGCTTAAGTGTATGTACACGAATAGCCCCGTTGAAATTAATGGCACTATTAGTGTATGTGAAGTTAAATTCATTCGTAAGTGGTTAAAGGATCAGAGATTAATATCAGATGCCTTATATGCGGGGTAGCACTTATGGAACAGAGCCAGAATTTGGCCCAGGAGAGGCAGTTTGGTCCTGTGAATAGATTGCATGAGACTCAGCAGACCCAGATTATATTGCGGGCTCTGCCACTAACCTGCTGTGTTACTTTGGGAAAGTCATTTTACCTATCTGTAGCTGACTCTCTGCAGGCCGCCTGTTTTATCTATTACGACTGAAAGCCCTTTGGGGCATGGACTGTTTCTTACTATGTGTTTGTACAGAGTCTTGCACTGATCTCAGTGGGGCTTCTATGTACTACTGTAGTACAAATTCTAATAGTGAGGGAAAAACCCTCCTAGACCCCTAACTGTACAGAGAGCATTGTCATGCTATTTCAGCACTTCTACCGGGAAGAACAGAGGGCAGTGAAAATATAATCTATGCCTTTTAGAATTTGTAATTAGCTTAAGGCTTTGGTTGATTTATTTTATTTGAAAGCTAGCTGAGCTGGGGACCTGACACGTTGTCTGGATCTACATCTAAATGTTGCCAAAAGTTCAAAGGTGCTTGAATCTGAGGTTCCACTTCAGGATCATTGCTCATCTGAACTAGTTTGCTCATCCCAAGTATTAATGAAGTGTCATTGGTTTGAAAGGTCTGCTAAAAACTAAAAAGAACAATTTTTATCCAATATCTTTAAAAGACCTGGAAATAGCGTTCTTCGTGAAGGATGCCAGAGGAGAGGAGGATGAGAACAACAAGAGCTTCACTGGCACAAGGGACCCTGGATGGAACAGCTGTTCTTTTTTGGAAGCATTAAAAGAAAAAAAAAAGTGTGATGGGAGATCATTAGCAGACACCACAGTAGATGTTTCCAAGTTGATGTTTTATATACTGAGATTCTTTTCTTTAAAATGCATCTCAAGAAGGTCTGGGTATGACAAACTTTATGTGTAATGAAGGGAGTTTTAAAAACAAGTTTGATTCCATGGGTGAGTCATAACCATTCATCATCAAATCTCTTAGGACCAGGTTTGCCTTCGTGACCAGCACAACCCTGGGTCTCAGCAACCTCCAGCTTCCATTGTAGTCCCTTAGAGACACTGCCAAATAGCACAGGCAGGAGCAGCCTGATCTAAACCACTGTCAAACTTCCTTAACTTGCAGTGTGTGTACGTGGGGAGATAATCCCATTAAAAAAAAAAAAGGCAGCCTAGGAGACAGCATTTTAGCACCTCTTGCACCATTGTGCTGAGTACTTCTTGGCTGAAGCTTAGGATCTGCATTGGGAAGTCTCATTTTTTGCCACTCTTAGTCAACTGTGCTACTTTATCAGGAATATCAAATTTAAAAGGGACTTTTCTTAAGTTGTAACAAACAATTGTCTGAAGTCGGAAAGATATGGTGTGTGTTTCTAATAGGGAAAGATAAATATCAACAGAAACATGCAAGAACTCACAGCTACTTAGGAACTGCTTTAATTCCTGCCATCCTCACAAGGGAATGGAAAAGCTCATGGAGTTTGAGGTCTGTGAAGCTCACAAACGGCTATTTTTTGGGTACACAGGATTTGCAGAAACAGGAGTTTGTGACATTTTATTTATGTAATTTAAACTCATTCATTCCTGTACCTCCGAGGGCGATTCGGTTTTTAAAAGTTAATGTTGTTCAAGCTAAAAGGGAGATAGAGGCACCCTGGTCTAAAATAAAGCTCGCATTCCCCTTTTAAAGAGGGTGTGTGCGTGTGTTCATACATATACAACTATCTGCATGCACAAAGCCTGTTTCTCCTCTCATTTACTCTGGTGTAAATCAAGAGTCATCTCACCAAAATCAATGGGGTAACACCAGTACAAAACTAGTGTAAGTGAGAGAAAAATCAAGCCCACTGATGCACCTTTCTTCCGCTCCCTGCTCCATTTTTCAGTCTCTGTGTTTGAGTTTCACTCTACCCACTCTGCTTCATTCTCACACTTTTTTCACTAGATTTCTCTCCCCACATACACACATTCGTTTTAAAAAACAGTCTCTTCTAAGGGAAACACAAACTCAAAAGCATCAGAGCCATACTTCTGAACTCACAAATTTCAAGTTCTCCCAACCTCAACTGTCACAGCTAAACAAATTATTATCAAGGGCCAAATTCTCCCCTCACTCGTCACTCCTGATTTTAACCAATGTAACTGCACTGAGTAAAATGGAATTATTCCAGATTTACACCAGTGTCAGTGAGAGCAGAATTTGGCCTTTTATTTTAAAAAGAGTCCTATTATTTGTCCAGGGTCCTTGTATCTCTCTCCTCCATCATATGGCCAAAGTGCAGTGTACTCTTTTGGGGCATTCCCTGTTAACCATCAGTCATACTACCACCAGTTGCAGGCAGTTTGGAAACCCTTCTTCTACAGTAGTGAACCCGTCTTGTAAGAGAGGACAAGGAGATTGAATGTGACGAGGTATGAGACAGGGACTGGACGCAAAGGAGAGCTTCAAGAGGAGCAGAAATTTAGTTGAAGCAAGGACAAGAGGAAGAAGATTTTGGCAGAAGCATTTTAGATAGACAGGATAAGGAGTGAAAGCCAGACAGACAGTGGTTAAAGTAATCAAAGCAAGATATGACTGTGGAGTGGACAAGGGGTGGGGAGATTACAAGACATATCTGGGGATACTAAAGAGAAGTTTTTCCTCTCAGTTTATTTCACATGTGCATGTTCTCTCTAACTCAAAATATCTGTAAGGTATAAGCTGCTACCTACCTATACCAGGTTTAGGTAAAGTTACCTACTGAAGAGTGGGATTGAGAGGATTAATGTTAATGTTTATAACACACTTTGAAGAGGTAGAGACCTAAGTAAAGTGCTAAATATTATTTAACCCTGTTGTCCTTAGACAGCATGCATACAAATCAGGCTCTATCAGTAAAGCAGAAATCTTTGGTCTGTTGACTACCAGCTATCCTGGTGCTTGAAAGCACCACTAGGCCCAGAATCATGCTAGGATTTTTTAAATTGTTTGTATTTATTGGGAATTTGAAATAACTGAGGTGACATCAAGTACAGAACAAAATTTGCATAACCATTAGTTGACTAACAACAAGCAAAGAGACTATCACAAATCTTTAAAAAGCGTTTTTTTAATAGCTGCTAGGACAAACACTCCATAATACTGCTGCAAAATGAGCACAAGGGATGAAATGCAGTGTTAGCTGACAGACAGGACATTGTCTGGGGGAGGGGAGGAGGCGGGGGAAGCTTTCCAAAAGTGTCTAGTATGGATTATGGTTCATCATCTGTACAAAAAAGTCATTTGGTCTAAACCTCCCTTTACAAACTTCCTTTCTTCATTCAGGTCACATTACTATTAGTCAGGCTTAAAGTCTGAAAAAGCCAGATCCATGATGCTTTACATTTATTTGCTCTGTCAGCTCTACGTATTAAATGCATGTTTAGATGGGCGCTATATATCTTATTAAATGTTCTGTCCTGTTTAGCTCTGTTCTCATCTGATTTATTCTGAATTCAAAGACTATAACTGTAAGTGCCTTCAAACCTACAGATACTTAGACCACTGGGGACAGAGCACAAAAATGTGAAATGCAGCAACCATTACTGTCCGATCTCATTATGCTCATGCCTTGGAAGGATAAAATAAGAATGCACTGGAATTCAATCTCTTCTATGGGGAGAAATTGGAAGCAGAAAATCTCCCTTAGAAACTATGTGCGCTCAAAGCCCCTGGAAATGACCAAGATAAGTAAAATGTACATATAGTCTACATCAAATGGGGGACTGCAGACAATTAAAACACAGCACCAAAGGAAATACATATAGATTCCTAGGGACAGATCTTTGGCTCATGACAATGCATAGTAGCTGAAAAACCAGCAGAAGAAAGGGTCACCAGGTGGTGTAGAGCTGGCATAGCCATCTCCTATAGCCAGCCCTTCATGAAGAGGGCATGGCCAGAAAGCTGCTGTGTACCGGCCACCCTGGGGCACCCAGAATGGCCCCTCCTAATTTGAATCAGCTACACATATTAATACAATCACCCCCCATGTATTTATGCAAACAATTAAATGTAAAGTGGATTGCACGTCCAATCTCCCTCCCTCGCCAAATGGATTCCAATGATAAAATAACCACAGTAGTGCCAATAGCAAGATAATTAACACTGCACTCATGCCATCCATGGGGAAGATAATTGTACTCTCTCTCTTTTTCATGAAGACTCTAGTAGTGCAATCTTAATGGTTGTTGTTGTAACTATTAATTGGATATTAGTATACCAGTGAGATACTTGCCAAGAGTTTAAACCAACATTACTGGTGATCCCTTTGTGGGTGTTGGCCAACGCAAGTCACAACTACCTCTTGAGATTCCTGTTTCACAGAACGCTACTGCAGAACCAGTTCTGTGAACTGTTGCATTACAACACGTGCTGTACACAGTATGTGTGCTTTTCTGCATGTAATTTAACTCATCGCTAAGAGCTCTGGCATCTATTAAGAATATTAAGCGGAACAATCTGACTTCTTACTCATAAGTTTCAGCCCAAACATTCACCACCACCTAATAGGAGCACAGTGTACTCATTGCCTTCAATGGGCCGCCTGTGAATTACAGAAGTTACAAATGAAAAAGACCTATTGGATCATCCAGGCCATCTCCCTTCCATACAAGATTGTTCAATATGGTACAGTTTGTAGCATTTCGTATAGCCTAGTTTAAAAAGTCCCAAGTGAGGAAGCCTCCACCACTCCCCTTGGGACATTAACTAAGTGGTTAAAATAATGTGAAGCAATGGAAACAGCTACAAGCATAGTTGAGCGAGCTCTTTTTGTTCAGAGTATCACCAGGTTGAATCACCACTAGGTTTTGCGGTCTGTTACCATCCAATTTTTGAGTTCCTAGCCGTTTTGACTTCACAAATTACACTCGTGCTGTACAGCTACAGTAAGACGTCTCTATGCCATGCCAAGAATCCTAGACCACTGTGATATCACCACTCTTGCACTACAGCTAGTTTGAAAGCAACAATTTTATTGATTGTATGAGGGAGACTGCACAGATGGTGGATTACTTGGCCCACCTGCCACACTCATGCAACAGGATGGCCTTTCAGCTACTCGTATACAGTAAATCATAAGACATACTGGGAAGTGGACCAAGGCAGGGTGGGAACAGGATAGTGCATGGATCCACCGGCCATTGCACCCGATGGACAAAGACTACTTACTTACTTACTTAGGGGAGGGATAGCTCAGTGGTTTGAGCATTGGCCTGCTAAACCCAGGGTTGTGAGTTCAATCCTTGAGGGGGCCATTTAGGGATCTGGAGCAAAAATCTGTCTTGGGATTGTCCTGCTTTGAGCAGGGAGTTGGACTAGATGACCTCTTGAGGTCCCTTCCAACCCTGATATTCTATGATTCTACTCTGACTGGGAATGCTACTTCTGTGCTCTGACAGCAGTGGCAGTCATGCAGCAACACTACCGCTTCTCTAGAACCTGGGGGAAAAAAGGACTGATTCCCACCTTGACCCCACAGACCTCCCTCATGTCAAGCCCAGTGGCTTGGGCTTGGCACAGGAAGGAGAGAACATATGCCTCCTGGCTACAGTGGTTAAAGGCAATACTCTGCCTGATGATAGCTAAACTGCCTAACTGCCTACAATCTTGGGGAAGGCAGGACATAATCTGTCAGTGAGGTTTAAGGTATTACAAAAATAATCCAAAAACCCAACTCTATGCAACATATAGGAAAGATAAATATTTGGATAACAAGTCCCTTAAATCACTTAGCTACAGTGGGTTCCATACACTTTGTCATAGGATGATCGGTTATAACAGATGAGTTAATGGTATCTTAATGATGCTCCTTCTGTATAGTAGTACTTTTTAATCTCAAGCCATTCCAGCAGGATGTTCCAGAATGTGTTTTATTCTACATTTTGCATCAGTTGTCAAAACAGTCAGTGAGTCAGACAGTACATTCTAGGCGTAGTCGCAGAGCAGGGGGCTGGACTAGATTACCTACTGAGGTCCTTTCCAGCCCTACATGGCTATGAAAAGCAAGTTCATTCTATGAAAAGCAAATTCTATGATAAACCAAATTCATCCTTGATATAGGTGCAGGGACGAATTTGGCTCAGTGATTCAAAAAACTGATTTCATATTCTTTAATCTATCATCTAGAACAAAATGCAGCTACAGGACTCAAATCCTTTTGTGATTAAAATACATGAATCACCATATTACACCTTCTTTACTAATACGTAGGCTTGGAAGGATTAGATTTTTATCAGTAAGTGTCAATTTCACCATACATATACAAACTGTCAAAAAAATATTTCCATTGATAACAATCAAAATTTACAGATAGGTAAAGTAAGAAAAATGCTGTTTGGACCCTTATTAGAGTTTGATTTAAGGATATTTACTTTGTATATTGTCGTGACGTTGGCTGCCCCATAATTTCTCTCAACTGTGAACATTTAAATTGATAAAAATCTAAAATACTTTAAAATAAACAGCAATATTATCCATCGAAATTATTTAAAAAAAAAATTGAATTCTGGCAAGCCTAGTGATACAGAATATTTCCACCGTAGTGCTGATTCAGCAGAAGGGGCCAAATTATGCCTCATTTACAAAAATGAATCCCTAATGAACCCCAAACATACTTTCTACTTTATTATCTTGATGTTGCTACTTATGTTGGTATAAAGTCTCTGCCTCTGTATCTGGTGCTGTTGGTGTCTTTGCACATACAGTCAGCCTGTAGCTCAAGGGGAACAGTTTGGATCCTCAGTCACATGTCAAGATGCCGAAAATCAATTCTAAACCCTGAAAGATAGAACTACTCACAGAGAAGGTCACTAAACACAACCAGCTGCTCTACTGCGCTACAAGCTTGAAGGCAGATTCTACAAAAAGGTCATGGGTGTCCCAACACACACACACAACAAGTCCATCCCTCCCCACTCTGTTTCACTACTGTAAGAGGGACATACCTGTAGGGGACCGTAAATATTTATTGAGTAGGATTTACCTTATATTGAGCACATAAATATGGGGGACAGAATGTTGATCCCTGGTGTTGCAGGATAGCAGAATTCTGCCCAATTCATCAGAGAAAGATCTCGAGATTGAAATATCATCCTTGTCATGCTGCCAAGGTCAGTGATAAACTGTGTTAATTGTAGTAAATCAAGGCTGCACAAGTTAGGCCTGCCTATGTACCGTACCAATGTAAATTAGCGCAAGGAAAGCTAGGGTAATGAACAGGGCCAGTTTTAAGGGTTGGGGAGTTGGGCCACTCAGCTTTTTCATTTTTTTTCTGGGCAGCCCTCATTATGAATCAGTTTCTCTTGCTTGGCAATACCCAGCCTGCACCTTTTCCCCTTCATTTCCTGCCCCATTTCAATGCTCTCTCTCTTTCTCCAGTCCCCTCCCAATATCTCCTGAGCAGGTTGGGAACTAGCCTCTGATAGGCAGAAGCTAGGTTTCGTTTGTGCACAGGTTATATAAGAGGGGCGTGCAATGCAGTCTTTTCGGGAAACTTACACAAAAATCCAACATAACTGAGGCATAACTAATTCATGAAAAGAGAGCTTTGTGCCAACTGCAATTATGGCATTACCTTTTCAGCTTGGTGTGGTTTAACTTTAGGAACTAGCACAGGTTTTACTTTTGGCTACAGAAGTATTTACCCTAATTGATGTTGTCTGGGAGAGGGCTTCCCAGGGGGTAAGAGCCAATTAGTGTACCTGTGACTGATTGAGTGCCTCCTAGGGTGACCAGATGTCCCGATTTTATAGGGACAGTCCCGATTTTGGGGGCTTTTTCTTATATAAGCACCTATTACCCCCACCCCCTGTCCTGATTTTTTACACTTGCTATCTGGTCACCCTAGTGCCTTCTGGCCTGGGTGGGGAGAGGCTGAGGGTGAGCTAGGTAAGGATCATTAGGTATCTGGGCCTTATAAGGAAGCTGAGGGAACTCAATAGTGGAGAGACTAGACTCTCCTGGGAAGAGAAACCCACAGAGAGCAGCTCAACCCAAGAGGGGCGAGTTCAGCAGAGAAAGAAGAAACTGGGAAAATCTAGGGGGAAGGCAGAGGCCTGAGAACCAAAGGGAGGTTGTATTAAGCACAGGTTGCAGGGAAGCTGCACAAGAGGGCTTGGGGTAGGAAGCAGCTCAGGGAACAGAAGCACACCTGAAGCAGCAGACCTAGCTGTTTAATACAGGGTCCCTGGACTGGAACCCAGAGTAGAGAATGGGCCAGGGTTCCTCTACCAGCCCTGGGGAAGAGGTGTGCAAGCCCAATGTAAGGAATATTGAGCCCAGGGTGGGGCTGAAGACTTATCCCAAAGGGCAGGCCATGGAATCTGCCAACAGGGGGCGCTGAAGGCTCTTATGTTGGGACATTTTGTGAACTTTCATATTGGACTTTCTTGTTACCCTGGAAGGGAATGGATCTTTATGTGACTTGGCCAGAGGGCAGAGATACGGAAGACCTGGTGAGAGGCAGCCTGCAGGAGGTGCCAGAGATAAGGGGCCCTTGCAGCATCAAACCTGACACAAGGGGGCGCTACAGGTGTTGAGCATACTACTTTACATAACCTAACATCAGCCTTTCCTGAAACTATCAGAGAAAATATACACAGCATCATCACAGATCAGATTCTGCCTCCAGATGGTAGTCTGCAGCTACCAATGAGGTAAAAGGGAGTTTCACACACGCACCAGATGGTAGAATGTGGTTTGATCATTTTCTTCTAAACTATTCCAGATACAACAGCCTGCCTCTTATGCAAGATGGTAGAGATCTACAGGAATCTATAAAGGATAAGTGTTGTCCGTAGTGTAACCTCACCGAAGTTAACAGCAATATACCCTAGAAATAAATGTAGCCCAATACATTGTTGTTTTTTTAAATGGCCCTTACCTGTGTTACTAACAATATTTAGCCATTATATAGCGCTCTGTATTTTCAAAGCATTGTATAGTCACATGTTTAAAAGGACATAGAGGGGTATGGATGCAGAAAGTGGCACCGGCAATATGAGCCAGTGTTGGACTGTCAGGGGAGGGCCTGAAGAGCAGCCTAATGACTGGATGGCATCACACCATCCATCAACGGAGAGCACTCCCTTCCTGGTAGGACAACTGCCATTGGTCAGTCACTGGGACTGGCTTGCTGCTGCCTATAAAAGGCAGTGTCAAGTGGAAGCCAGTCCTTTCTGCTCTGCCTCCTACCCTGCAGCATTGTCTGTAAAAATATGTCTTGGTGAGTTAGTGGCGCAGCACTGCTGACTCCACATGTTCAAAAATCGTAAGTTAGCCCCTGTGCCTCCAAACCATGAGATTGGCTTAAAAATCATTACAAAAAATAAATCGGGGTTCTTTCCATTTTCCTTATGCTTTTTGAGCCTTCATGGTGCTCTGAGGTCACATTCTCAAACTTTTTCCTGCAACCATAAAGAATAGAAATTTACTTTTAAAAAAGAAAAAAAAAGGAGAGATTCTCCCATAATCAATTTAGTCCAGGAGCTGTGGCTTTAAGTAAATCATCAAATATCACTAAGGTTGGCAACACAGAGTTTGGGATCTGCTCGCTCAACCCCACAAATGTTATATCTTTTCTCTTGATAAGGCAACTATACAACAAGACATGTTGTTAGAAGCTGGAGCCACATATGCACAGTCTGTCTTTCGGAGGACTTTCTAAGGTGATTGGAACTCAGGTGTCTAAGCCAGGTACAATTTAAGAGAGCACAGCTTGTGTCCTAAATGGCAGTTTTCTCACAGCACAATGTTATGATTGTTGTGATTTCCCACTGATGCAGCATGGATGGGTCTGCCAGCCTGTTTAGGCCTTGCATAGGTTAGATGCTCAGTAGTATTAGTACCACTGCATGGGGAAGAGGAGGATGCAATAATAGAACTGCATAGCTGCACCAGTTCTGACCCATTGCTCTGATATGTTAATCTTTTTAAGTCCAATTAAATAAAGTTACAGCATTTTGAACATTTTGGACCAGATTTTGCAACCTTTATTTGGGCTGGTGAGCATTTTATTCCATGCAAGTAACATCAGTGGTTTCAATGGGCCTCCTTGTGTGAATAAATGCTTACCAATGTGTGTGAGGGTTGCACAGTCCGGCCTCTTCTTTGTACTTTTGCATCTGCCCTTGCTGGTCTCCACCCTCAGCAGGAGAGAGCTGCTGATGAGAGGAAAGGAGCAAGTCCAAGAAAAAAGAAAAGCAATTGAAGAGTGGCGTTGGTAGAGATGGAAGGGTAAGTCACAAGGAAGGAGCGGGTAAATCAAGTTAAGGAGACAGAACAGATACTAAGCAGAGACCGGGACTGGAAAGACACACCGCGGTGAATGAAAGGGAGAGTGAGAGTAGGGCCAGACACCAGGTAGGGGTCATCACCCTCAAGCTGGGGGAAGTAACAACAACAGCTGCTGGAAACTGTAAGAGATCCCAGGAGTTTAGTGGAACAATAACTAATGGGAGGGTGTGCTGCTCTAGTGAAGGGGTTGGGGAGGAAAAAAAAGGGAGGTTGAAAATTTCCAGCCCCTGTTACTCATCCATCCTGCAGTAGCTGCTCATACTAAGTGTAGGGCTTAGAGCCAGAAGATAATATCCAGATCAGGGGAGGCCCAAAGAAGATATCAGAGACAGGGAAGTCTACAGGACCAAACAGACTGGAGAGCTTTTTTACCAAAGTCACCAACTTTCCAGCACAGCCCCTTTTGCACGGCTGTAGAGTACATCTGAGGCTAAAAAACACAGTCCAAAAAATTAGCTATTTCCTCTTTATTGCTCCTCAGTTTTGTTTTTCTTGTGATCCATCCAATTCTAGTACACTGGAAATAGGGTTATTTGAATTTGTTTTGGGCTACTAATTCAATTTAAAGGTTCTCGTGGTTTTTGCTCAAGAATGATTTTCTTGTGAACCTGTGCCTGCATTACATTTCTGTTCCTTAAAAAAACAAAAATCTTAATTCTGGGACAAATTTTCCTCAACCAGGCCATTTTTGTGTCCACAGCCAGTGGCATTCACAATTTTTTGATGCACTAGCACTCATGTGCGAATGGGATTTGTGTTTATAAATTCTGTCATAGGTGACAGTGAATGCAATATGTACTGCACTACGGGCTTACTCCTGCGCACCGTAGCTCCATCCTGTAAGGCACATGTGCGCTTATATTTAAGCATGTGAGTAGTCCCAACTCAAGGGGGGTACTCATGTTCTTAAAGTTAAGTCTGTGGTTAAGTGCTGTGCTGAATAAGGGCCAGAGTACTCTGCATCTTGCAGAATGAAGCCCCAAAGCGCCAATCCTACAAATACTTACACTGAAAATGTACAATGCAGTAATTAACCAGTGCAATAGTTAGGCCTCGAGCCTGCAAACCTTTAGGATCAGGAGTAAGTTCACTCATGTTGGGGTTACTCATAGGTGCAAAGTTGCCCACGTGTAAAGTTTTGTAGGATCAGAGCCTATCCATTGCATTGGCAAGTTGTGCATGCACAAATACAAGATCTTTATTGAAAACGTGAAAATCAATTGTGCAATGATTTTTAACGATCATCTCTCACTATGGAAGGAAGTCCTCCTTCTCCTAGTAGCTTGATCCAAACTGTGCTTACGATACATGAAAGGTATCCAAGGAAACTAGAAGACAGCTGTGTTTGTTTTTTAATTTGATGAAAGAGAAACTTTTGGAAGACTAATTTTAATGGAGAACCCATAAAGCTCAGAGTGTTGTTTTAAATGTTAAGAAAATAGTTATCCTAAAAAAATGAAATGGGAAACCCAATCCAGTTAATTTGATGAGGTTATTCTTGACTTTCTAATGCAAAGGCAAAAAGGAATGCAAATTAACTTTCAGCACTACACAAGAAACAGGTAAAAAACCATGACTTCAGCTATAAAACTGAAGATTTAAGATTTAAAGAATATTTGGGTTCAAATTAAATGGTGCTCTGAAGTTGGTCAATTAATGGCATTGGCTAAAACCAGGTGCTGTATAAACTTTACCACACAGCACTCAATCCTGACAACTGTTATTCCAGTCTTGGATCTCTACTGAACACACAGACTGCCAAACCAGCCGAACTAAACGGTCAAGTTAGGCTAAAACCAACAAACAAATTCTTTGCATGGCTGAAAGCAGTTCCTCAGAGGTAAAAGTCGAGTAATTCCCACCAACTGGACCAGCATCCTTCCCCTTGTCATTTTATTTCTAGCAGGTTTAGTTAGGGCCAGATTTTTTGATGCCTTTACATTGACTCCACAAACAGTTTATGACTGTTACTTAAGGAATGCTCTTGTAAAGTGGCTTCATGTTAATACATGATTTACACTGATGTCTACATGTTTTGTTTCCAAATTAATAAGAAATCCATCCTCATTCAGAAGAACTTTTTAAACAGTGCTACTATGTTTTATCTAAGTGCAAAAAAGTTATCCATTGAGTTGCTTTGCCAGGAAGTAGAGGAGAGGGAGTGGATCCTCAAAACAATGCAGCTGGCCTGGGTCTCCTATGGCTCCCCCTGCATGGATGTCAGGGGTTGTGTGGGCTTGTGTGTCTGAACACCTTACCCACACTGCTGGGGTGAACAAGCTCCCCTCCTCTGAACAACGGAAAGGAGACTTGGCAAGGGAAACTTCATGGCACTATCCCAACTAGCACTATCCCAAGGGCTTCTTTGAAGGATGGAGCAATCTGATCTAATAATAAATCTCAATAATATTGAACTCTGTTAAATATTCTGGAAGAAAATGAGAGCAATATGTATTATGTGTCCTAAGGGGAGGGGACATCCTCCCTGGGGAAGTGGTTTCAGTGGTGGTGACTTTAACAGGAGATTGACATTTGTTCACTGAGAATACCTGTAACTACTAAATATTATTTTTTCCTAATTTGAACAAACTGCAAAAAAGTAGAGAGCTAAAAATGACAACATCACGCACTCTACCCCAGGGAAATCCCAGAGAGGATGCTTCTCCTGGGCTTCAGGGACCCCCCCCTCCCCAACACCTGCACCATTATCTTCCCACCTACATGGTCCCAGATGAAGGGCCCCAAGCCCCTTTGATACACCTCTCGCCAATATCCCCTCCCTCAACTATCCCAGAAAGAAGAGCTCTGACGCTCCTCTGCTCTGTGCTCTACAATAGCCTTCTCCCCATCTTTGCTCCTCCTCTACTCTGCTGAAAGAGGACAGCCAATCCCTCTCCATAGCTCAAGAACATGTCTCTCTAGAGGCCAGAAGAGACTCAGGGCTGTATCATGATCCCCACCCCCAAAAGATCATCCATTCTGCTGTTGTGTAGAACAAAACCTGGCATTCCTACCTTCAATGCCCCTTTCCTGGCTTTCTTGCAGTTTAGTACCTAGTAAATTATGGTAGTACAGGGTGATATAGAAAAGAGGAGACAGGGAGGAAGAGGGAGTCTCCTGACTGCTTCATTCCCTAGTTCTTGTCTAATGTGGACATTCACAAGACCTTCATCTAGCCTCACACCAATAGCAACTCATGCTCAGAGTGCACCAATTTCTTCCCTTGGCAGCCACTCCTGTCCCATCCTGCCCCCTCAGATGATGCCTTTTTTGTGCATGCCAATAAAGTGAGTTCCGACCAAGTTCAATACTTACATTGGCCTTCAGCCAAAAGTGTAGGTGGTGGTAAATAATATTTCCACTTATTGCAATCTAATTTCCAGTGACACCCACAAGTTGTCCATCACTGCGTGCAAGAGATCTAACTCTTTCTGTTGCCTGTGTCAGGGATTAAAAATGTTGCCTGCCCCCAGCCTAGCACACTAAAGGGCAGGGGGTTAAAAACTTGCCCACACAGCCTGTAGACTGTCTAGGGTACTGATACTGAATTTGTCAAACAGACAAATCTTTAAGAATACAGAAACACACAATGGACAATGTGTCCAAGTAACCCTAAAAGCAACCAGCAGGCTTAAAAAATTCATGCAATCTGATTAAACAGGACTGAAAACAGCATTTCTCTCTTTCAACTACTGATGTTACAGTGGGCCTCGAATGCAACCCGTATGTTATCTGTGCAGTATCCATCAGTAGCCAACACAGAAAAACAAAGAGGAAAAATTACAGCAGCCAATTCTAAAACTAGCACAAACTGCCCAATGTCCTTTTGAATTATGTCAAAGAGAGAAGATACCGACCAATGCTCCTGTATGTTAAAGAAATAGTCTCCAGTCACACAATCTATACCCTATCCTCAGTGATTTAAACTACTCTTTTGTGGCTGGGTTGTGTTTCAGTCCAGTTCCCAGGGGAATAGATGAGCATCTCCCATTACTCATAACTCGAGATGCACGTCCAATTCCAGAGCCACTGGGCAAAGAACGTGTGTCTCTACAAGAATAGCTAACTAGGGTGACTAACATTTTTGTGGGCTGGAAGGTTAATGTAAATTGGAGATGAATAACTACTGTATATAGTAGCCCTTTCTCCCTGTAAAGCCAACGAACCAGAATTCCACAAGGAAAAGCAACAGGGGTGTGTGTGTGTGTGTGTGTACGTACGTGTACACAAGCTCTGATTAATCTCATCATTTTGCTTTCCTGGAAACTGGATGCCCCAGATGCCATTGTTTCCATTATAAATGTTCATCTGCTCCAGTTTGTGCTTGATTTTCTGTATCTTGCTTTGCTTAAGTGATTTATTTTTTTAAATGAACATTCTTAGCACAACCCTGATTTTAATTTAGCGTTTTGGCTATGGTCGTCTAAGCCACATTATTTTTAATATTTAAAAAAGACTGTATGGCAGATAGAAATCCCGAGCAGCACCATAAAGAATTATTAATTGCTGTCATGCACATCAAACAAGAATTTCAAAAGGGGACTTTTTGTTATCTCAAACGCTATGAGTTTGGTATGAAAGCAGAGACAATACAACCACAAACACATCCTGTGAATTAAAACTGTTCTTATCAACTCCCCTTCAAAGGGTAGTTACCTTATAATTCTTTAGCAAAATAAGCCACTTCATTCATTCATCTCAAGCAACATGTTGAAATTAATAAAACCTATTTTACTTCAGACCATATTTGCTAATATTCTTATAATGCATTACTATATTTATCTGCATTTAAACAGCACCTATTACCATTGCATCTAAGCTTTAATTAAACTAGCATCATTTATTGACCACGCATGAAGTGACAGAGTATTTATTGTAAGCTTTGGCAAGGTCAGTTATGCTTTTAACACACCAGATGATATAAATGTGGATCATTACATTTAAAATAGGCAATATTATAGAGAAAATAACATTCTGCTATAGGCAAAAACCACAAACATGGGGGATTTCTTTGCTCTCATAAGTGAATTATGTATGGGAAAGCGTTCTCAGCGATGGGGTGCTTTACCAAAGGTGTGCAGATTTACACAGAGAACACATACGCACACACACACAGAGAGTGATTTACAAAGGGTTTGTATCTGTGATCCCATGCTCTACTCTCATCTTCTGTTTGAGTCTATTTATGGACAGAAAAGGAGACACAAAGGGGCAAACCCCCCCCCAAAACCCAACAATCAGAAACACCAGCCCAGAAAAGCAAAGTTGACAAGGAGACAGAAAGACTGCTTCATTCAGCTTGTCTCAGCTGCTTCCATATTTCAAAAGTGGAAAGCACTAGAGAAGTATTGCTATTATTAGTCCTTCCAATCAGATGCAGGCTGTGTGTGGCATTGTTTTAAGCCCTTGGCAAGATGCTTTGTAGTTTACATACACACACACACACACGTATTGCATACCGAAAATTTATCCATTAAAAAGACAATACATAGACACACAGAGAGACCACAACAACAGCACGACTGTGAGTACTCACAGCTCTGAGTACAGGAAGTGCAGATTGCCCACATTGTCTATGTAGTTTGCAGGACTTAGCCAAGGTAGGACCAGTAACAGAAGAGCCTTCATTTTCAGCGTAGGGCTGGCACTGCTGCTAGGTTTCCTCCTTCCCACTTTTTCTCTGCCTGCTGATGGGACACAGAACTTCAAGCTTGTCAGCCAAACCCTTTCTAAATGAGCCTTTCCATTTCAACGCAATTGGTAGCACATTATGAATCAAATTTAAATCCCTTAAACGAAGCTATGCTGAAAAATCATTGACCTGTAAGAGGATTACTTGATCTGATTCTCAGATGGGTAGATGTGAGGGTTTAGGGACAGCACAGCATGGTTGGCGAGATAGTGACTTATGCTGCAGAGCAGGCTGATGCACAGGAAAGAGACCTGCCTCCTGCAGTATTCAGAGTGGTTCTTCAGAAGCAGCTGGTACATTTACATCACTGGCCAGAAGCAGATGGGTTATGAGCTAAACTGCATCAGAGAAGGGTGTAGTAGTCTCAACATGGCAAATGAACCTCCCTCCCCCCCGCAGCTCAAAGCAAGCAATGTAGGATGACCACACCTTTTTAAAGTAAAATACCACAAAGGAGCTTAACTGATTGAACTGGAATCAATAACCAATCTAAATTCTCAATATTCAGCTAGATGTTTTTGTGCAAAGGTAATTTAAATATGAACCCAGGACACATCTTCTCTGTCTTTTTTAAATAATACAAATAACTAATTATAAATGAGAATGTTTTAAATGCATGTTTGTGCCGATTCCAGTTATAAGCAATTAAAGTTCTCTTATTAAGCACAAGCATAAATGGGCAGGAAACTCACCTTGTCCTATCAATGATCTCATCTGTGAAAAGGAGGGAGCTTTCATTTTCTCTCCGAGAAAAAGAACAGGCCAGAGACTGATTTATAAAAGAATGTGGCAATAGCTGGCTACACTGATGACTAATAGAATCCACTTTGATTTATTCACTGAGAACAACAGTCACATTTAGCGGAGATTTCAGTCTGGGTTTGAGTTGCTCCCTCCACAAGCATCAGACTACTTTATTAGCAGAATCATACACCTTCTCCCCCCCCCTATTGATTTGCCAGTGCTAAACAGAACACTGTCATTTCAATCTGCGTTGTGCCTAGATGAAACAGATTCCTAGCTTGAAGCACACGCAGCCCTTTTTGTCTCCTGTACTATTATGGACTGGAATTCAGACTGCAAGTGGGGTTTCTGCACCTCACTGGGCTAAAGTAGTCACAAGCAACAAAGAGTGATAGTGATAATTACCAAATGGTTGTATCTAAGCAATTAATACGCTTCTTGGTATCTACAAATATAGGGTTTGAAAGTCCCCTATGTAGGTCATTCTGGTGTAGGGGCAAGGAAACTCAGTCAGCTGGTACTCATGAAGTTTCCACTTAATTCTTCCTTTGGGGAGGGGCATGCTTGTGTGGGTTGCCTCATGACCTCATGGAAAGTGCAGTGGGTTTGTCCCTCAAAAACTGTAGATCACCCAAGTGCCATCCACAAAGAGGCCCTGCTCTCTCTGCATTTCCTCCTACCTTTTATCTAGCCCCTGGCTCTATTGTAACTCAGCCCATAGAACCATCCTCAGGGAGGAGAATGGGTTCCACATGCAGAGGGGGAACCAGTTCAATGACTTGTTCAGCATTAAGTTGTACTGGGTTGGCCCACAGGTTTCAGGGGTCAGAGAAAGATAGCACTAGATTGGCCAATACTGTCTCCCCACAGGCCCACTCTCTCCAGATCTGCCGAGCTGGAACCTCGGGGAGCACCTGTAGAAGTTGTCTGCTTGGTCAGGCAGGGCAGGAGAAAGGAAGTAGGCACATGCTGTTGAGCCAGTTCTTCTCTCTTCTGATGGATCCAGGTCAGGTGGGCCAGAGGCTTATGTTCTATGAAGAAGCTGAGAGCACCACTGACATTTGGTAATTATCATTGCAATAATATTTGCTAGTACTTTATAATGTCAAATCACCATGCACAACACACGTCTCCTGCAAGCTGGGTAGTATCATTATCCCCATTTTACAAATGGGGAAACTGAGATAAATAGAAAAATTAAGTAACTTGTCCCACACCACACTGCGTGTCAGTATCAGAGTGGATATTAGGAATCATGAGATCCTAAATTCTGGCTCTATACTTACTCCATAGAATATAGATCATTCTGCCTCTATGTAAAAACTGGTCATTAAAATTCAAAAATAAATAATGACTAGGAAACACCATGTTTTAATTAGCTTCTGGAAAATGAAAACTGTATCTACCCCTCTACCTCTTAGGTCTCTGACCCACTATGACATGTTAGTAGATGCTTTTTCGGGCATCTGTAGTTACCAAGTTTCTGGGTGTGTGTTTGGTCTTTGCTAGGTTTATTGACAGGACTCCTCTGCAGAGAAGCCTACAATAGTTACACAATCAGCAGTTCTACTGAGATCTAGTTGAGAGGTATCCAAAATACATACACAAATTGTATGAATTGTGGAGAAGAGAGAGGCTGGTGGAACTAGAGTCTTCCAATTAACAGTCTTGAATCAAATACACTTACTGTAGAGGAGCAGCAATGTTGCACAATAGTATTATACAGCCAGAGAACCATGGTTAGTTCACTGCTATCACTATTAATACGCTTATCTGAGGCATGAAAAAAGTATTGGCCAAAGGTTAAAACTTTAAGTGACATTGCTAACCCATCACCCTTGAAAGAGAGAAAGCTAAAAACAACATAGAACACACCACAGCTGATCAAAAAAACCCAATCAGAACCAGGAAATTTAAAAAAGGAGGTGATTAAATCATGAGTTTTAAGATACCATCACAGTGAGCAATGAAATCTAATTTCAGAAGTACATGTGACCAATATGTAACCACAAATTACGGTTGCAGACACACCAAGGAACAAGCACACGCATGTTGGGGGCCCACATTTTAAAATGTCTTTCAGTTTTGACATACAAAGTTGGCCAGATCCTCGGGTGGTGTAGAGCAGGATAGCATCACTGAAGGTCACATGTAAAGGGTTCAAAAGCACCTACATAATTAGGAGCTTAAGTATCATTTTCAAAAGTGACTTAGGAGCCTAAGTGCCACTGACTTTCAATGGGATTTAGGCTTCTAATTGCTTAAGTCATTCCTGAAATTGGGCCTGAAGTGCTTTTGAACATTTTACTTGATAAGTTCTTCTCAGTTTCATATATAGGTAACTTTTAAAGAAAGAAAAGGCAATTTATACCCCCCCCCCATAGCAACTACAAAATATTTAAGATATCCCGACTCCCAATAACTCAAAGATCATTTTGGATTATTAAATACACACTTTTACTTTACAACTTACCATGGAGATATCCTCCATGATCAGCCCCAGGATACTGCCCAAAAGAACTTAGTGTATTTGAGTTTGTTTGTTGTAGTGAGGAGAATAAGAATATACTCAAATGAATGGGCCAAATTTAGCCCTAACTTAACTCCTTTGAAAGCTTCTATCAGGGCTGAATTTGAGAAATCTGTGTTCAAATTAACTCTTCATTATAAGCAGAGTGTGTTGGATTCCTTTTAGGATACTGATGCTTTCAGTCCCTTCTCAGCCAAACAAACAAGCAAAAAACAAAGGTTGGGAGTGGGACTTACCCGGTTTGGAAATGCTGTTCAAGGTCACAACGTTGCAAAACCTCTGAGCAGTGTTCTGTGAAAGGGCAGCTAACCATTAGCTTATCCAGGAGTTTATTTACTAGTATGTTGGACTTTCTGCAAGACTGTAGAATCAAAATTTTGCGATCCACAGGGCAGAAGTCTTTTTCCACTAGGAAGTTTGTAAGGCAGACTGTGCAGTAGGTGTGACCACAAGGAGTGTCCAGTGGCTGGATCAAAGCTTGCAAGCAGATGTGGCATATTAGATCATCATCCACTTCTTCTGTGTAGCTGTACAGGTGGTTCTCTTCTGGTAAATGTGGTTGGCCACAGGTGATACATAAGGGTTGAGGGCTCTCCTCCGCTTCTTCTGACAAATCTTTTTGACTCATGATAAGATCTGATGTGATGCAAAACAGAGCAAATAAAAACTGCTCTCTATTTGGAAGAATATCAGCAAGTTCTGCGAGACAGCAAACCTGTAGGAAAAAGCCAAAGAATTACATTTTGGGGTGGCTGTTTTTAAACATCATTTATGATTTATCTGGATGTGCTGTGTCTTGTAAGAAAATGCTTTAGTGATTTTTACAGAAAGAATGCACAATTAGGGCAGGAAAATAAGAAAATGAGTTAACCCTATAACTTATGTTTTTTTCTTGCTGTTCTTTACCATCCCCTCTCCAAAAAAGGTATTCCTGCAAGGGGAGGGTAAATAGGGAGGAGAGGGGAGAAGGTTGCAAGAACTTAAAGCTTAAAAACATTAAAAAAAAACAAAACCCATAAAATCAGAGTCTGAGAACTTTAACTTCTCTAAGGTACCTGAGTTTAAAGCAGGCAAGTCAGCTGATTATTTTTTCACTACAGGAAAACTTGGCAGTGACAAAGCAGCACCATGTGAAGGCAGAGCAGCGTGATACTGCATGTAGAAATATCATTAAGAATAAGGGTTACCTCCCCTGCCCAGTCCAACACAGAATGGGAAGCCACTTGTAAAGTAGATGGAAAGGAAAATAGTTATGTTCTGAATTAGCACTACACCCATATCATATGCTGCACTTTTCTGCACTAATAACCTTTTATAAGCCTTCTTCTAAACATTGCCTCAGCTATTGAAGAAAAGAACAATAGACATAAAACATATAAATCAGACAACTAGTGAGCAAGACTATCTCCTTATAGAGATCTGAAGGTTGGATCTTAGGGGCAGAAAATATTTGTAGGGATTAAATTATGATCTGCCTTCACTGGATTTACGTGTGTGTACTTCCACTGTCTTCAAAAGAATTACTTCTGATCTACACCAGCAGGAGATGAGAATAGGTCCTTTATATTTGTATTTAATAGCTGTCAGTCTCAGTCCAGTTTCTAGTGGAAATGTATCATCACCAAATCTGGACACCCTAGTGGCAGTCCCAGAGGCAACAGGGCTTGAACATGAAGAATTAACTACCCTCCAGCCCCTAGAGATGGAGCCTCTAAATCATGGTTGTCTCAGGCACATTACTAGAGTGGTTTGAGGAAGAGCTGCATACTGCTGCCGCTGCCCATGCTACACCTGTTCTGTGAATAAACCAGACAATTTCAGTCTTCAGGGCTGTCAGTCCAGCCTCTTTCACAAATTATACATTTACTTTTACAAAAATGCAAAACATATATTGGTCCAAAGGGAAGTATAACACTATATACTACAGAGAAATGCACATATAAATATCTTACAGCCAAGCAACATCAGGGGTCTTGCTTATTGACCAAACCCAACAAACATGAAACTCAATTTTTTACTTCTCCAATTATATGAAGATTTTACAGACATTCTCTCTCTACACAAGAGTACATTTTACCTACCATAAATGCTGCCCTAGCTAGCTGCTGCAGGACTGATTAAGAAAAAAACATAAATGTAACTTTTAATTTTGTGTTTTCATTTTTAAACTCCTCTATCCCACCATCAATCATCCCTCCAAAAGAGTCAACGCTGTTTTGGGTTCCATATTCTGAGGTATCACATCACAGAGCATGGAGGTAACAGTCTAAGACTCCAGTGAGACTTCCCCATGGCCTACTGCATATAGGCCCCAATTCAGAACAACCCTTGGGCATGCTCTTAAGTCCCACTGAAATCAATGCTGAATAGGGCCCTTAATTCTGAACACTGCATTACCAAAAAGTTTAGACATATTTGAAGGAATTTAGGATCTGGAGGGATTGACTATGAGGAAAGATTTAAAGAACTGAATGCATGAAGTTTACCTAAGCAACATCCAAGGGTCAAGGGAGTGTGGAGAGGAAGATTTTCAAACTTGGGTGCCTAAAGTTCGGCACGCAAATTCATATTCAGGCCCCTTAATAAATAGGCTCTATTTTCAGAAATGCTGACTTTCTCAGTTTCAGGATAACTGCACCTGTATGTTCCACCACTCTGTGGTCCACCCCAGGAGTGCCCAGTCAGGCCTCAGAGGTCTCCAGCCATCACCTGTCTCTGGGCAGGGACCCTTGTCCCATTCTCTTGTGACTGGGGGTTTTAAGGCTCCCTGCCTTACACTGTGACTTTCCCAGCACTCTTTTTTGAAAGGCACACAGCAAGTTAAGGGTTAGAGCAAGGAACAGTATTCAGCACTCCAGACTCCCAATTTATTACTCTAATCCCCAGAACATGCTCTCTTTCTCTCCCATGCAAAAGAGCTATCCAGTTCATATTAGGTTCAGCTGGAAATGGTGTTATATTTCTAAGTGACTGAGCTTATTTTCATAGCGACAACAGAGAGAGAGACATTGCTTCCCTAAGGCCACATCCTGGTGTAGTAAGAAAGATCAACAAGACCCACTGCAAACAAGTCTAGTTAACACAGCCCTCTAAAGTGGCAATGTGTTAAGATACACTGGCAGACTCCTGTGGTAGAGACTGTAGGCAGCGGTATACCATGGAAATTGCACGGCCTGTGTCAAATTTAGGGGAAATGCTACTGGCTGTATTTCTTTAGTGTACCCTTTGTAAGCAGATTTAGTACACAGTATTGTGCTGACTGGAATGACTTGATCTCTTGCTATATTAGACAATGGTATGGATACTACGGAAATGGTTAAAACAAAGAGAGAAAGTGAGACAAAATCTGTCCTAATTTACACGCCACACATCCCTAGATTCCACTGGGCCCATCATATGTATTTTCCATGGTTATGCAGTACACTTTTCCTTCATCTGGTTTACAATTATTAATAAGTGCGTGGCTATTATACCTGAATGGTGAAAGTATATATAAATGCAAGTACTTGCTACTGTGCAAAAAAACAGAACACTAAGTCAAACTTGTATGTAACTGTGATCACCTTATATACACAAGCAGGCCTGTTAAATCATTAGGTCTGCTCATATGATAAAACAATCACAATCTGGCCTTTAATAAGAGATTATATTATCACCTATTTTGTATTTCAGGTATGGAAAACATTTGTCTAAAAGACTCCAGGAGAGGGAGGAATTAGTCTGTGATATTACAATAGTTTGTATTTATAGTACTGTGTTGTCATAACAACCTCCATAATTCACTTCATGTCTTTTTTAGTGGCATGATGTTAAGCTAGTGTCACTGATTTTCTCTTTAAATATATGTGAAAATTAACCAAAAAGTTTAAATGAAAAATGTTATTCTAAATTACTCTGAAACAATGACTCAAATATTGGGTGATTTTTCATTAATTGCAATGAATAAACAATACATGATTAAGAAGCACTGATGACGCTTCACAACCATGCTAAAAGACAGCGGGCTTCGTTCTGATCTCATTTGTGAGATTATAATCAGGCCCAAGATTTCTTCCTCAAGGACTTTACAGATCTTCCATCACTGAAGATAATGAGGGTGCAATCCTGGCCCCACTGAAGTCAATAGGGAAATTCCTGTTGACTTCAATGGGCTAGGATTTTCCCCCTGGGAATTCTGCCATTGTCTTCAACATGGCAGCAGGCCTGGGCCCCTAATGGCCTGATCATATAAAACCTTATTCTCATAACTAGTTAACGGGACTAGTTGCATGAGAGAGTATTTGCAGGACTAAGCTTGTAGAGGGCACATCTATATTCCAGCTGGGAGAGAGCCATCCAGCCCAGGTACACAGATTTGCACTAGCAGGGCTCCAGCTAGCATGCTAAATATAGCTGTGTAGATATTGCAGCTCATGGATTGTCCTTTAGTGTGTCTGTACAGCACCTAGCACAGCAGAGCCTGAACTTTGCTGAGATAAATAATAAACAACATAGAAAAATCATATGTAAATAAACAGGAACAACATATCAGACACACTGAGGTGATACTCAGGAAAATGATATAAACAGCAGATGAAGACAGGACAGTATCATCCAGGAGATTCACGCTGGAAAGCTTTGCAGAAAAAGGGATTCTTTTTTCTTATTCTGTTTTAAAAGTTTTATACAACTTTATACCACACTAATATTTAAAGTTGAAAGAGCCACGCTAGCTGAGAATGGTTCTAAAATGCTGAATGAAAACATCAGCTTGCTGACTTTAGTCATTGCAGATAGTCTTAATACTGAGCTGGTTTTTTAGATTGCACTGAAACGGAAATTTCCTTTTTTTTTTTTTTTGTAGTTGCTGTTGGGTATTTTGTATGTTTGTTCTATTAAATGAAGGCGAAAAGGGGGGTAATAATTGCTAGTTGAGTTTGTAAATTCCATCATTCAGATTCAGTTGGTTTCATGACTCTTGAACCCAGCTGCCCTTGACTAAACAAGTACAACCAACACTAGGGGAATGTGGATCTTTGTCCCTACCTAGTGGCTGGTCCCCATAAGAGGGTGCAAGTTTATTACAGCTGCCAGCTAATGCAGAGTTACTCATTTAGCTCAAATTGTAGTGACTCATGCATTTTGCCCTGTAGTTCCAGGATTCAAACCCCACTGTCAGTCCAAAGAGGGTCAAGTTAATAAAAGTACACAGGAAAACATACCTCTTAACTGTTATTTTGTAACTTATGTATAAAAACACCACAACTAAGAATTTCACACTTAGTGGACATGTGGCTGAATACCAGAATAACTGTCTGACACTAGTTAAATTGATTCTAATATTGCTCTAATTAAGCAACATTCATTATGAAACTAAGTAGTTTCCTGTGAGTGGCCATCCTAATTCAGCATTTCACAGTAATGTATCCTGTAATGCTCCTTTGCATTTAAGCAACACCTTTCATACTTTGCATATTCAGCCACCCAACCTCAGTACCTCAGGCATGGATAGAAGCAGCCAACTGGCATTTGGGATACTGTACAACCGTGGTAGAAAACCACCAGACATTGACCCCTGCTTACAATATGCACCACACACTCTTTAATATCCACAAAGAGCAGAGCTCTTGATTGGAAAATTCACACAGTAAATTGCATAGAATTCAATTTATCTACCTATAGGCTGAAGGGCTGAGTCAACCCTCCCTAGATCTGAACTTTTACTCCCAAGGCAACAAAATATTTCAAACCTGATGTTTAGACCAATAAAATATTCTCTCATTCAGATCTTTAAAGCACAATTCCTACTATGCATACTAGGGCTGGTCAGCAAAATTCCAACACATTTTTGTTGTAAATTTTGCCCATTCATCAAAATCAAAACATTTATTCGAGATTTTTCAATTTCGACAAAGTTCTGACGTGACCCTGGCAGGAATCCAATGAAACCCTAACTGCCGGGATATATCAGAAACCTGCCTGGTTTTCTGGCAGCTTGCCTGCCAGGCTCCTTGGCTGTCTGCCTGTTGGATTGCCTCTGAGGTAGGGATCCCAGGTCTTCCAGGGTCCGTGGCTCAAGGGCAATCAACCAGACAGACTGCTCTAAAGCCAGAGCTCCATTCCTTTTCTTGAAGAAGTTTGAAATTTTGGTTTTTGTTCCACATCAGGAATCAAACATGAATATCAATAAACATGATCTCCACAGTGCCCCCAGTGATTGAAGCCACTTTAGACTGAGCAAAAACACCCTAATAGCACAGTACTGCAAGTTACCACCTGCAAGTTTTTAAGCTTTAGATCAAGCTATGAAACCCGACAAAATCCATACTGCGCCTGCAAGTAACTTAAATAGCACCGAACCAATTTCCTTGAAACATGGCTTATTCTGTGGATCTCATTGAAATGTACAAAATAAACAAAGTTGGAGAAATTGGTTTGTTGAGTTTTGTACACAAAATTTCTGATCAGAACATACAGAAACATTCTCTTTCTCATGCATGCACACACCCTTCTCAAAATGCCTGAAATGATTTTACTGCCATTTTCACAAATATAAAATTAAACTTCTGAGACCCTGGATGGAAAATTTCAGCCCCAAAATAAATTATTTAAGAATATTAGGAGCAACTGAACAAAATATGTGGGGTGAAGGAGGGGAAAAGGAGGAAAGGGGGGTACAGAATGAAGAGAAATATGAGAAAATAAAAGTTGCAGTTCATCTTTTACTATAGCTGTTACTCACACTATGGTGAATATAAATATAAATGGACTTACCTTGACAATATGTAGTACTTCTGATGAGATTTAGTTTTGTTGCTTGCACAATTTAAATGGTCAATAATTTGAAAATATTCCACCACTGGTATAAGAAATAATTCAAACTTCCTATTTCTTATACGGTTCAATAAAATCAATGTTTGACAGACAGTACCATGAGTAAACCACAAGCTAGCATTACAAGTACGAGGACGAGTTGTTGCAAAATCAACAGACAGAGGCTAACTGCTTCACAAATGCATGCTCTATCTATACAGAGGAAGTCCATCATATGGTTCACGCCAGATCATGTGAGCAATCATGATTAGCTCCTGAACTGCTTCCTAAACATGTGCTCCACCTAATTGCATAATAAATGCCATCAACATTCATGCACTAAATTGCACTGTATAATGGTATTAATAGTTATGTAATATGAATTGCATTACTCTGTAGTTTGGTTGATAGCCCTAAAATACTTTTACCAAACAGGTAACCTCTTTAGTAACATGGCTGTATTTAAAGCCATCTGACCAAATGATGATTTTCTTTATTTGGTAGAATTGCTGGTTTGACAGTATCACTTGATGCCCTTACCCAACTCCCACTGATTTAGACCCATGGTTACTTTGGTGTGACAGAATACAGATGGCTACAGAACCCCTGCATACACTGTGTGGTAACAAGAACCCATTCTGTATTTTAGCAGCTATAGAATAGCTTGGAATAAACTGCATTTGTTTTATTCCTCTGGATTTCTCACATGCACTCAGCTCATTAATTTAACTCCACCAGGAGTGCTTTATTCCAGCATTTTTATACCCAGGACATCAACGCTAAAAGCAAATTTTATTTCCTCCCCCTCCCCCATCTATGGCAGCCTGAAACTGGTAAATGCCCATATTTCCTAGGGAGTTACCCATCAGGGCAGAATGTGTTCCCCAGCCACTACCCGGGTTTCCAGCTGACCAGGGATCAGGAAGCAAATCTGCCTCTCTCTCTATTCCAAAGTCCTGTTCCCTAGCCTCCTTTAAAGAAACAGGCTGGCCCTCGCCTGCACACTGGGGAGCAGATCCTCAAGCTGCTCCTCAGCTCTTTTCATCTAGCTGCAAAGAGAAGCTCTACTGGTCTCCCTAGCTCTGTCTTCCCAAATAGGGAAATGGGCCATAGGTGCCGACTCCTTGGGTGCTCCAGGGATGGGGCACCCATGAAAAAAAATTAGCGGGTGCTTAGCACCCACTGGTAGCCAGCTCCCCCCTCCCATCCAGAGCCTCCTGTAGACCGGCGGCCCCACGGATCAACTGCTTCCCCTCCCTCCCAGCTGCTGCGATCAGCTTTCCTCAGCATGCAAGAGGCACTGGGAGGGAGGGGGAGGAGTGCGGATAGGGAACACTTGGGGGAGGGGGCAGAAAGAGGCGGGGAAGAGGTGGGGGCTTAGGGGAAAGGGTGGAGTGGGGGGTCGGGCTGGGGGCGGAGCGGGGATTGAGCACCCTTCGGCAAACGAAAAAGTCAGTGTCTATGAAATGGGCCCACAGGATACTCCCAGGCTGCCTTCAGTGGTTAAATAGGGGGGAAAGTAAGAGACTGGGTGGGGGAATGAAGTGAAAAAGGCAGATGGCAAGGCAGCTGGGAGGGGACAGGAAAAGTATAGCTAGAATGGTGTTGGAAGGAGTTACCAGCAGGTTCTTAACCCCACTTTGACTTAGAAAACGTTCTGCTTGTTCTAACTAAACTATTTTGCATCCCACGGCCTTCACTGCAGAGGATGTGAGAGAGATTCCCACACCTGAGCCATTCTTTTTAGGTGACAAATCTGAGGAACTGTCCCAGATTGAGGTGTCATTAGAGGAGGTTTCGGAACAAATTGATAAATTTAACAGTAATAAGTCACCAGGACACAGATGGTATTCACCCAAGAGCTCTGAAGGAACTCAGAAATGAAACTGCAGAACTCCTAACTGCGGTATGTAACCTATCACTTAAATCAGCCTCTGTACCAGATGACTGGAGGATAGGATAGCTAATGTAATGCTGATTTTTTAAAAAAGTTACAGAGGCAAGTACAGGCCAGTAAGCCTAACTTCAGTACCAGGCAAACTGGTTGAAACAATAGTAAAGAAAAGAATTATCAGACACACAGATTAACACAATATATTGGGGAAGAGTCAACATGGCTTTTGTAAAGGGAAATCATGCCTCATCAAACTATAGGAATGCTTTCGGTGGGGGTCAACAAACATGGATAAGGATGATCCAGTGGATATAATGTACTTGGACTTTCAGAAAGCCTTTGACAAGGTCCACCACCAAAGGCACGTAAGCAAAGCAGGCAGTCATAGGATAAGGGGAAGGTCATTTCATGGATCAGTAACTGATTAAAAGATAGGAAACAAAGGGTAGGAATAAATGGTCAGTTTTCACAGTGTTCAGACCTAGGTCCCCCTAGAATCTGTACTGGGCCCAGTATTGTTCAACATATTCATAAATGATCTGGAAAAAGAGGTTGCACAAAACTGGGTGACTGGGCAACAAAATGGCAGATGAAATTCAGTATTGATATTGGAAAATACAAGTATGACTACAAAATGATGAGGTCTAAATTAACTGTTACCACTCAAGAAAGATCTTGGAGTCACTGTGGATAGTTCTCTGAAAACATCTACTCAATGTGTAGCAGAAGTCAAAAAAGCTAACAATGTTAGGAACCATTAAGGGATAGATAATAAGACAGAAAATATCATCAGGCAACCATCTAAATCCATACCCACACCTTGAATATTGCGTGCTGTTCTGGTCACCCCATCTCAAAAAAGATATATTGGAATTCGAAAAGGTTCAGAAAAGAGCAACAAAAATGTTTAGGGGTATGGAGCAGCTTCCATATGAGGCGAGATTAATAAGACTGGGACTTTCAGCTTGGAAAAGAGATAACTAAGGGGCAATATGATAGAGGTCTATAAAATCATGACTGGTGTGGAGAAAGTAAATAAGGAAGTGTTATTTACTCCTTCTCATAACATAAGAACCAGGGGTCACCCAATTAAATTAATAGGCAGCAGGTTTAAAACAAACATAAGGAAGTAGTTCTTCATACAATGCACAGCCAACCTGTGGAATCTGTTGCCAAGGGATTGGAAGGCCAAAAGTATAACTGGGTTAAAAAAGAATTTCATGGAGGATAGGTCCCTCAATGGCTATTAGCCAAGATGCTCAGGGATGCAACTGCATGTTCTGAGTGTTCCTAAATCTCTGACTGCCAGAAGCTGGGAGTGGACGACAGGGGATGGATCACTCGATAAATTGCCCTGTTCTGTTTATTCCCTCTGAAGTTTCTGGCACTGGCCACTGTCAGAAGACAGGATACTGGGCTAGATGGACCGTTGGTCTAACCCAGTTGGCCATTCTTATATTCTAAAAATCAGGTAGCCTTAGTTAGGCAACAGGGTAACTCAGCCAAGCAGACTATCCAATTTATGGAATACCAAAAACTAATAAAGCTGAAACAGGCACACAAAATAACACTCTAAAAATGTCTAAGTAGCTTTATTCTAAAATGTGGCATAAATATATTTTGTGCTTGTGCAGTATATTTGTGTTGGCACTGGTTTAGAATGACCTGCCTGACTCACTCATGGCTTTGTGACTTGGGGGTAATGCCACCAACTTAATCATCCCAATAATAACTTTATACCACTCTACTAACTATACACTCTATATAGAGAAAATACTACAGATGACCCAATACCACTACAATAGATATAGTTTATAGATAAACATATCCATCACATAGATCTAAAATGGGATGAAATATCTACCCATATTAATATTTTTCATGGATTGTGGTCCCTCTTTATAGAAACTAATAAATGTTAAAACCTTTGGATAATTGAGGGTTTTGGTAAGTTCAGCTGGCAAGCCTAGGGGAAGCTGGTGGGTGGACAGCTTCACTCTGCTTTGGTCCTCATTTGACTGGCCGTAGGGAAGCCAGCTGGCTTCCTGCTGACTGTGCTCCAGATTCCTGGAACCAGACTGCTGTGAAAACTGCAGCAACACCCAGGACATATAACTAACTTTCTGATAATAGAGTTTCAGTTAGCGGGGTCCAGGTAGCCAGGGTTTACTGTATGTTTACATGCCATACAAACCACTAACCCTAATAATCCTGGACACTAACAATGGAACATTCCCTCAATTGCTGTGTATCCTGTATACATACTGTACACTGTGTTCCCATACCCTACTTACCATAGCTATACTAGAAAGCTACAATAGTTTAAAAAGAAAGGGAAATGTATGGAAATTTGAAAGTCTTAATCTTAATACAGATTTACCAATAGTCTTAATCTCTCTTTACATTCCTCTCTCAGGCCTCCAACTGCATTAGCAGAGTGTATTGTCGGTATTAGATTTACCCCCTGGACTGAGCCTGTACAACCAGCACCCAAGGGCATGCTGCACTCATTCCTGGTTTTAGAGGAAACTATTCCAATCCATTCTCCCTGTACAGCTTTGTTGAACATCCTCATCTGGCTCCTGCACCTTCTGTCAGGTTCTGCAGTAGTGATTCCTTGGACTGGCTCTCTCTCTGCCAGCTCCAGAGGAGAGGGGAGCACTGATCAGAGGTGCTACTAAAGTAGAACTGGAGGTGCGGGGAGCTCCTCATGCTGCATAAAGGAGTAGTGTTTCTAGAAACAAAAATACACCCCAGGACTGCAGGATGATTACTCCCAGGACGTAGAACGAGGAGGGGAAGGAAGGAAAGAAAGTGAGAAGAAGGGTTCCAGCAAGAGTGTTAAATGGGAGGAAGGTACCATGAAAGGGAAGAAGGGTGAGTGGGCACAGGGCGAGCTAGGTTTGGGAGGTGAGCACTCACATTCTTCCCACACCCCCTCAGTCCCAGGTCTTCCATTGGTTACTTGGAAGCTTAATGCTTTCAACTGATGTTTTTTCTGGTTTCAGACATTAAATTTGCTCTCATAATTTTCTTTAAACTGCTATTTCAACAAGGGATAACCTTTGAAGTGACTGGAGAGGCTCTACTCTCATTTTAAAAAATGACACAGGCACTTAGGAGCCATGAAGTGCATTGAAAGATAGTGGTACACAGGCTCTGAGGTGCCCATGTCCCTTCTGAAAAGGGGACTTAGCTTTAGGGTTAAACGTTCACAAACGCCAGCTATTATTATGTTTGTTGGCAACAAATAGGATGTTTAACAGTACCATGACATGTCCATCAGATAATAGTAATAGCTTAACTATAAAACACAGTACACGTAATTGGTAGCTGCATTAATACTGTAGCAGTGAGTATGTTGCATTAATTGTCCTGTACACTTACATAACTCCTTTCCTCTATAGATCTTAAAATGCTTTACATAGTATTTAATCCATTCTCACAACACCCCATGTGACCTTGGGTTTTTTAATGCCCATTTCATAGATTGATCAGGTGAGCTGCAGAGAGGTTAACTGAATTCCAGCATCCCACAATGAATTCTTAGCAGTCAGGGATAGAACCCAGGAGTCCCGATTCCCAATCCATGCACACTAGACCACACATTGTGTTATAACTGTAGAAACATTGTTGCATCCTGGATCTGGGAAAAAGCACACATTGTTTACTTTCAGGGCCTGATCCTCAGCTGGTATAGATTGGTGACCGCAATGGAACTACACTGATTCACACCAGCTAAGCCTCTGACTCTCATTGTTGACTTGCCTGAGCAGAGAAAACATTCTGGGTGAAATCCCGACCCCACTGACATCAATGGCAGAACTTCGAATAAATTCAATGGAACCAAGATTTCACCATCTGTACCTCAACACTATTTGAGAGCTCCAGTTCTGATTCTGCTGATCAGGATAGTATTCTGTTCCCAATTCAAATACAGGGATTGGCTCTCCAGCATACTGCAGTTAGTTGCTTAACACTAGAAGGTGTTAATATTGAATAAGGAGAGAATGATTTTACTCATGCAACTCAACTCAAGGTGGAGACAAGTTTTCAGAGGTTAGGGTGAGGGCTGGTTGGTTGAATTCATTAGCAGACAGCTGGTCTTATAGGTGATTGTTTCTGATTGATAACATTCCTGCAAGGAAAGAATTTATGGGGAGGTAAAGCTAAAAAAATTGCCTTTAGGTGCATCTAACATAAAGGTAGTTATTGTTAGTGATGGGCAAACTTATTCAGATATGGTATGAACACTAGTCAGCTTTCATCCATTCTTAAAACCTCAAGTGAAATTTGCGAGATTCTGAAATGTTTGGGTAGAAGTTCTGCACTTCTTATTTCCAGCTGGAGGAAATCAAAACTTCCCCAGAGATGACCCCATCTCCCAATCTTCCTCCAGAGAGAGATCAGGGATGTCTGGTCATTTCCCCAATCCTATCCATCTTCCTTCCCCACAAGACAGGCTCTCCTCCTCCCAACAGGTCCAAGTGCTCAGACACCACTGTGAGGAGTGCAGCATATATGCCTAGATAGAGTTCTCCTCTCCACATGAACCATTTCCTGTGAGTGTGGCAGAGAAAGGCGGGGTGGTTTTCTGCTTAAACCTCTTGTTACTTCAAGGAGGAACTGGCCTGTCTATTTCCCAACCCCACACCTGGATTTTCAGAGGAGAGATGGATGGCTCACTTCCCACCAGCAAATAATCCTCATGGGGAACTGTACAGAAGCAACAGCCTGCCCTCAACTCTGTTTTAATACCGTGAGACTCAGGAATATTCCCCTGAGTCCTGATGTGGCTGCTGCTCCTGGCAGTGTGTAGCGGGGTGGTCACCCTGCTTCTGCCTGGAGGGGTAAAAGCAGCCTTGGAGAGGGCTGAGAGAAAAACCTAGGCTGATTGGGGAAGTAGCCTCAGCTGGAGCCACGCCTCAATCAGGCCACAGCTGGCCCTATAAAGGGGCTGATAGGCTGGTGCTAAGTCAGTCTCTCTCTAGATGTTGAGAGGGATAGTCCTAGCTGCTGGGAGCTGATCAGGGTACCTACACTGGAGAAGGGCTGGGGAAAGGCCAGAGGAGCTAGGGAGCTCTGGCCTGGAAAACCCCCAGGCTGCAGGCCTTGCTAAAGGCTGGAAAAGGTACTGGGGTTGCAGAGGGCAGCCCAAGGGTAGGCAGAGGCAGCAGGTCCAAACCCTCCTTGCAGATGAGTGGCTTATACTGCAGTCTGCCCCAGTGAGTGGGGGCTAGACGGTGACTGGCAGTAGCCAAAGACTGAGGTGAGGATAGGGGGTTGGGGGCTCCCCAGGGAGGGGAGACCCAGCAAGACTATGGGGTACTGCAGGGGGCAGAACCCCAAGAGAAGGGGCACTGGGGTCCGGGAGGGACGCCAGCGGCAAGCGAGACACTGACCTGCAGAGGGCGCTTCTGGAGGCTGGTGAGCTAATTCCCTGGACGACCAGCAGGAGGCGCCGCAGGGTGAGTTGTCACCCCATTACACAGTCCATTAGCATTCTGGGACTGAGATACCCCAGGGAGCACTGGGTCAAATCCTAAGTCTGTCAGGAGGCAGGATGGGGTGAAACAGGAGGGTGAAGTAGGCCAGTGGGCAGCCCCCTGAATATGCTGGGGGATCAGGCCCTCCAAAAAAAGTCAATACAAAGGTGGGAGTAGGCCTTCAGATGGTCTGAGGAGCCATGGCTTAAAAAGTTTGAATGAACCTCTAGATATTTTTCTAAAAACTGAACCTTACTGCTAGGCTGAATGTTAATTACTGTGTCAAAAGTAAGATGTCATTTAAAATAAGGGAATAAATGGTGAGACAAAAGTGTGGCCTAGTGGCCCAAATAACATGGCTTGAGTTCTCATACTGCCTCTAATCCCTACAGGGCCTTGGATACACAATCCACCCTTTCTTGTTCAGTTTATCTCATCTGTAAAACACAGTAACAGTGCACATTGCCTATTTTGCCTAGAAGAGCACTAAGCATCATAGTGGTAGTAGAAGCAATTGCTATGGTTAAGTTTTGCATAAGTGTTTCCATTCTAAACCCCTATATTCAGCAGGCTACTGACTAAAGGCTCTGTCCTGAAAATACTTATGCACATAAACTTTGCTCAGGGCCAGATTCTGCCACATTTACTCATGTTGAGGAGCACTTTATTCTGTGAATAGTGCCACTGAGTCAGATACTACTCACTGGACTTGATTCACCACTGCTTTACACCTGTTTCATGCAAGTATAACGCCATTAAATCACCCTTTAAAGTACAGTACTAATTAACATTCATGCTTTATTAGCCCACTATTAATGCATTTGGAACATTCTTCTCAAAATGAAGAGGCTTAATAGAGGTCTATTTTGTCAGCCAGGACATGCTGGTAACTTATGGCTAAAGAAGATTGTGAATACTCTGGCTGAATTAATGTCTTTTTCCAGGAACTGGTTTTGTGGGTGTGGAGACCAATTTGGTGCAACTTAATCTGGTGGGAGGAGACCAATTAGTGTGAATTCATAACTCTATGGGCACATGCCACAAGATCAGGTGAAAGTGGCTGCATGGATCAAAGTTTTTAATTTGGATTTTTTTATTTTTTATTTTTCCTCCTATGAAGCTTAGCCATTTGCAGTAACCTCAGACCTGTTCTGCCCAATAAGGCCTCTCAGAGTCTATATCTCGATATCCTAAGTAGCTGTAGAGCAATTAGATGACGTCATTGCAATGGAACTACAAGAAACAGGGATGTGGTACAAATTTCCTAGCATTAAATTCCATTTCCAAAATACTGCTGTAGTCTTGAAGCTGAGTAGTACGTTTTTGGTGTTATGAATGTCTGCACTCAAAAATCAGCCTTAAAGGTGAACTCCAAAGAAAAAGCAGCAATTACCTGTATTTTATAATAGTAGTATTTAAATAGTACTTATAGGCTTTGATGTTCACATCACTGAAGCAAATGGGTTAGGGAAGGGATGAGATCCCACCTTTCACTGTGTTTTGGGCCAAACCATTCCTTGTCAGAGACAAATCTGTAGGAAGCAGCCATAGGTACTGGAAAACTGCAGTGGGTTCATTTCATGAAGTTTCCTGCCAAGCAGCATCCAGTGTGTATTCAGACATAGGGATTTAGGGGATGCAGAGTCTGGTTCAGCCAAACCTGCGCACACCCATTTGTTGTTGGCAGTATTTTCCTGGCAAGTTACATTCTTGCATCAGGTTGAGAACAAGACACCTGCAGCGGTGAGGTCATGTCCAACATGAAAAAGAAGG
Source organism: Platysternon megacephalum (assembly GCA_003942145.1). NCBI lineage: Eukaryota > Metazoa > Chordata > Testudines > Platysternidae > Platysternon > Platysternon megacephalum. The sequence goes on along the minus strand of QXTE01000007.1, from coordinate 6,252,757 downwards.
TATGCTTTTACAGAAGGGTTATAGAGCCAAGGTCAAAGGAAGTAGAGCATAAGGTCAACTACAAACAAGGTTGGAAGACAGGTTTCTTAAATCCTTCATAAGTCCTCCCATACTGACTCTTGCTGAAGGAAGCAGGATGAAAGTCCATTCTATGTGCCACCATGGCTACATCATAGCCATGTAAGTGCAGTTGCTGCTCTGAGATTTATTTAAGGTGAAAGTTTCCATTTGCACATTTGATCCTCACTTCACATATTTTATTCTGATTTTGGGTGATTTTTTTTTAAGCCAAACTCAAGTGCAAAAAATCAAAATGTGTGTTTTCGGAAGTTTAATAGAAAAAGATGTACAGCTTCGCATGCCCTGATTTCTTTGGGTGAAATTTCAGTGAAGCAATTATTTCTGCATTTCAATCATGGGAAAATATTGAATTTCTGCATGTCTTCAGTGTATAGCCATTTTCACTAGAAAAAACTGACTTTATTTACACTATAAAAAAGTCTGTTCTACTGAAGTCAATGAACCTGTGCATGGGTACAGCGGTCTGCCCAGGCAGATCAGTCTGCAGGACTGGGGCCATATTAAAATAGGTCACATTTTGGAGCTATCAGTCCGGATAGTATCCCTTTAACAGACAATTTGGATAGCTCTCTCACTTCGAGAATCCCCTTATTGTTTGCTTTCCTGCTTGAAAAAAAGTTGCTTGATTTATTGGATATTTTTACATGCAACACAGTAACTGAATGTTCTACAATGAAATGAAGCTTATCTATCATCTCATCCTATGTGCACGCTTTATTGGCATTTTGCACAAAAATGTTATCCTGGGGGAGATACTGGACACTCTTCAGAATTCTCACATAGGATATTTTAATTTTCTCCTCTGATAAACAAGCACGATATTGAGTCAGGGACCTCCCTTTTTCCAACTCAGTGCTACAATAAAGCACTGCAGCAGTTAACGCCCAAACACACAGGCAAAGAACAATCCTCTAAATAGCACTAATGTTAGTAGAACCGAGAACAAGACGGGTCCCAAGCGAGTAAAAGGAATTGACAACAGCGGCAGAAATATTTTCAGGTGGCAAGAGAAGGCTAACAGACAGCTTGTTTCAATTTATATTTTTGGAAAATATACGCTCTTAGTTTTTGGGTGGAAGAGTATAGGATAGTAAATTACTAACAGATTACTTTCTTAAGAAGAATTTTCTAATTTCATCTCAGGAAAGAAGTGGATTAGAGTATTTACTGTAGAACTCCTCAAAGAAAGCATCTTTTCAAATGCCTTATATAACCCAATGGTGAATCCTAGCATTCCATTTATAGATTAGTACTTTTGTTGTTCTAACAATAGCAGATAATATAAAGTGCTGTTTTTATTTCACTGGAACAACTGCCTTGCTATTGGTATTATACTGCAGGAATCTGACTGAGCAAATACAAATAGATCCTAGGGCAAAACCAGCCCCTCAATTTTTACATAGGATTCCACAATGCAGTTCGGTGTAAATAAATAAATAAAAATCAATCACCTGATGTAGCTCCCCAGTGAGAACTTTTAAGGCCAGTCTTGCTCTTTTTATTGCTGGCTGAACAATTTGTTACCAATTTGCTTGCCAATAAAAGGAAAGCGTGAATTACCGCAGCTGTGTTCTGTATATTCTATTTATGATATTTCTGAGCTATGTATACAAGACCTCAATTCAGCAGTCCATCCTCCCAGCCCAGCAAAACACTTAAGTACCTGCTTAACTTCAGCACCTGATAAAGTCCCTTTGATTACATGTGCGTAAGTGCTTTGCAGGGATGGGATGGACTTAAGTACATGCTTAAACATTTTGCTGAAATTTGGGCCTTAGCATCTCTGTGCCAATACAGGGTCCAGTCCTGTGAACTTTTGCACAAGCTTAATTTTACATAGGTCAGATGACCCATCGAAGTTAATGGGACTATTAACATATGCATAAATTATTCATAAATGTAACTGTCTAGAGGATCAAGGTCATAGTCTGCAGGTATATTATTAAAAACTTTAGTTGCTTTCAGTTGAAATGTGACTGCAAGATTAAGCTAGTGAAAGACAATATGTGCCAAAAGCAAATTAACACAAATTGAATTAAATAGTTTCTCTTTTCAAATGTAGTTCAACATTCTGATCTGAAGGGGTATCATTTTGATTTTAACATGCTTTACCACAGATGAAAGTTTACTTAGAAAAATACAAATATAAAATAAAACAGAACTAGCAAACAGATTTAGTGGATGAAAGTTGCCCCTATCCTTATCAGCTAGATTAGTATTTTAAAAGCAGTTAGGAAGAAATACTGTTACACTGCAAAAAAAGTTACAAGTCTTCTCTTCTGGAGTATGAAAATGATCAGTGTATTAGGTTATGGAGAGACTGAACCCTACGTATATGAAGTAGTACAAATTCACGGCTGTGGCCATGCTAGAGTGTCACTTCATAATTATAAAAGCTGAGATATTAATCAACCCTTAAATGGTCTTTTCCTCTAAAAAAGTACAGTGTTTTGTTCACATGATCAGTTCCTTTCACATTTGTTTTTTAGACAAATGTGTGGCCAACTGAAGAATAAAAGTCAGAACAAAATGGTTTAAACTCACCTTTCTGTCTTACTTTGTCTTTGATTCATATACAGAATTGTATGCCGCTGCTAGATTCCTGAAGGTGTAAATTAATGAACTTTGGCAGATGTCTGCCGAACAACAGTGTTTTACCTTTCAGTCTGATCTCTGTAGGAAGAAAACTCTTATTGGTTGTACCACACAAGGAAATGCATGACATCACAAAAGGAAGAAAATACAAGCTTCACTGCATACTCCTAAGTGATTTAAAGCTTCAGCAAACCACACCCTACTGGTTACTTAGCACAGAGGAAGGTAGGCTACACACACCTGCATGTTCAGACTTCTCAGGTAACAAAAATCATTTGCAGTTTTTAGTTTTATTTTTAACATACACATAAATTCCATTTGCTTTTATGTTTTTCCTTAGTATGTCTTTTCTCTTGCAGCTTATCAACATTTAGTACAGGTTTAAAGAGCTGGATGAAAACCTAAGGACTGGTTCAAGACAAAGATTTGTGGTTGTTTTCCCTTGAAGGAGGAAGAGGCAGCTAGAAAAGACTGAATAACCCTAATCTGCTTTAGAACTTTTGAAATTTAAGCTTCATTTGTTTCTTAAGAAGATGGACTTTGAACACAGACCTAGGTCTCTAACCACAGACTCTGGCTTCAAGGATCCTAGGTTCTGTTCCTGGTTCTGCCATTGACTTGCTGGGACCCCAGGCAAATCACTTATCCCTTTTTTGCTTCTTTATGGTGCATAAATGAGGCCTGAGCAATTTTTTCTGATTGACTTTATTTTTAAAGCAGTCAAACTATCAGGTTTGGGTTTCCTTGCTTATGCTAAAGGACCTCTGGGAGTAATCAGAGAATGTTTACTGTAAGATCTAACACCTTCATTGAAAAGACAAAGGTGCTGAATTTAAAAAAAGATTCCTTTTTCCATAATGTTAGTTAGTCATTGGAATTATATAGGTGTTAGCAAAAACAACTAAAACCAGACTTTTAAAAACAGTTTAACTAGAAATCACTTTCCCCCTCAATTGTTCAACTTTCACTTTCTTGGCTCTTGAGATGTCACCATTTCACTAATTTTCCAATAATCACAGTTTCAGGCCTAGAATATTTTTAATATGAAAAAGAAGCAGGGAAAAATAAGCCTTTTTTTAAAAAAGAGACCTTTCACGCTTTTTTATATAACATACAGCAGCAAAAAAGACCACAGCTTATTCTACTCCCTCCTCTGCCCCATCCCTCCATCTTGCAGGTCTCCTTTATCCTAACTGTCTCAGTTTATCTATCTATCTATCTATCTATCTATCTTTCTTTACCTGTTTCACTGGTTTTCAATCCTGCTAGTGTTTTTTCAATAGCTACAGATGAAAAGTACTATGGAAGTTGTTATTATTTAGAACACTGTTTTTGTAAAGCAAAAACACAATTAAAATTTATATATTCCTTTCTGTAAGTCCATCACAGCACCTTCCCTAAAATATGATAGTTGTAAGTAAGTTTAAAAAAATCTCTTTACTTTTAAATTCATACTTCAAACTAAAAAAAATGTTATCTACTCAGAACGTAGCATATTCGGTCAGATGCTACTGACCGATTATAGCCTGCAAGTAGAGTGGTTTAAATAGCTCAGTTTAGAGCCATGCAAAAAGAAAATAATCCAAAACCCACATTTATTTAAAAAAAGTCAATTTCTTATGAGTCAGCAGCTGAAGAATCAGTACTAGAATGACTAGCCTTTTAAAAATTAAGGTCATACTCCGTAATCTTGATTTCAAGTTTGACTATTTTAGAACAGGCAAGCTAAACATTACAAAAATCTTACCTTTTATAGATAAGAATAAAAAAAGAGAGTACCAAGCCATAAACATCTAAGAGATAAAAAGCCATACAGGTATACAGTATTGCAATAAAGTGACTGAGCATGAATGTTTACAACAACAACAAAAGCATCTTTTTTGTCTGAAAGAATATTTTCATTGGAGGAAAACTAATCTAGTGATTACATGAATCACTAAAAATACAGTGCCTTCAATTACCATAATGATAAATTTTCCACTAAGAAAGGAAGCATTATTCAGTTCAAACATTATTTTCAAAGGAAGGAAGGCCAGTTCTGAAGATGCACTCATTAGAAAACACTGATCCTGCAGCAATCCTATTTCATGTTAAAAACAAAAGAAAAAAATCAGCAGTCACTAATGCAGATGTATGTGGCTAATGGATCTTTGCTTATATCCTTTGATTCATGCTAGAAGTTTTGTTTATCCTTCAAAATATACTAAAAACTGAATTGCAGTGAATCAATATAAAACCTAAACTAAATCATTACTAAATGAAATGTCATCATTATATACAATGGAGTTTTAAAATAATATTTAAACTACACATGCTTAACTGTGAGCAAGTGCTTAAGTCCATCCCTATTCAGCAATGGGACTTAAACACATGCTTTGATTTCCATGAGAATTAAGCACATGCTTGAGTGCTTTGTAGAATCAGGGCCATAGGGATGGTGAAGTGTCTCTTTATGTGAGGTCCAATGTTAAATCTGCCTCTTATCTACCCAGGTTGAGGACACTAGATGATTCTTTGAACTAATGCCTGGTGCTGCACAATTAACAGACCCATTCAGCTGGTTCTTTTGAATGGTTCGAGACGGTTTTAGATTTTCTTCAGCAAAACCATAAAATAAAAAGTGTGAATATTTTCCAGTTGCGATTCATTCTACCCCACTGGAATGAGAACAAAGACTGGAAGGTCTAAAGCTGGAGATGCACCAGTTAATGAAATTGTACCTCATAATTTAGAAGTTTACTTGTGGTATGCAAAACCAAAAAAAAAATGGTTCATTACAGTTTGCGGTCTTTAATTATAACACATTGTACAGTTTGCCTCAATTGACTGAATACCACAACAAATACTGGTATATCCCATCTGATTTTAATGAGAGGCCTTTCTAATTGAAGGCATTTTATCCTTCCAAACTGCTGAAAATATTTACATCAGGACAGCATAGTCTACATTCTGTCATACTGGGCTTATTCAGTTATTCATTTTCTTCAGTTAAGTTACTTCAGCTTCTAGTGTATTCATTGGCACATGGTGTGGGCTCACCATGAGTAGATTAGTAGATTAGTAGAGTCAAATGAGTAGATTAGTAGAGTCAAATTACTGAAAATTGTAATAATCAAAATGTTAGATGTAATAATCAAAGTGTTATAGGTGCCATCTGTGTGGAGCTCTGATAAGAGCATTAGTCTTTTTTATAAACATACTGTCCATGCAGCCTCAACTGAAGTTTCTCCCAAAGGGTGAAGTTGCCCTTCCTCACACATACCAGAACTTTCTGCAGGGAACTCTATGGAGGCTACGGCCAGAATTGACACCAGTCTGTGGTCATCTGTGCAGCTTGCTGATGGTCTCTATTACAGCCCATTTTAGTCCTTCCAACAGAGGATTTGTGCCCAGTAGATATCTAACTTTGGAGCCAGTGGCTACACCAATCCCAATAAAACCCTGCATGCTGGGCTATGTGGAGATGGCATGGAGCCAAGCTGTGCAATATGCAGAAGATGCAGAATCCCTTGAATAATCACTTCTGCAGTCCCCTTCTCTGCAATTCTGCGATGTTGGATGCCATCTGCTAGTCCAACCCTCGGGATGAATTTTCCTGAGTACCAAAATTTGCCTTCATTTAGACACCAAAGGCCGCATTAAGGCAGGGATACTAAAGGCCTGCAGTTAGGGCCCCAGTTCCTGGAGTCATGTGATTACATCAGAATCTAAACGTTCATTAAAAACTAAAAAGCATTGAAAATGTGATCCAAGTGTAACCCACACAGAGACATCTGTCTGGGTCTGAAGACAGGCTGGAACAATAACTCAGAGGGGATGAACTTCCCCATTCCTCTCAATAGGTTAACACACTGCTGAGTGAGGAGCCTGCATCACCCCAGCAGAGGACTCTGTGAGGGATGGAAGGGAAAGAGTGCAGCAGGCTTGGCCTATCCACCCACCTGTGCAGACATACCTTGGCTGCTGCTGAAATGAGTGCTGGGGGGGACCCAGCTGCCACCCCTGCCGTGCCAGGGGTGAGAGCACTTCTGCTGCTCCTGAAGGGAAGAGACCCCTGCTATTGCTGCTGCTCCTGTGGGAAAGAAGTGGGGCCCTATGTTGCTGTCCCAGCCAGCCACTCCAAGTAGTGCTGGGCTGCTGGGGCAGAGCCACTGCGAAATGCTGTCTCATGATGTGCCTAGATCTCCAGATTACCTTAATCTGGCTCTGGTTATACCCATATACAGCCCTAAGGAAACCAGTGGGCCAGATTCAGATCTGGGCATAAGTGGGTAAAAATCCTTTGATTTCAATGGAATTGCTTCCACTCATGCCAGGTCTGAATTTGGCCCATTGAGTTTGGAAGGGAAGAGTTAGGGGAAATGGCCCCTAACCATTCAATGTAGTAATTGCTTTAGGTTTAAAGCCATTGTCTTTGTTTCTATTCTCCCCCACCCATCCCTCCCTTTGGGGAATGAACATTTAAAATTAGATTACAAAACCTGGAAATATAGTCTTCTGGTGGATTGTACCACATTGGAAAAGGAGTTTACTATGGACTCTCGCATAACCACTGACACTGTGTACCAGTCTGCTAGGAGACAGGCCTATGGACTCTCTTTTAACCACTAGTCAAGTGATGTTAGAGTGAAAACACCTTATACTGGGAAGCTGTATGAAGGGCCCTCACAATTGGCACTATACGGTATGTCTACACAGCAATTGAATACCCAGAGCTGGCCGGGGACAGCTGACTTGGGCTCATGGGGCTGTGGCTGTAAAATTGCTGTGTAGACGTTAAGATGACCAGGTGTCTGGTTCTCGACTGGAACACCTGGTTGAAAAGGGACCCTGCTGGCTGCAGTTAGCACCACTGACTAGACCGTTAAAAGTCTAGTCGGCAGTGCTGCAGTGCTAAGGCAGGCTAGTCCCTACCTATACTGGCTGGCACCACGCTGCGTCCCAGAAGTGGCCAGCAGGTCCAGCTCCTGGGGGGGGGGCATGGGGCTCCACGCACTGTCCCCGCACCGAGCACCGGCTCCGCATTCCTGGCCCATGGGAGCGGTGCCTGTGGGTGGGAGTGGTGCGTGGAGCCCTGTGGCCCCCCTGCCTAGGAGCCGGACCTACTTCGGTGCGGGAAGTAAGGGTGCAGGGGGTACTTCCTGCACCTATGCCCTGCTCCCGGCCCCCCACCAGCTCACCTCACCTGAGGGGGGCTCGGGTCCTGGCTGCTGGCCCCAGGGCCCCATGCAGTTGCCCCGGTCTGTCCTATGGACGGGACAGCTCTGCCAACTGATGATCAGTTGGCAAGAACAAACGGGACAAATACCCAGTTTTGCCAAAAAAGTTGGGCTGTCTGGGGCAGGGTTTAAAAAGGGGACTGTCGCAGCCAAAACGGGACATATGGTCACCCTATGTTCAGTGGGCACCTAATAAAATTACAAATTCTCTTTGGCTCCTATGAGATGATAATACTACAAATAACATGTTCTATATGTTATCTCTCAGGAGAAAAGTTAAGTTAAAGGATTAATCTCGGCTTTCAGCACATTCATTAGTTAAATTGAAAAGCTTGTTACATAACCAATCCTATGACAATTATATCTATCTCCTCAAAGTTCAGAGTGGATTTCTAACCAAAATGAAGGGAATGCATCCATGGAGATGAAAGTGCTTTGATGCACTAGAAATCTAACATGCACTGCAGCAATTTTCAAATTAACTTTTTTTCCCCCACAATAATACTTTGCACTTACATAACACCTCCCAAAGATCTCAGAGCACTTCAACATTAATGAATTTTGCTTTACAGTCTCCCAGCAATGTAAGGAAACAAATACTGTTCCCGTCTTACAGATGGGGAAGTTGAGGCACAGAGGTGAAGTGACTTGCTCACAATTATATAGGTAGTCTGTGGCAGAAGTAAGATCTAGATATAGCTCGTGATGGTCACTCCTAAGCTTTAACCAAGAAGCCATCTTCTTCCTATTGATTATATGTAAAAAGGCAGAATTATTTAACCTGGGTAAAGATCCCATAGTTTAGCAGATGCCACAGTAGCTCAGTTGGGAGAACGTTTGACTGAAAATCTAAACGGTCCCAGGCACTGGCAGGCCTCTTTGCTTCATTTACAGGTCAGACTGGATGATCACAGTGGTCCCTTCTGTCTTTATAATTATAAATAACACTTGTCTACTACAACATTGTGACAATTTGCAGGTCTTGTCTGTACCACCTCTGAATTGTAGATGATTTTATGAAATTGTATTATGAAGTCACTGTGTCATGGAAAGCCTACATGTATGGGGATCCACTCTGAGTTAGCAGCAGGGCTGTGTCATGTTTTTGCCAGGCTAGAGACAATGGTGAGTCATCAGCACTCGAAGACTGATCATATTCAAAGTAAATAGCTTGGGACAATGGGTTTGCTGTAGCTGGGAGAAGACACTCCCTCCTCTTGTCTGCAGGGGGGTGGGCTGGAAGTAATGGAAAATTACCAGGAGGAGATGAAAAGAAGGAGGTGATCCCCATTTTGCACCAGATTAAGATGAGGTAGGCTGTTGCAGGGACAGAGAGGAAAGGAGGTAGAGGACTCTGCCTGCCTGCATACCTGATGGCACACAGATGATCCCCCAAGGACTCCCAAAGGAAGGGTGAGCTAGCGAGGGACATTGCATTTATGCTGTCGTATTGTTTTGTATGATCTAGTGCTCTCCTGTGCTTTACATGATTAAGGATAAAAGAGCATAAAGATGTTAGACTGGGCAATGTGTGAGTGTGCTGACTGCTTCACAACAAAGAGTTAGGGCAGGTCTATATTTAAAATGCTGCAGCTGCACCACTGTAGTGCTTCATTGAAGTCACTACCTCTGTTGATGGAGGAGTTCTTCCACTGGCATAGGTACTCCACCTCCATGAGAGGTGGTAGCTCGATTGACATAGTGCTGTCTAGACTAGGGGTTAGGTTGGTTTAACTGCATCACTCGGGTGGAGATCTGGGGGAGAGGTATGTTTGAATATTGGGGGGTCTGAAGGATCAGCATTGTGCCCAGAGGGGCTAGGACAGCAGGTCCCAACATCTGAGGGTGAGGGAGTGTGCCAGACAGAAGATCTGCACCATGACAGCATGCCTAGGAACCCTGAGACTGGGGCAATGGCTGGACTTGGTTCAGGCTCCAGGGGCTTGAAACACCCTGGGAATCTAGAGCACAGGGGCTTGGATTCTCCTCCCAGCCGTCCTAATGGGAGGCCAGTAAAGGTTGCTAGCTAGGATCTGTCACAACCATTTGTTCAAATTAGCACATACAGACATGCACCAGATACACAAGCTATCCTCAGATTAATTTTTACATTGTTTTATTTTTAGAACCAATTTAATAGATTCATAGGCCAGAAGGAAACATCCAATCATCTAGTCTGACCTCCTATGTATCACAGGCCATTAAATTTTACTCGGTTATGCCTCTACTGAGCCCAATAACTGGTATTTGACTAAAACATATCTTCCAAAAATGCACCCAAAGACAGAGAATTCACCACTTCCCTAGCTAGTTTATTCCAATGGTTAATCACCCTCACGGTTAAAAAAATGTGCCTCATCTGAATTTGTTGGGTTTCTGCTTCTAATCATTGGTTTTTGTAATGCCTTATTGTGGTAGACTAAAGAGCCCCTTAGTACCTGGTATTTTCTCCATGTAAAGGTACTTACACACTGTAATAGAATCACCTCTCAATCTTCTTTTAAACTAAATGGACTGAACTCAGTCTCTCACTGTAAAGCATTTTCTCCACTCTCAAATCATGTGTGTGGCTCTTTTCTGCACCTTCTCCAATTTTTCAACACACTTTTTAAAGCGTGGACACCAGAATGAGATACAGTATTCTTGCACTGGGCTCACCAATGCCATATACAGTGGTACACTCACTTCCCTACTCCTGCTTACTACTTCCCTGTTTATACATTCATGGAACGAGTTAGCTCTTTTTGCCACAGAATCGCACTGGAACTCATGTTCAGTTGCTTGATCACGAAGACCCCTAAATCCCTTTCAGCGTCATTGCTTTCCAGGATACAGTCCCCATTCTATGGGTATGGCCTGCATTCCTTGGGCTAGGTATTTACAAGGGGGACTTTGGCACCAAACTGCCACTTTAGGTACCTAAATCCAACATTTAGATGTCACTGGCATTCACAAAACCATCCCTCAGCAGCTCCCTAAATTCCCTAGGAACCTACTGGTTCACTCCCTTAGGTGTCTAAATTTGGCTAGCAGGCATGTGCAAAGCCACCTAAGTCCTGACAGCACTGAGCAGCTCAGCACCTAACTCATGGGTAAGCCCTGGTGGGATTCACAAACTAGGTGTTCCTCTACCTTTCTTGCCTGTGGTGCCCAATCTGATAGGCATTCTCAGAGATCACTGAAGTGCACATCTACCGGACTGGGTCTCACACAAAACACTGCTGCTGTCACCCTGTAGCCCAGTGGTCAGAGCACTCACCCAGGATGTGTGATACCCAGGTTCAAATCCCCACCCTGCTCTGAATCAGGAGGGACCTGAACTTGTCTCCCACTTCCCAGCTGAGTGCCCTAACCCCTGGGCTATGGGGCATTCTGCGGGTGGGTGGGTCTCTCTCTTTCAGTCTCTCCTGTTTAAGCTGTTGCACTTTGTATGAAATCCTGAAATATTCATTGGAGGAAGGGCAGGAACCTGAGTCTCCTAGGTGAGTGCTCTCACTGCAGGGCTGTAGAGTCACTTGCACTCTCTCTCTGGTCCAATGAATATAAGCAGTGATTTTAACATTCCAATCATGGGAAGGGTCCCACCAGGTTTCCACAATGCCAATTGTATCCAGTTTCTTCTCAGAAATAAGAATTTCCAATTCCTCTTCCTTGTTACCCTGGCTCCTAGCAGTGGTATTTAAGCAACTGAAAAAATTCTTCTCTTCACATTCCTTGCCACATCTATTCAATTTGTTCCTGCCCTGGTGCGCTTGAGTTTGTATCACATATGCCTCCTTAGCAACGCCCCCTGCGTTGTTAGTTTAATGCCCTCACGGAGGCTCAAGCTATTCTCCAACCTCACAGTCATGCAAAACGAAAATTTCTGCCCTCTGCTACAATCCCATTAACTTCAGTAGTATTGCATGTGTTGTAAGTCCACAGAGAATTTAGCCCTATATTGTTTTTGGCGCAAACAACAAACACTGAGGATATTTTTGTTGACATGTGGGATGCTGACACAAACTGGATGGAATATTTTATTTGCACTACAGCTTAAATAATGGCATTCAGCATTCTTCTTTTACATAGGAACATTCTGTTTTTGCAGGTGGCTTTGTACATTAATTCAACAAGTAAAATTGTAAATGTCAGTGTAACAATTCTATTTACGTCATGCAGTCAGGCTTAATGACACAGCTTCAAAGAACCACTGTCTACAGACTTCTAATATAAAGCCACAGTATTCAGCTCCACACCTAGCCAAAAAATATTGTTGAAATGTCTCTGAAGAGACACAATTACATTTCACACAACAAGAAGAAATGGACTGCTATTATGTGAGACAACAACATCTTGTACTCATCTGTGACAGTATCTGTTACTTATAGGTATTTTGCCCTTCTGTACATACCACATATAATACCACCAAGTCTTCTGAAGCCCATCCCTGGAGCAGAGATGGCAGCCATCTCAGTGTGCATGACTATTACACAGGTATCATTGACACCACTGTGCTACCCACCTCTCTAAGACAACAAGGCACTTTTGTCTATATGGAGAGTTAGTGCCTAGCAACCCAGGGTGTAAAGCTACAGCGCACTAGCCTGCCGCTCACTCCCTGGCCGTGTGGACCCTGCTGGTGCACATTAAAAGTTCCCTAGTTGGGGCATAGTAGTGGAGAGAGAGACCGAAAGAGTGAAATCCAACAAGGTTTCTTATTAAGACAACAATATTGTAGCTCCAGAAGCACTTGCAGCAGCCCCTGACCCAGCTGTGACACACACCCACTTATATTTTCTGCTTCCTGTTGTTTTTTCTTAAATCAAAGACCACTACTCCCAGCATACAATACTGGATACAGCAACACTATTGCTTTGATCGACACCCATTTCAAACATAAAAGCATCCAGCAGCATTTGCTCCAGCTGTGGCCAGGGTCTGTAGTGTGTTAAGCCCACATACACAAATGAGGAGTTTTCAAAGGTGCAAATTCAAGTTAGGATTTTGTGGTCCAGAACAGGCTAAATAAATCCTCAATACTTCAAAGAGATGTGTCAGTGTAGAGTGTTACACCCTAATGGCATCCCAGTTAAGCCAATGGGACCTCATGCAAGTGCAAGGATCTGCACTGATGCATTTGTTTGCAGGATCAAGGCTGTGGACAGGTGTGAGGCTCAAGCAGAGAGTGTGGGTAGGAAAGTTATTAGCGGCAGGCTAGGAATGTTGTACAAAGTCAGCTTGTAGAAACTCAAAGGAAAAATGCTCACTTGGGGCCTTATTCTACAGTTTTCACTGAGGCAACATTTCCACCAATTTCAATTGAGATTGTCAGCTCTTTGGGAGACTCTCTTTGCTATGTGCTCTATACAGCACCTAGCTGATTTGAGGCTCTAAGCAAAGATATAATAGTAATGGGAACTTGGCTTGAGTAAGTAGTAAGGCAGGGAGGGGGAGTGCACTGAAAGATTCTGCAACCTAAGCTCATTTACAATATGTCACTTACCTATTTCAAACAGTGCTTGAAAGCAGTGTGCCATGCAACAGCTGAACTGGTCTCTTTTTGACCACACACACTGTGGTGTCCTTTTCCTGGGAAGAAGAGTCTTCCCTTTTCCCCACTTCAGTTGTAGTTTAAACATGGAAAAAAACAAACATACCTACCTATAAGATAGGTAGGGGCAGGAAGGAGGAACAATAACCTGAGATACCTATTGACCTTTCATTAAACATCATCCTCTTAGATGCATCATTTCCTTCTAAATAGATAGAATGTTTCCAATACACACAGATTTTGTTCAGTTGTCAAGTCCATTTCAAGTAGGATGCTTGGCCACTGAAGCAGTCAACGTTGCTAGCCTAGCTACCTCAGAAAACCTAGGGGGGTACATATCTTTCAATTAACTTTTGTTTTGCTAAGTGAGTTCAAGTAACACATAGCTAGGCAGAGCACCATTTCTATGCAAATTAAAAGTTTGCTCTGGCTGTTCATTTATGCATGAGGGGTACAGTGCATACGGGAAAAACTAAAAAGGCCTGAAGATATATAAACAAAAACGGCTCTTCTTTTAACAATATCCATTGCAAGTTAGAAAACAGTATTAGGTAAACCTATAAATACTTCTCAGTTTGGTTCAGATAAACCCCAAAAGCTCAGATGAATAAGTGCTGCTTTATTCTAAAAGACCTACTTGCAAACCCAAAGGTAAAAAGAAAAAGCCCTTGGTTTGCTGACCTACACTGCATAGTACAAGGCCTATCTGTTTGGTAATGCTTTTGCCTGAGGACTTGTGCCTCTTTTTGTTTCTTTATGCTGTCTAGCAAAGGCCTAATTTTTCTTTTGTTTAAATCTTCTCCTTTACAAATTCAGGCCTTGTCTATTGTAGAAAACTATAATGAGTGGGAAGCTAGTTGAAAGACACCAACACAAAACCTAAAAGAGGGAAACACCCCTGCTCAGCAAGATGTCTCCTCAGCAAATGGATGCCAAGCATCTTTCTCCACCCTGTGATATACTGAATCAGTCTTTTGTGTTTATTGGCAGACAGGGTGATCCCCTGTCTGTTACAATGTTCCTTTTTACCTCCAACTGTTTCTGATGCTTACAGTTTGTCTTCGATGGTTTTCCATTGGCTTTTCTGTGGTTGTTGCAATGGCGGACAGTTGAGCAATACATTATGTAATTGGCTAGCCAGGAAGGGGTGACAACTCTCAACTTCTTGAATGGGCCATCACTGAGCCCATTCACTTTTACTCCAAGCCCATAAGGGCATAATTTTCTATACAGTTACATTATTCCTTAAATATTTCCCATACACACATCTTGCAATGATTGTGAGCATCGGTAAATTACAAGCTTTCAGTAGAGACCTCATATGCTACCCTTCATGGATAAATACCGGAAGTGATGTATTAGGTGCAGTGAGTTTGTCAGGTCTGAGGCAGGAGGAGTTTGTAAAGAAGAGTGAACACTTTGTCTGCAGGCATCAATGGTCCTCTGTGCACGGTATTTAACTTAATCCATTTACAAATGAATTTGTGAAGATCAGCCCAAAATTCTTCCCCTTCAGGCAGCATAAGAACGGCCATACTGGGTCAGACCAAGGGTCCATCTAGCCCAGTATCCTGTCTTCCAACAGTGGCCAATGCCAGGTGCCCCAGAGGGAATAAACAGAACAGATAATTATCAAGTAATTCATCCCATCGCCCATTCCCAGCTTCTGGCAAACAGAGGCTAGGGACACCATCCCCATTAGACCTCAGCTCACCATGAACAAGCTCTAACACATCAAAAAGGCTTTAAGTAAATTAGACTTAATGACAATTTAAAAAAATTCAAAAACATTCAGATCTTTGTTTGAGGTCTTCTGTGCTTGATGAATTCTGCAGTTAACATTGTGCTAATTCTGATATAATTTAATGTGTGGGCTTATATCAGTGACATATGTGCACCTAAAGAATGTAATAGGAGCATTTTATAAATACATTACAAATGGTAAAACACAGGCACTTAAGCCACGTATGTGACATGTAAATTTATTTACACAGCTCTGCCAATGAACCTCAGTCCTGGCCTGCAACACACAATTTTGCTCTCTTAGTCTTAGGCTTCTCTGGAGCAGAGAAAGAAATATCCTGAGTTTTGCAATACCCACAAAGAGAAACTAGTACTAAGACTCCCAAACTGGTTTTTATACATAACCCAAGACAGGAGATGAACTGAGGTCTCCAGAAGTTTAAGGCTGATGCATTAATCTTACACCTACACTTCCCCTGCTAACTAACTCATGTGTTTGTGATCAGAGCACAACTCTTCCAGTGTATTTAAAGAACATACCTTATTTTTAACTGTCAAAGGTTTCAGCATTAGCAATCATTTAACTGACTATAGAAATGTGTTCCTACTGCTGACAGAATAACTTTACAATAATGTATTACAAGGGAAATTGCCATTTACATTCAGACATTGTGTCATATTCACAACGCTCCTGATAATATAAAAGCTCTGTTTGCTTTTCATTTGGGGACATGGATCAGAAAATACTGACAATTTTCAATGCTTGCCTTGAATTTCAATGCCGCCTCCTTGTAATAGCTAACAGTGAACTACTGTTGGAATACACTAGGTCCCTCACACCACACAAAATATGTTGACTTGTCAAGTATGTGGAGACTGCAAACTCCCTCCCCTCCCAAAAAGTTTAGCAATGGACCATTATCTTTGATTTTGACATCTGAAGAGAGGATCCAAACACCAGGAAGGAAGTTTTCAGAATCTGTATAAAAATACTCTATAAAAGCCCTTCCAAAGGGAATATTAAAACAGGATACAGTAAAGGAAAACGGGAAGGATTTGAAGGGGAGAGGCTCACACTGTAAATGAAAAACACTTCTGAGAAAAAAGAAAACACACACCAAACACAGCAGAACTACTTTTGCCTAATGAAAAATGTATCATTAGTATGTTAACTACTTAAAATAGACTTTGAGCACATTGGTGGAATTCTTAAGTATAGTTAATTTGTACCTTCCTAGTACAAGAAATGTGGAGGTATACTTATAATCAGTGTTGGGCTATTCCCTCTAGGCCACCAACATATTGGTGGAAATGGATAGGTTATATCCTGTGTACTAGAATTCAGAAATCTTTGAAGGGATTCCCTCCCATACCCTGAACACTTCTTGAAGAACTAGAAGGAAAAAAAAAAAGTAATGTTACCTACTAAACTGCAGACGAGAAGTCCAGGTGGAACTGCTCAATTATATCTGGTCCCGACAAAAATAATCACAAGTTATTGCACTTTATGATAGTGATTTGCATAATATGCATCAATATTCCATAGCACAATATGATCTAATGCAGGGATCTAAAATTCAAATCACTACGAGGGCCACATGAGGACTAGTACTTTGGCCCAAGGGCCGCATCACTGACACCTTTTCATACAAAGATACAAAAGCTCCGCCCCCACTCCACCCCTTCCATGAGGCCCTGCCCCACCTCTTCCCACCCCTTCCCCAACCCCATTCTAACCCCTTCCCCAAAGTCCCCGCCCCCTCCCTGCCCCTATTCCAATCCCTTCCCCAAATCCCCGCCCTGGTCCTGCCTCTTCTCCACCTCCTCCCCTGAGCGCGCCGCATTCCTGCTCCTCCCCCTTCCCTCCTGGAAAGTCCTAAGCGCTGCCAAACAGCTGTTTGGTGGCGGGAAGCGCTGGGAGGTAGGCGGAGGAGCGGGGACGCGGCACGCTCAGGAGGGGCCGGGGGTGAGGGGAGCTTGGCTGCCGATGGAGTCGGCGCCTATGGCGGGCCGCAGGAAATAACTCCGCAGGCTGCATGTGGCCCGCGGGCTGCATGTTTGAGACCCCTGATCTAATGCAATAGCAAAAGTAATGTGGAATATAAAAGTTTAGATTTTGAATTTGTCTAATTCCAAAATCCCAGCATTTATTTAAGCACAGACAATCTGTTCAGTGCTGTACAAGACACAAAAAGCCTACGCATCCAAGAGTTAACAAGCTAAGTAACAAAATAGAAAAGATAGGATTGCACAAGGAAACACAGAGAAACTTTGTGTTATACAAACTTTTGTTTGTCTTTGTTCACATCTTGAAAGTATCATGGAAGAAGTGAGTCGTAGGGAAGGACTTGAATATGGAGAGACCGATGGCTTGGCAAAGGGGAATAGTGAAACTCCTTATAATTATGGAATGTAGCAGATCACTTT
Organism: Platysternon megacephalum; assembly: GCA_003942145.1. NCBI lineage: Eukaryota > Metazoa > Chordata > Testudines > Platysternidae > Platysternon > Platysternon megacephalum. The sequence goes on along the minus strand of QXTE01000007.1, from coordinate 6,235,159 downwards.
AAATGAAGCTTTTACAGTTATGGGCAAGATCTCAGAAGACAGGATTAGAAATAGAGCTATGCCAAAGGTCCACGGCAGAACTTCCCTAGTTTGTAATTGGCACTCAATTATTGAACCAGTAGGTTTTTGTCTGAACTTTTTTTCAGGCTCAAAAATGTTGTGACAAAATTGGAATTGACATTTGTTGATCTACATGGAGAAATGCAGATTTGTTGAGGCTCAGGTCTTGTTGGTTTGAACTGAGTTTACAGTGAATGGTTAGATGCAGTAAATTATATGGTAGGTATTAGAGATATGATTAGCAGTAATCATATGATCTGAAGAGGACAACCACAATGCAAATCGTGGGTATGCCTTCACAGAACGGTGCTAAGTCCCACTGAACTCTAAGTCTGCGATACAAAAGCAGTGACACGACACAGTCCTAATGAGAAGCTCTCTGTTAGCTGTGTAAATGCTAAACAGCCTGAATGTAACAAAAGATACATCCAGGAGAAGAAACACTGGGAGGACAACGTTAAATTTTCCAGCTGTGGAGCAAATTCAGTTGTCTCTTTTCTTTTAATGAAAGGTCCAGAAAAGGCTATGTAAGTCTCACAAGGTAAAATTCACATCCTTCCTAATTACTTTTATATTTCTGAAGTAAGAAAGCAGACCATATAGGATATACAAACTTTATGAACTAATTGTTTTGCAGAATCAATATGTAGCAAATAAATTCTTAATGATCGAAGGATGAAAAAGGTAAGGAAGTGTAACACCGATAGACCCCGGTCGTCAGCGGGTGGGATCAAACCTGGGACCTCTGGAGGTAAATACATGAGCCTCTACTGCATGAGCTAAAAGCCATATGGCACTTAGCTAAGGCTGTAGAGACGATTCATTAATATCTAAGTGGTCTCGGTGCCACTAGAGGGGACAGAACATCACACCCAAGAGGTGTGTGGGTTACATAAGCATATAGCTTCCCATTAAGATGTCCATGCAATAAAAATAAGACTATTAATTTTTCCTTTAAGTTGCAGTTCTCCTACAACATGCTGCAATTCCTTGCTAGATCATCAGGTGGCATGTGACAGATGAAAGGGTAGACAAGAGAAGACTGCTCTAGTTAGAGTTAAGTAGAGAACTCAAGGACAATAAAGTTATGGTGTTTATTATAGTTAATCCACTGCCATCTGTCTTCATTTTGACAACTCACTAGATCACACACACACACACACACAACATCCTTCCACAAAATCCCTGACAAACTATACAGAAATAGTGTCAAAGGGAGCATGGTTCCCCTCCAAGGGCTTGAAAATGAAACCTCTCATAAAAAGAAGAGCTATTCCCTCAAGTGGCATTTCTGCAAAGGCTATTCAGTGCTACAGATGTCTCTACTGCGGCAGACTAGTTTGTACAGCGCAGTGCCATTTGTCATATTTATGAAGACAGGAGGTGGATGGGGAAACAGAAATAGGAGAGGTTGCAAAGAGTGGTCTTGGTCCTTAAGAGATAAAACGCATGAAAGAGGCTATTGATTCTGCTTGTTTGTTCAGTCTTTAAGTGACTGATGGAGGGCCAGAACCATCCATCTTTCCCAGCAGAAACCGAATGGGCATCCCCTTAGGGGACAAGTAGAAATGCAAGCGGAAGACTGAACCTTTAAAATAGCCTGGAATGGAGAGAGAGTTTTGCAAGTCAACCAGTCAAAAAACTTGCTTTTCATATTCTTCCAAAACACTGTCTTGTAGAAGGAGCCGTCTTCTGCAACCTTTTGGATTTCTCTTCTGTGCTAAGGTGGTCTGTGGCAGCCTGCTAAGAAAGCTCACAAGTCATAAGTTATCTTTATACCCAGATGCCAATTTGTAGAACCAGATTACAGGATTCAGAATAAAATAAACTAATTTCTTTTCTTCACTGAAGATGGGAGGGATGGTTAAAATGCTAAAATAATACCTGCCTCAGCCTGTGCTGCTTGGTATTTATTAACACTATCTGCAGGTAATTACATGCCTACAGTGGTATCCTAAAAAACAAAACAAAAAACAAAGCAGGTGTTTTGATACCTGAACCTAATTCTCTACCCACAGAAACTATTGGTCCATTCAAGTAGTTTCATGCACTCTATAGTTCCTTGTCTACATGTGTTTATTGGTTTCCACATACAGAAGGAGACATTTTGAAAGGAAAAAAGCTTTGAACTTGGTTGTCCCCTCAGAACACAGCTGACATGCAAAGGGTGCATGCTACCAGAGAAGAGAGGGAGAGAGCCTTGGTACGTGCACTGCCCAGGACAAGATTCTATCAGAAAGTCTACAGCACTGGACTGTCCTGTGCCTGCTGCTGTACCTCTCAGCTTGAGCAACAGCCATCCCCTCTGTCTGCCAACTAGCACTAGTTGTTGACAGCAGCATAACACTAGCTGTCCATGTCTCCCTCAGAATAGCTCATGTACAGACACATTAGGAAGGCCTGCTTCCTAGGGCACTCCTATACACAGTGGAATGTTCCTGCCCTGCTGCTTATTTGCATAGATTGGTGGGGGTCAGAGGGAGTATGAGGAAGAGGCTTCCCCCTCTCCCCCACCTTCCCAATTTTGCCTCCTGCAATGATTTAGATTAAATCTCAAGAAAAACTTCCTAACTGTAAGAACAGTAGGACAATGGAACAGACTGGCTTGGGAGGTTGCGGAAGCTCCTTCACTGGAGGTTTTCAAAAGGAGGCTGGATAGCCATCTGTCTTGGATGGTTTGGACATGGTTTTGCATCTTGGCAGGGGGATAGACTAGATGACCCTTGTGGTCCCTTCTAACGCTATGCTTCTATGAACACGCAACTTCTCCTGTTGAAAGTGCAAAATATTTTTAATTGTGACACATGACAGTGTAAAGTAGAGATTCTACATTCACGAGGCCTGAAAGGAGTAACCAGCACATATATGTCACTGAATAGCTGCTATAGCGGTTGTGACGCTCCCCAGGAGTTCCCAGGGTTGTGAGGCACCTCACCACCATCTGCCCTTAGTGTGAAGGGGTCTTGTCTGTGCCTGCTGTGGATCAGTTCCTTGAAACCACCAGCTTCTGGCAGCACAAGCACTGCCTTCCAGGCTTCAACAGGCCTGACTCTGTGTGTGCAGGTAGTGATAGGCACACACCAACCTCTGCGTTCTCGGAGCATTCCCTGCAGCGTCCAGCCCCTTAATCACTGAACGGTCACAGAGTTACCAGGTCTCCTGTTCCCAAAGCTTGTAAGAGTCAACTCAGGACCAGCACTTTGTTAAACCCCACAGCACTTAGCTATATTTACAGTGAAAACAAGAATTATTATCAAAGAATAAAGATTCAAGTAATAGTGAGTAAGAATATCGGAAACAAATGGTTACATGTAAAGCAAAATTGTAACATGCTTTCTAGAGACTAAACTTGACAACTGAACTCTTTTGTCTAAAGAAGGTTATCTCACCCAAAGTTCTCTCCAGCATTTTCAACCAAGCCTGGTTGAGGCCCCTTTTTCATGAAGCAAAAGCACTGCCCCTTTCTCCCTCAGTGAAGGGTGCTTGGGTGTCCTTTTGTCCCCCCAGCTATACTCAAGCAAACCTATGATAGGCACCTCAAGATAAGTTCTTTCCCCGCACTGTGTTTCTCTTCCCCGCACTGTTTCTCTCTTCCTGTTAGTTTGTTTCTGAAGTTCTTTCTTATAATCCTTCATTTGCATTCAGTTCAGACTGGTCATAGGGGACACATTGTGAATGACACAATATTCAATCTACATGTGAACAGATAGAGGGATGGACATTTCGCGTCTGACAAACCTGTTTTTCACATTTGCTGGTGACTAATACCTTGATACAGCCTTTAAGAACGTATTTTCAGTTATGTATACATAACTTCTTACATAGCATTGGTACATACATTTCAAAATGGTATAGATGACCAGTGTGACACTGGCTTTCATTTGAGCCCTCACATGACATTATTTGGGTGACCAAAATGTACATCCCAGAATCAGGAGATACCTGTAACCCCCTCTGGATCCAGTGGCGCTGGAACAGGGGGAGCCAAGGGGCCATGGCCCTCCCACTTTTTGAAAATAGACGGGCCTGTCCTGTCCACTTTTCGCCATGGTGGACCCTGCCCCCTTCCCCTCCTCTTCCCCTGGAGGCCACACCCCCTAGCCAGGCCAGCAACTGGTGGAGCCTGGCTGGGGAGCCCGGGCAGTTGTGGGAGCCACATGGACCCTCCACCTTCCTGCGGAGCAAGGGTCCGAAAGCAGCCCCCGGCCCGTGTCCCCACCCCCCAGGGTCTCTGTCCGGCCCAGGGTAGGTGGAGGTAGAAAGTCCGTGCTAGATCCCCACACCTGCTCAGCAGAGGGGCGGGGCCTCGGAACCACAGTCCAGCCATAGTAAGAGCCACGCAGGTAGCTGTGGGAAGCCTCCACCTGCCTGTGGTGCGGGGGGCCCCAAGAGCATCCTCCCGCTCATGTCCCCACCCCCTGGACCCTCCACCCAGGGCAGGTGGCGGGTCCTTGCTGTGGCCCCCCACAGCTGCCGCCACAGCTCTTACCATGGCCAGGCTGCGGCTCTGAGGCCTCGCCCCCCAGCCAGAGGAGAGTTGGGGTAAGAGCCATGCGGGCAGCTGGGGAGGAGCCTGGGTCCTTCCACCTGCCCTGGGTGAGGGATCCAGGGGGCAGGGACACAGGCAGGGGGCGGCTTTTGCCCCACCCACCACCCCAGGTGAGGGGGGGGGCGGGTGTCCCAGCCCCACTCTGGTTTCCAGCTTGGCCGGGGCCTCCGGAGGAAGAGGAGAGGTGGGGGGGAGGGGCGGAGGGGCTCAGGAAGAGGCAGGGCCTTGGGGGGGAAGAGGAGGGGCAGGGCTATGGGGGACAGGGGTCTCTTCCCCCCCACTTTTGGGAAGGCTTTGCCACCTCTGTCTAGACCCCCTTGTCAGTTGGCATTAAGAGGTTCTAGGGTCACAGTGGCCTTATAACAAAAGTTATAGAAATACATGTCTAACCACTTTTACATAGAAAAACCTCTCTTCATTGCACGTTAGCAAAACTACCGGGTGTGCCAGAAAGGAAGAATAGGATAGTCTGTAAAATCATAAGCTATAAACAACTGAAAAACATTGACAATGGGGAATTGAGACAGAGAACAACGAGAAACTAAGACACTACAGTTTTTTTCCTGGACATATTAAAACTTAAGTATGATCTATGGTAGCAATAGAGTGAATTGCACTATTATAAACAAAATCCATCTGGCTTGTAGAAGGAGTAGGTTTTTAAAAGTAGGAAGCGGGGGATATAAAAGCCAAATGGCGTTCTTATGGTTAGTGTCTGGTTTTCCACAAATTTAAGCTAAGTGATTCCCTGATTTTGCTTGTTAAGTAACTAGATGTTTTGGGAAGCCATGTATCTTTCAGATTGGATTTACATTTATGATCATTTGACATTGGTGCTGGAACTAAGAGTTCTGGGGGTGCTGCTGCATGCCCTAGCATGAAGTGGTTTCCATCAGATACAGGGTTTACAGTTTGGTTCAATGTCTCTCAGCATTTCCGCTATACAAATTGTTCCAGCACCCCTGTCATTTGATGTTGTATGCTACTGTCTCCAGTCACAATTCCTTCCCCTTAACATCCTCCAAATGTTGGCTGATATTGTGGCATCTTTACTCCAGATGAAAAGTTAAGTAGACAGCTCCTCTTTAGAGTCAATGACTAATTGCTACAAAGCTAGTTGGGCCAGTACTTCAGATCTTTCCTGATACTACTCTTCCCCACCTTAATTTCTTGTCACGCACACCTATAAGTTATATTCCTTTGTTAACCTTAGGCTTCCGTTTGGCAGGACAAACCACTGTTAATACATTACAGGCTGCAGCTTTCTGGTTGAGTTCCAGATAGCATTGAAAAGTAACCTTCAGCCCATTGAAAACAAAACAAAACAAAATAGGTGGTTTAGGGATGGCATTTTCTGTGTGCCTGAGAAATAAATATCAATTTGTTCACTTCTCATTTAGGGCCTCATCCAACTCCCACTAAAGTTGATGAAAGTCTTCTTATATACTTTAATAGGATTTAGATTGGACTCTTAAGAGGCTCTAAATTTGACCTCCATAAAATCTCCAGAATCTAGTGAGGAACCTGGATGCCAAATAACAATGCTTTATTTTTTATTTTTAACAAACCACAGTCTTCCAGAAGTCCATCCCTGAGAAGTTAAACAAACCTCCTCTCTTCCAACTCCAGTAGCAACTCATCTTGCGGAAACTTCCCCAAAACCATATTTTAGGCTGATGTGATCATGCTGCTAAGTCTGCAGCAGCAGCTGCTAACTAATAAGCCTTCTCCCCAGCTAGGAAGCTGAGGTGGAGAAAAGGAGGTGAAACATCCCATTCCCTGGCATTCCTTTGCATGGTTGGGATGGGAGGAGGGCAGCTCACTCTCATTGTTTCAGGGGTTTGATAGCTGCAGGCTGTGACGAAGTGAGAATGTTTTGTGGTGTTCTTTGAATACTGAGGGGGAGGGTTGCAGGGGAGCTGGGCTGGGACTGCCTGCATTGGGGAAGGAAGGATACCTGAGCATGTAACATGAGAACCCAGGAGGGGGTTGGGCCAGGTAACACCTTTGACTGGGAATCTGGACAAAGGACAAAGGCTGGGGGAGGAGCCGGGGGGAAGGGAGACAGGAGGCCTGGAAGGAGTTTTTTGGAGTTTTGGAAGCTGACTGGAAATGGAGAGGGGTGGCCTGACGGGGCTTGGGCTTCCCCACGGGCCTGGGGCCTCTCTGGGCCCCCCAGATGGACCTAACTAAAGGGGGTCCTGTTGTCTGTACTGGCAAGACCTGTTTTGGACTGTGTTCCTGTCGTCTCAATAAACCTTCTGTTTTACTGGCTGGCTGAGAGTTATGGTGAATCGCAGGAAGCTGGGGGTACAGGGCCCGGACTCCCCCACACTCCGTGACACAGGCTTCTTCATTGACTCTGACGAGGCAAATGAGGCTGAATATGACAAACTGTAGGAACTTAGTTTGAATGTAAAAAGGAAGCCAGAACATATGTTCTCTATCTTCAGGTCACTGTATTATGACATCTTCGTTTTTCTTTCTTTCATCTTTATTGGAAGTTCTCAACAATTAGTTCTTTATGCCACTGTTATTACCGCAGGCCTGTTGGCAGTTTGTCAAGAGAGCCAAAGCACTAATTTGAATTACTAAAATAACATACTCTTTAGAACTCTCTGCCTTCAAGTACAACTAGTTCTAGCTCTTACCCTCCTCTGCGGTTGGACTGTACTTTCTCCTGCTGCGTCAGATCTTCTCTGGGCAAACTGGGCCTATAGATATTTTTCACTTTACTTCAGCAGATGCACATCATCAGTCTGTAGAATTTCTGACTCCCAAGGACATAGAAGATGTGGAAGACAATGTCTAAAATCTGCTTATTCTACCTTCATTATTTTTGTTCCTGGTCTACAAACACGTTGATGTAACTATAGAAAGTCTGAATGAAGAGAGAGGTGCTTTGTTTTACAGATGATCCCTTTGCTTTCTTATTAATGATTTATTGAGTAATGTATTTAGTTCTTTTTATAGATAGGCATGGTTCTTGGAAATCTTTGTTGAGGAGAGGTGATTTATAACCATTAAGTTGTCTCAATGGAGCCATATGAAACACATGAAGAAACGTAGGAAAAACTGAAAGATTGAGATTTTTCTCTTTCACCATCTGCTGCACTATATATATATATATGCATGCTTATGTGATTTTTTTTCAATGCCTATAATCTCTATGTTTAGAGTGGTTTAAAGTTCTGTTTTATTTTAAAATAGAAAAGTAAAACCTCTTCACACTCCATTTGCTGGCCAGCTGGAATGACAATGCCTGTTCCTGCTTATTTAAGAGAATTCAGAGCAGAAGGGGATAGACATCACACAGTTGATATTCTCCAAGTAAAAGATGTGAATGGGAAACAAGGGAAAGACAGCTTTAAATGGCTTCCTTAAAAGCATACAGAGGAGTTATGAATGAGAACTGATCTCAGTCTGATTTCACAAGTCTCCTCTACAAAGCCAAAATTACTCATTCACTGGCAGTAAGCATCTCTAGATAGTATCCAGCAAAAGCAAGTTCTATGACTTTAGAGTGTCATTCTCACCATGGGTGGGAAGTTCCAGTAGGGCCAGAGATTCAAAAACCAAGCTGAAATGCCATTATAATGTAATTATATGATATAATCACAACAGTCATGGAAAAGGAAAGCGCATAGCAGCAGAAAATAGACTGATTTAATTGGAACAACATTTGAGAAAGTATCTCTTCCAGTTTAAAAAAATATTCTGGTTCTTATTTTTTGTGGAGGATCCTGTTGTTCTTTTATTTAAATGGTACATTTGAGATTTTGTATCTATTTTTATGCAGTATGAGATTCATTTTACTCTCTACACTTACTTCAGTTTCCTTGGGTCATTATCTTTATACTTCTTGCATAATGAAATAATGAATAAGTTTGTTGAAAACTAAATATTTCTACCTTTTTCATGATTATCTGCACATTCGTGCAAAACAGTCCCTGAGAAAGTGTGTCAGTGTCCATAAAAAAATGCTTTCTTTGCTCTAATGCTAGCTAATGGAGTTAAAATCCTGTCATTCTGCCTGTTTTAGGGTTTTCTATAGTATCCATCCACTGTAGTACCCAAGCACTTCCCAGCTACCTTAACATCTGCATGGCAATGTCCCTAATGGACTTCATGGAGTCATTTGCTCTTCTCTTTTCACTGGTCATAGGAAATTGTGTTTGGGGTAGATACACAAGCTTTTCTTTCCTTTTTTTTTAAATATCCCAGTTATGGCGCTAGAGAGTCTTGCAGTATGCACTAAAATTTTAGACTGCTCTAATCTCTTCTGGAGGTTTTTCCCACAACTCTATTCCCGCAACTCTATTAACCCCACATTTTGCTCGGGAGTTTATAAACTGCATAGTTTCAGAGAAAGTACAGCTGTGTTGGTGGGTTCTGGATGTGAATATGGTCACGGATGCAGCTGGGTCCCCCCTCCCCCATGATGAAAATCAGGACCAGGGTCTTGGACTGGGAGTGGAAGCAGAGTGGGATCCAGTCAAGGGACTGGAGCACAGAAGTGATGTGCTCCCAGCCAGTACATCCTGTTGAGAAGGAGGGCTGCAGCATTCTGCACAACCTAGGGTCTTCTGCCTTGCCTCCACCTTGAGACACAGACACAGCAAATTGTGGTAATCCAGTGGGGAAATGATGAATACGCCAGATCTTCATTTGTGAGATAGGGGGAAAGTTTCCTAGGAAGTTGAACATGGAAACATTTTTCAGCACAGACGGTACCTGTTCATCTAGGATAAGTGAAGAATGAACTAGGACTCTGAAGACCATACTTTGAAAAACCTGGGTACATACCTGTACTAGAAGGGGAGGTCAATGTTTCAGTCAGTTATTTCCCTCTCCCTACAAGCATTGCTTTGGTCTTGTCCAGGTTTACATGCAGCCAGCTGTTCTTTCAGGTGCTGACTTCCTATAGGCATTGGGACATCGCTGTGATGGGACTGATTGCATCGGTGGAATATTAGATATATGGGTGGAGATTACAGGCATTCTGCTCATTGGGGGAGCCCATGTTGTCTCACAAGCTTTTAACAGATTCATCTACACATTGAAGAGGAAGTGGGACAAATTAGATCCCTCTGGGACACCAGAATTGAGAGCTCTTGTGGAAGAGGCGCAAGTTGCCCTTCACAACCTGAGGCCAGAGGTGAGCTGGAGCCAGTTCGCACCAGTTCGCGGGAACCGGTTGTTAAATTTAGAAGCCCTTTTAGAACCGGTTGTCCCGTGAGGGACAACCGGTTCTAAAAGGGCTTTTAAATTTAACAAAAGCTCCAGCAGCTCCCTGCCCTTCCCCTGGCCCCAGCTCACCTCGCTCCGCCTCCTCCCCTGAACACTCCCCCGGCTTCTCCTCCCCCTCCCCGGCTTCCCACGAATCAGCTGTTTGCGCGGGAAGCCTGGGACGGCTGAAAAGGAAGCAGCGGCTTCCCGCAGATGAGCTGGGGCAGGTGAGCTGGGGCAGGGGCGCAAGGAGGACTCCAGGCGCCACACAGCTCCAGCCCGGTCCCCAACCCCGACCGGCGCGGCTCCGGCCTGCCTTGGCCCCGACTGGCCGGGAGGCGTGGCTCCGTCCCGGCCCCCACCGCAGCCGGCCATGTGGCGTGTCTCCAGCCCGGCCCCCACCGCGGCCGGCCATTTGGCGTGTCTCCAGCCTGGCCCCCGGGCCCGGCCCCAACCCTGGGCGGCGCGGTTCCGACCCGGGCCCGGCCCCGACCCTGGCCGGGCGGCGGGGCTCCAACCCGGCCCCGGCCGAGCGCCACAGCTCTGGCTGAGCGGCTCTGGCCCAGCGGCCCCAGCCCGGCCCCCACCTCCAGGCAGCGCGGTAAGGGGGCAGGGGGCAGGGAGGGGGTATTGGATAGAGGGCAGGAGAGTTGGGGGGGTGGATTAGGGTCGGGGCGGTCAGAGGGCAGGGAACAGGGGGATTGAATGGGGGCAAGGGTCCCGGGGGGGCAGTCAGGAAGGAGCAGAGGTTGGATGGGGCGGTGGGGGGCAGTCAGGGGCAGGGGTTCCAGGGGCAGTCAGGGGACAGAGAGAAGGGGTGGTTGGATGGGGCAGGAGTACCGGGGGGCCATCAGGAATGAGAGGAGGGGTTGGATGGGGTGGTGGGGGGCAGTCAGGGGACAGGGAAAGGGGGTGGATGGGGCAGGGGTCCGGGGGGGGGGCTGTCAAGGAACATGGGGTGTTGGATGGGGCAGGAGTCCCGGGGGTGGGGGGGGGCATGACCCCCTCGTGGGGNAACACTCCCCCGGCTTCTCCTCCCCCTCCCCGGCTTCCCACGAATCAGCTGTTTGCGCGGGAAGCCTGGGACGGCTGAAAAGGAAGCAGCGGCTTCCCGCAGATGAGCTGGGGCAGGTGAGCTGGGGCAGGGGCGCAAGGAGGACTCCAGGCGCCACACAGCTCCAGCCCGGTCCCCAACCCCGACCGGCGCGGCTCCGGCCTGCCTTGGCCCCGACTGGCCGGGAGGCGTGGCTCCGTCCCGGCCCCCACCGCAGCCGGCCATGTGGCGTGTCTCCAGCCCGGCCCCCACCGCGGCCGGCCATTTGGCGTGTCTCCAGCCTGGCCCCCGGGCCCGGCCCCAACCCTGGGCGGCGCGGTTCCGACCCGGGCCCGGCCCCGACCCTGGCCGGGCGGCGGGGCTCCAACCCGGCCCCGGCCGAGCGCCACAGCTCTGGCTGAGCGGCTCTGGCCCAGCGGCCCCAGCCCGGCCCCCACCTCCAGGCAGCGCGGTAAGGGGGCAGGGGGCAGGGAGGGGGTATTGGATAGAGGGCAGGAGAGTTGGGGGGGTGGATTAGGGTCGGGGCGGTCAGAGGGCAGGGAACAGGGGGATTGAATGGGGGCAAGGGTCCCGGGGGGGCAGTCAGGAAGGAGCAGAGGTTGGATGGGGCGGTGGGGGGCAGTCAGGGGCAGGGGTTCCAGGGGCAGTCAGGGGACAGAGAGAAGGGGTGGCTGGATGGGGCAGGAGTACCGGGGGGCCATCAGGAATGAGAGGAGGGGTTGGATGGGGGGGTGGGGGGCAGGCAGGGGACAGGGAAGGGGGGTGGATGGGGCAGGGGTCCGGGGGGGGGGCTGTCAAGGAACATGGGGTGTTGGATGGGGCAGGAGTCCCGGGGGTGGGGGGGGGGCATGACCCCCTCGTGGGGTGAGGAGGAGGGAACCGGTTGTTAATATTTTGGCAGCTCATCACTGCCTGAGGCCTTGTTTGAGAGCAATGATCAAAGCCACTGTATTGCTGCACCATCTACTGCAGCTATGTCATTAAGCAGATCATAGACTCATAGACTTTAAGGTCAGAAGGGACCATTATGATCATCTAGTCTGTCCTCCCGCATGATGCAGGCCACAAAAGCTGACCCACCCCCTACTGGAACAATTCTCTCCCTTGACTCATTTGTTGAAGTCTCCAAATCATGATTTAAAGACTTCAAGTTGCAGAGAATCCTCCAGCAAGTGACCCCTGCCCCATGCTGCGGAGGAAGGCGAAAAACCTCCAGGTCCTCTGCCAATCTACCCTGGAGGAAAATTCCTTCCCGACCCCAAATATGGCGATCAGCTGAACCCCGAGCATGCAGGCAAGACTCTCCAGCCAGACACTCAGATCAGCCACACCTTATGGTCAACTGTTTCAAACACTGGAGAAAGATTGAGGAGGATGAGTGCTGTGATAACAGCTTCTATTAGTCTCCATGAGGAGCTCATTTTTTAGTGCTACTAGGGCTCTTTTCATACCGTACCTTGTCCAAAACCCTTACGCGCATTCTAATCAACCAATGCCACTTTGAAATATTAAATAATTGGCAATACAGAAGTACTGATTGATTGCGACAATTACTTGTTATGTTAAGAAAAATCAGTTAAAGCAGCTTTTAAATTTAGCTAACCAAAGGAAACATGGGGAATTAAAATCTCACATTAAGTTTTATTTTTTCCCAAAAAACCTTTGATTAGTTTAAAAGACTCCTTTTTTGCATGTATATTACTATCAAGCTCAGAAAAGTACCAATCTTCAGCAAAATATTTTGGCTAGATAAAGATAGTTTGCCCTTTGAAAACAAGTCACCGAGTTCCAAAGGAAAGTACTGATGGAACTTGTGCCATAATCTTAGAAAAACTCAGATGTTAGCAAAGAAGAAAAGATTTGAACTACTGATAATAGTATCATACCAAAGGAAAATGTCTAAGGGCCGTCCAAATTGTGAGAAAAAAAAATTACTTCAGAGGGGAAATAATCTGGAGAACATTTCTCTCTAATTTCTGCAAGAAAAATGCTAACTTCCTGCGACTTGACAAGTGTATTAAAAAAACCCAGCATATATTTCTGAGACTAGATAACAGGCTAGAAGCAGTTGGGAAACATGCATATAATATTTTGACTTGGGTCCTCTGAATTGGTGCCAAAAGCTGGGTGCATTCCAACCCCGCCTCCCCACCCGTTCTCAGAGTCAAAAGTAGTCACAGATGCACCTTTATAATTGCATTTCAATTACTTAAGGTGGGTGTTTGGGTTTGGCATACTTGTTTATCATGTCAGCTTTTAAAAATCTGCCCAGCTTGGCTTTTACGTTAACACCCTATTAAGAAAAATGGGGAAGTTTACACCCTGGTGGTAGTATCATTTCAGGCTGACTGGATATAGTATACTGCACAAGGAAGCAGTGCACTGATTTACCTATTGAAGGAGCTACAATTTGGCTTCTAGTTAACACCCAAAGGGGAAGTCATAATTCTGGAGGACATGAAATTGTATCATCATTCCAATTGACATAGAATCATAGAAATGTAGGACTGGAAGGGACCTCAACAGGTCATCTAGTCCAGTCCCCTGCACTAAGGCAGGACTAAGTATTATCTAGCCCATCCCTGACAGCTTTGTCAAACTGTTCTAACCTCCCTCTCACCCCCCCCCCCCCCCCCCCCCCCCCCAATGATCGAGATTCCACAACACCCACCCTCCCAGGTAATTTGTTCCAGTGCTTAATTACCCTTCCAGTTAAGAAGATTTTCTTAACGTCTAACCTAAACCTTCCTTGCTGCAATTTAGACCCACTACTTCTTGTCCTGTCCTCAGTGAATAAGAACAATGTATCACCCTCCTCTTTATAACAACCTTTTACATACTTGAAGACTGTTATGTACCCCCTCAGTCTTCTCTTTGCCAGACTAAACAAACCCAGTTTTTTCAATATTTCCTCTTAGGTCATGATTTCTAGACCTTTAATCATTTTTGTTGCTCTCCTCTGAACTCTCTCCAATTTGATCACATCTTTCCATGAGTGTGGTGCCCAGCACTGGACACACTACTCCAGTTAAGGCTCCTGCTAATACATCCCAGAATGATGTTCACTTTTTTTACCACAGTATTACATTGTTCACTCATATTTAGTTTGTGATCCTCTATAAATCCCAGATCCTTTTCTGCAGAACTCCTTCCTAGGCAGTCATTTCCCATTTGGTATTTGTGCAGTTGATTATTCCTTCCTAAATGTAGTACTTCCCACTTGTCCTTACTGAATTTCACCCTATTTATTTCAGACCATTTTGTCAAGATCACTTTGAATTGTCCTCCACACTGCTTGCAATGCCTCCCAGGTTGGTATTGTCCACAAACTTTGTAAGTATACTCTCTATGCCATTATCCAAGTCATTTATGAAGATATTGACTAGAACTAGACCCAGGACAGACCTCTGCGGGACCCACTTAATATGCCTTTCCAGCTTGACTGTGAACCACTTAACTACTCGGAGTATGGTTTTCCAACCAGTTGTGCACTCTCCCTTAGGTTCGTCTAGGTCAGGGATAGTCAATAGGTGGACCACATGCCAAATCCAGACCGCCAGACACTTTTGAATGGCCCCAAATCATTTATTTATCTTTTTATATTAATTATTATTATTATTTTCACTGGAGTCTAGACTGTACCTTGACCAAGAAATTTGGACCTTGAAAAAAAAAAATTGGCTACCCCTTGTCTAGACTATATTTCACTAGTTTGTTTATAAGAAGATCATGTGAGACAGTAACAAAAGCCTTAAAGTCGAGATATAGCACATGTACTGCTCTCCCCCATCCATGAGCTTTGTTACCCTGTTGGTTTGACATGATTTGTTCTTGACAAATCCATGTTGACTTTAACTTATCAGCTTATTTTCTTCCTGGTGCTTACAAAGTGATTGTTTGATTATTTGCTCCATTATCTTTCCAGGTACCAAAGTTAAGCTGACTGGTTCATAATTCCCTGGGTTATCCTTATTCCCATTTTTATAGACCGGTACTATGTTTGCCCTTTTTGGGTCCTCTGGGATCTCTCCTATCCTCCATGAATTCTCAAAGAGAATCGTGTATGGCTCAGGGATCTCTTCAGCCAGTTCCTTAAGTATTCTAGGACATATTTAATCAGGAACTGCTGACTTGAAGACCTAACAACTGGCTAAGTAATTCTTAATTTGTTCTTTCCCTATTTTAGCCTCATATCCCACCCTATATTTACACTGATGTTCGCTATGTTAGTCATCCAATCACTGATAATCTTTTTGGTCTGTTCATTTTGAGAAATGGCCTATGGATTAACTATGACCAATAGTGTTTATGGTTTACAGTAAAAAAAATTAATTACAACATAAAGCAGTAGACATCTCCAGTAGGTTGTCACTTGAAGTAGCAGCAATGGAGGCAAGAAATCATCCACCTGCTTTAAAGACAGGGAGTTGTGCAGGGTTTCTAGAGGGCAGGTGGAAGGCACCATGGAATATAGTTCAAAACCTGAAGCTCCAGACTCAGGGTATGTCTCCGCGGCAATTAAAAACCCACAGCTGGCCTGTGCCAGCTGACTCAGGCTTGCGGGGCTCTGGCTAAGGGGCTGTTTAATTGCGGTGTAGACATTTGGGCTTGTGCTGGAGCCTGGACTCTAGGATCCTGTGAGGTAGGAGAGTCCCAGAGCTTGGGCTGCAGCCTGAGCCTGAACATCTACACTGCAATTAATCAGCCCCTTAGCCCGAGCCCCATGAGCCCAAGTCAGCTGGCATGGGCCAGCCACGAGTGTCTAGTTGTAGCGTAGACACATCCCCAGTGACTCCAAACTGCCTGTTCAAAGAAACATGCTTTAACACTGTGTTTAAACATAGCTTGCAGTAAAACTGGTTCTAACACATGCTGGCAGGTCAAATGGACACAAGTTGTGTTACTCCTGTTTCTAACCCATTTCAGTGGCATTACCCATGTTTGGCCTTTGTCCACAAAAGTCAGCCAAATTGTGTTAGAAACAGATTTGCAGTGCCTGCATTTGAACAATGTTTCACATGGCTTTGAAATGCCGTCCTTTGGTTAGTGAAAATATGACCACTGAGTTAATGCAGCATAGATTTACCTAAAGAAATTGTCAATGATTAGTTTTGAAGTTGACACCCCAGTAAGAAGATTGCAGAAACAGACACTTCTAGTGGTGGCTACATAACCCATATACATTTCCAGCATACTTTCTCGGTTGTGAGCTAAAGTAGCATCGTTTCAGTCTGCCTAGCTACAGCAGACTTTGAGGCAGCACTGTATTGGCACATTTAGGGAAAGTTCTCTTCAAAATCAGTGGGGCTAAACGAGACCTAATTACTTTTATAACCAGTAGCTTCCAATTCAGAGGCACCCATGCTTGAGGCACCATTGGCACCTTTACCAAAAAATAACTCAAAATGGTGTCTGATAAGCAGGGCAATTTGCTTGAATACCTCCCAGAGAAGGAGTGTGTGTCTGGGTGTGGAAACAGTACGATCATGCTGTCATGGCACACAGACAGATGGCATCAAGACAGTTTTGGGAGGAGCGCTGGCTACACCTTTCTGAAGGTGAAGTAAGTCTTCCAGCTCATCGCATTTCCCCCAGTTCCTATGAGGTACTGTGCCTTAGACAGGCACGTCTCCCACCCACTTACATTCTACAAGCTTCCTCTCCCTAGCATGCATAATTTAGCCCTGACTGCTCTTCCACAGGGTTGCCTGAATCTATTTTGTACCTCTGCATCTTAGAAAGTGGTAACAAATGCTTCTTGGTATAAAAGGAAGTCAGCTGCAGTAATAAGAACTGTACTCTGCTATGCTAGGAAGTCTCCTATAAGGAGGACATTGTTCAGACAGCCAAGAAGTGGAACTACACAGTAGAAATAAATCCAGACAAGGCAAGCATTTTCAGAAGGTAATTGTCTGTGCATGGAAAAGACTGAGATCACCTGTGAGGAGTCTAGAATCAGAATAAATTTCCAAAGCCATGCATATGAGGCAGCAGGGACCATATCTTACTCTAAGTTTGCAAAGCAAGGTGAAAATTTATGACACTACATTATGAATAATGAGACCCTACTCTACTTGCGCTACATTGATTACATCTTCATCATCTGGACCCATGGGAAGGAGGCCCTTGAGGAATTCCACCAAGATTTCAACAATTTCCACCCCACCATCAACCTCAGCCTGGACCAGTCCACACAAGAGGTCCACTTCCTAGACACTACAGTGCTAATAAGCGATGGTCAAATAACCACCACCCTATACCGGAAACCTGCTGACCCCTATACTTACCTACATGCCTCCAGCTTTCATCCAGACCACATCACACGATCCATTGTCTACAGCCAAGCTCTACGATACAACCGCATTTGCTCCGATCCCTCAGACAGAGACAAACACCTACAGGATCTCTACCAAGCATTCTTAAAACTACAATACCCACCTGGTGAAGTGAAGAAACAGATTGACAGAGCCAGAAGGGTACCCAGAAGTCACCTACTACAAGACAAGCCCAACAAAGAAAGTAACAGAACGCCACTAGCCGTCACCAACAGCCCCCAACTAAAACCTCTGCAGCACATCATCAAGGATCTACAACCTATCCCGAAGGACGATCCCTTACTCTCACAGACCCTGGGGGACAAGCCAATCCTCGCTTACAGACAGCCCCCCAACCTGAAGCAAATACTCACCAGCAACTACACACCACACAACAAAAACACCAACCCAGGAACCAAACCCTGCAACAAAGCCCGGTGCCAACTCTGTCCATATATCTATTCAAGGGACACCATTAAAGGACCTAACCACATCAGCCACACCATCTGGGGCTCGTTCACCTGCACATCTACCAATGTGATATATGCCAGCAATGCCCCTCTGCCATGTACATTGTCCAAACCGGACAGTCTCTATGCAAAAGAATAAATGGACACAAATCTGACATCAGGAATCATAACATTCAAAAAGCAGTAGGAGAACACTTCAACATCTCTAACCACTCAGTGACAGACCTAAAAGTGGCAATTCTTCAACAAAAAAACTTCAAAACAGACTCCAATGCTCAGCTGCAACAGCCCCAAGAGGCCATTCTGCTGCTGAGAATAGCTGGAGGGCAGCATAGTGTGCTTTGGTTGGATCCCCTCCCCATCTCCTACACCGAGGGGGATGCCAGAGCTGGCATAAAGCTATTCCAGTAGCTCTACTCAGCCTGGAGAATCTCCTCACACTGGGTGTATTTCCTGGGGCCATTTCCATTGGCTTTCTAGTTTCTTTATGCTGTCAGAGAAATTTAAAGGAGCCAGACTGCAACTGAGAATCTGGCCCATTCGTAGAAATGCAAATGACTACACAAGGTGCAGGGCAGTGCATAATCAGGCACAGAGAAAGGTTAAATGATTTGCCTAAGGCCACAAAGTGAATGACTGACATAGCTAGGATTATAACTCAGGGGTTCCCCGTGCTCAGTCCACTACACCATGCTGAATCTTTGCAGGTAAAGATCAAAAGATTCAGAAATAATTGCTTCCTGTTTTGTTCTTTCTTCACCGAGATGCACAATGTCATCTGGGTGCCTCACATTCAATTTAAAATTCAACGAAGATGACTACATGAGTCACCCAAATGGATGACTCAGGAAAATTAAATACAGAGCATGCCTCACTGTGATAATTAAAAGGGCAGAGTAAACAGGAGAGCCTCACACCAGGCCTTGCTGACTGCTCTGCAGACTGTCAGAAGAAGCAAGTTCCACAAGGACAGGCTCTCTCTGTGGAATGTCCTCCTGCTAGCCTTGGGGGGAAAAATAATCAAATCAAGAAACAGGCAGCAAGAATAGTTAACAGCCATGGAAGGGGAGGAGACACTTGAACAGAAGGAAACCCCCCAGGTAGAAGCATGCTGTGGGCTCATTTATCTCCTATAAAAATGCATTTCTGTTCCCTTACATTGTAATAGTCATTGCCTACGGCAGGGATTACAGATGTGCCTGATTGCTGAGCAGGGTGTCAGCCAGGAAAGCTCTCTGAATCCTCCCCAGCTCTTGTGCCCCTTGTGGAGCTGGTTGGCACAATCTGGGCCAGCATCTGAACCATGCTGCTTTGGGGATTTCTTGTTTTTAGAGTAACCTTTGGACCTAAAATGTTGTAGAGCCTAGACAAAACGATCATCGCTGGTCTACCTGACTATTGGAGATGATCCTACAAATCTGCAAGAGCTGCCTGCAGAACCCCGGTCTATCAATAATTCAGTACACTAAGGCTCTCCTATTTCTTCTAATATCTCCAGTGGGACAGGTTTTCATCTTAATTATAGAAGTGTAAATCAGGAGTAATTTCAGTGAAGACAATAATCGGGTCTGAGATCAGAATGAAGCCCACTGCCTCATTTCAGGCTACATTCAACGTATTCATGATTTCCCAGCAAAGCTGCAATTAGAGTTAGTACTGTTTGGATAAAATTTCAAGGTTACTTGGAAGTCAACTACTAAAGTCATTAGAGCTTCCCAGAATAATGACACTTTCCTTAGTATCCTATCAAGGCCTGCCAACAATATGAGCCCTGAGGAGTCTCCCATGTTTGCTCTTTACTGCCCCAATCCTCAAGGCTCTTATGTCATGTCATAATGATTGTCTCCCCAGTGGAGCACAGAGGGCTGCGTCTTCCTCCAGAGTCTATCAGTGTTGTTCCTGAAATAACCCCACAGCTGCAGAGTGGCATGTAATCACCGTAAACATGACAGGCAGTGACCTCCAAGATGTGGAGCTCATTGCAGGACATAGTTTATTCCCTCATGCTGTCTCATTTCCAGGGCCGGCTCTACTGTTTTTGCCACCCCAAGCAGCGCACCGAATTGCCACCGCAGACGGCGGGGGAAGTCCGTGTGTCGTTAGGGCGGCACACGTGTTTCCGCGGCGGCAATTTGGCGGCAGTTTCTGTCTTCAGCCAGAAGACAGAAGCCGCCAAATCGCCCCCGTGGGCAGCTGAACATAGAAGCTGCCACCGAATTGCCGCTGCCGCAGAAACGCGCATGCCGCCCTAACTGCACACGGACTGCCCCCACCGTCCGCGGCGGCAATTCGGCGCACTGCTTGGAGCAGCAAAAACACACGGCCTGCTGCCCCTTGCAGATTGCCGCCCCAAGCACCTGCTTGGAATGCTGGTGCCTGGAGCCGGCCCTGCTCATTTCTCCTCTTGCTCCTGCACCTCCACTTCCTTTACTTCTAGCACACTTTCTCTCTAATGCTCTTTCTGCCCCGAACTTTCCTCCACTCTCCTCCTCTTCCCCCTTCACCAGTGGCTGCTCATGAAGCCCCCTTTTCCATTCCCTAGAGCAGCAGAGTTCTGATCACAGGGAGTGGAGCAGACCCAGCAGCCTGCTCTCACATTGCAGGACATACCAACAATATGTCCAGGCAACCAGTTGAAAATGGGACATGCTTCCAATAGCAAGACAATTGAGACCCCGGGGCTGTTAGTGCTGCTTGTCTTGCATTTCTGGTCCAGGAATGAAGGGCTCCTGTATGTCAGTGCAATTTGCTACTGCTAGATCTAACATATCAGATATTTCCAAAACTATCTTAACACACATGTCATTGAGACATTTTCTCCCTTTAGAAGGGGTTGTTTCTCTCACTCTCCAACCACTGACGTGCTTTTGATGCAAAAATAGATCCTTAATTGACTTTAATCTTGCAAAAAAAACCCGGAATGACGTGCATGCCATAATGTTGTGAAATGTGTTTTCTCTTTATTTTATGGAGTTATAAAAATGCTGACAGCTGTATGAAATTTACTCTGGGGAGGAGATGTTAATTTAAAGTGAAATACAATGGAAAGTGTTTGATAGCAGTTGCATTTAATTTATTCTTGAGCTTTCCTGGAATGATGGGTCATTGACTTGAATGGCAACCTCCAAACTTCTTAAAGTAAAATCAAACCATTTGCTTTTAAATTCTTATCCAACTCTGGTTGCGACTGGAGTTAAGACACTGATCACATCAGCCACACCATCAGTGGCTTGTTCACCTGTACATCTACCAATGTGATATATGGCATCATGTGCCAGCAATGCCCCTCTGCCATGTACATTGGCCAAACTGGACAGTCTCTACGCAAAAGAGTAAATGGACACAAATCAGACGTCAAGAATTATAACATTCAAAAAGCAGTCGGCGAACACTTCAACCTCCCTGGTCACTCAATTACAGACTTAAAAGTCGCAATACTCCAACAAAAAAACTTCAAAAACAGACCCCAATTTGAAACTGCTGAATTGGAATTAATTTGCAAACTGGACACCATTAAATTAGGCTTGAATAAAGACTGGGAGTGGATGGGTCATTACACAAAGTAAAACTATTTCCCCATGCTAATTTTTCCTCTACTGTTACTCACACCTTCTTGTCAACTATTGGAAATGGGCCATCCTGATTATCACTACAAAAGCTTTTTTTCTCCTGCTGATAACAGCCCACCTTAATTGATTAGTCTCGTTAGAGTTGGTATGGCAATACCCATTTTTTCATGTTCTCTGTGTATATATATCTTCCTACTGTATTTTCCACAGCATGCATCCGATGAAGTGGGTTTTAGCCCACAAAAGCTTATGCCCAAATACATTTGTTAGTCTCTAAGTTGCCACAAGTACTCCTCGTTCTTTTTGCTGATACAGACTAGCACGGCTACCACTCTGAAATCCGACACAATACAGTCAAATTGCTTAATGTGCTACCGGAAGGCACTCAGATACTATAGTAATGAGTGCAGTATAAGAACTTACATAGAACAGAACATACCTGCAGCACAGGCAGTGGATTTCAAGGAGATATTTGCCATTTAGTTGATCAGAGAATAAAGCAGGATCTGTCTTTGAAAATTAGTGTTATTCGCAGCCACTCCCACCATCTGATCTCCTTCCTAAAGAAAAGGGGCTTGAAACATAGGACTGGGACCTGAAACAGTAGCAAAGAAAAAAGATATATGGCACAACTCCAAAGCACAACTCCATTGTGAACACTCCCAATAGTTAGGGGAAGTCTGGATCCATATCTAAATCCAACTTCAGAGCCAGCCCCTATCTCTACATAGAACTCAACCAAAACTTTAGATCCAAACATCAGGGCTCATTACAAAATATGCGGGGACCCCTATGCAGCTCATCTGCAAAGGCCAACATTCAATTTAGCACCTTCTCACCACAAACAATTTTATCATGCCTGATTATGGGGAAGGTGGGAGCGGGTGGAGGCTTTAGTTCTAGGGGTTATGGCCAGTAGTCAAGGTCACCAGAAACTGGCTTGTGCATTTTTGCCTAGGAGCACATTATCTCCACAAAGCTCTGCCAACAGAAAGCAGTTTGCTCCACACCAGCTGGTCCTGGAGAACGAGTAATGAACATCCTACTCTCATTTTGTCTGTCCATAGAGGGGTCCCAATGTCGAGGCATGGCCCCTACCTGTACTGATGATGCTAATCTAGCACTTTTAAGGTTGGCAGGCTCAGAATTCAAACTATATTTTATATCCACTTTAAAATTCCAAGGAGGAGAACATTGTTCTTTTCCCTCTGTGTGGCTATTTCTCAGGGCCGTCTGGGGGGGGGGGGGAAGGGGCAAGTGGGGCAATTTGCCCCAGGCCCTGGGCCCCGCAGGGGCCCCCATGAGAATATAGTATTCTATAGTATTGCAACTTTTTTTTATGGAAGGGGCCCCCAAAATTGCCTTGCCCCAGGCCCCCTGAATCCTCTGGGCGGCCCTGGCTATTTTACTATGCCCTTATAAAAATCAAAATACTTCCTGAAATGTAAGGAACAGAAATAACGCCTAGAAGTGACATGAGAGATCTGAGAATTTGTATTTATGTATTTCTATGATCAAGATGGCAGGAAATACTAGATATCTCTGGTTCCGATAACCATAGTAACTGAGTGCTTCACAGTCTTGAATTTACTTATCTTCACAATACCCGTGTGCGATAGGGAAGTGCTATGAGTAGCAGAGCCACAGAGAGACTAGATGATTTGACTGGAGTCTCACATGAGGGATCAAACCTTGGTCTCTCAAGTCCTGAGCTAGCACTCTAAACACTGGACTTACCATCCTTCCTCTCTTGGATGAACAAATTTCACAATTTCTAATAAAGAAATACTAACCATCTCAAGTATAATGCTACGTGTTCTCGGATTTCAAGGTATTAAAACAGTACTGATAAATAATTCCACTTTAATTCAAACTTCATGTCTCCCTACACCTTCAATTCATATTTTTGTAAGAGTGGTAAAATGTTATGGAAAATATGGTGAAAGAAAATTATGTTTTTAATGTGAAACCACACCTTTAATTTAGGGGACACACACACACACACACACACACACACACGAGTTTGGAAATACATGATGGAAAAATAATTCTGACACTCCAAGAGGATAGGCAACCCAGGCCATTGTTAGTCAGACACTCCATTTGGTACTTGAAAAGGTTGATAGTTTTTAACATGCTACCATGTGGCAGTGAGAAAAATGTAAGAACCCCAATATCCTGCTTTTAACAAATAATATATTCTTTATGGGGAAAAAATTGAAAATTGCCTGAAGCTGACATTGGTTGTGTTCACATCAAGGAGCTAACGACTATCCTAATAATGTTTGCTTTGTTTCATAATATGGTTTTCTTTGTCTTGCTGCTGTTCTTTCATTTTCTATGTTAAATGAAAGGTGGGTTAATCTCTCCTAGCAACCAGAAGCAGCAACAGGGGAGTTTTGCAAGCAAGTTCTCCAGGTGAAGGAAGAGCAACTGCATGACCATTGGGGTGACATTGTTGTGTGTGTGTTGTTGTGTGCTTGCTTGCCATGTGCCTGCTTGATTGAAGTTTATAGTGTGGTCTGTTTGGGCGGCTGTGTGCTGAGCCTAGTGGCCAGCTAGGCAAGGCTGAGAGCTTCCTAACAAGGCTCTGACCTGTCATCCTTTGATCCCTATTCCCTTTAGGATCCCTTGAC
Source organism: Platysternon megacephalum (assembly GCA_003942145.1). Taxonomy (NCBI): domain Eukaryota; kingdom Metazoa; phylum Chordata; order Testudines; family Platysternidae; genus Platysternon; species Platysternon megacephalum. The sequence goes on along the minus strand of QXTE01000007.1, from coordinate 6,211,278 downwards.
AAGGAGATGCGGCTAACTCGGGAGAACAGGGGTTTAAAAAGCCAGCTTGTAAGTGACTAGAGGAGCTAGCAAACAGGAGAGTTTTGTGAGGAAGTTTAGAGAGGGAGTGTGAGAGCCAGATACACCTAACAAACATTCTCTAAACTTAGGCCAACAGCCCCCCCCCCCATCCTCTCCCCAAAACCAAAAAAAGAACAAACAAAACCCCTCAGCAAGAGTAAAAGTAACACAGGCAGAAGTCCAGCAGCACAGTGTGGGCCATCCCATTTATTGCACTGGATTCAGTTTGTCTGATTACCTGCCTTTTGGGCAGGTGATATATGTGCGCATTCAGTGCAAGCAACTCATGGTCCTCAGTGACCGAGCACAGGTTCATGAGATTAAAGTGGCTGAACTGAAGGAGCTAAGGGAGACAGAGAGGTACATAGACAAGACTTTCCGGGACACAGTACAGCAGTCCCACCCCCAGTCCAACAGCCTCTGTGCTGTTGAGGAGGATGAAAGTCTCAGGGAAGGAGAACACCAGGCTGGAGAAGAAGGCTGTAATCCCTTTCTTCCAGATGATGTGATGGTATCCTCTCATCCTGAGACTACCCCTTCGGGGAAGGGGACCCCTGTTATTAGGAAGAGACAGATAACAGTAGTGGTGGATTTGATTGTTAGAATTATAAATAGTGGGTCTGTCATGACCGGGAGAAACTGATGATGCTAATCTAGCACAGGGTGAATTGCCTGCCAGGCATGGACCTCTGGAAACATCTAGATAGACTTATGTGCAGTGGTCATGGTACATGTAGGTACCAATGACCTAAGAAAAGGTAGCAGAGGGGTCCTGGAGGCCAAATTTAGGCTGCTAGATAAGAGATTAAAGACCAGGACCTCCATGGTAGCATTCTCTGAAATGCTTCCAGTTCCATGCGCAGGGTCAGTTAGACAGGCAGAACTGCAGAGTCTCAGTTGGTGCATAAGATGATGACTTTTGAGAAGGGATTTAGGTTTATCAGGAACTGAGGAATCTTTTGGGAAAGGAGGAAGGATGGGTTCCACCTAAACCAAAATGGAACCAGATTGCTGGCATGTAAAAGTAAAAAGGTCATAGAGGAGTTTTGAAACTAAGAGTTGGGTGGAGGAGCACACAGATTGGACTGAGACATCCCTTATGGGAGGATTTATTAAAAGGGTACTCTAATCCTAGCAAGGAGGAGAAGATAAAAGTTGATAAAGCACAGGTAGGAGCTGAAGAGAAACTAAAAGGGCTACAAAAACAGAAAACCCAATAATAATGGGGGATTACAACCCATATTGACTAGATACATGTCATCGCAGGACAAGTTGCGGAAATAAAATGTTGAGTCACCAGAATGATTGCTTCTTGGAGAAGCTAGTCCTGGAAAGCACACAGGGAGAGGTAATTCTTGATTTAGTCATAAGTGGTGCACAGGAATGGTCCAAGAGGTATATATAGCTGAACTTCTCAGTAATAGCGACCATAATGTAATTAAATGTAAACATCCTTGTAACAGGGAAAATATCAAAGAAACCCACCACAGTAGCATTTAACTTCAAAAATGGGAACTACACAAAAATGAAGCTAGTTATTAGAAATTAAAAGGAACAGTCAACAAGAGTGAAATGCCTGCAAACTGCATGGAAACTTTTTAAAAACAGCATAATGGAGCCTCAAGCTAGATGTACAATCCAAATAAATCCAGCAACAGGACCCCACAAAGTGCCACCATGGCTAAAAGAGGCAGAGACAAAAAAATCCTTTAAAACTGGAAGTCAAATCCTAGTGAGGAATACTGCGTGCTGTTGTGGTAGACCCATCTCAAAAAAGATGATGGATTAAATTGGAAAAAGTACAGAGAAGGGCAAAAAAAAAAATGATTAGATGCATGGAACAGCTTCCATGTGAGGAGAGATTAAAAAGACTGGAACTGTTCAGCTTGGAAAAGAGACAACTGAAAGGGAGATATGATAGAGGTCATATTGGAAGTTAAATCCTACTGAAGAAAATAGAAAGGAGCATACACTCTGGCAATTCAACTGTAAAAATATAATTAGGCAGGTCAAAAAAGAATTTGAAGAGCAACTAGCCAAAGACTAAAAAAGTAACAGCAATTTTTTTTTTAAATACATGAGAAACAGGAAGCGTGCTAAAGAACCAGTGACACCACTGGATTAATATCTCCTCCTCCTCGGAGTAAATTTCATATAACTCAACATTTTTATAACTCCATAAAATAAAGAGAAAACACATTTCACAATTCACTGGACGATTGAGGTGCTAAAGGAGCATTCAAGGAAGATAAGGCCATTGTGGAGAAACTAAATGAATTCTTTGTATCAGTCTTCACTGCAGAGGATCTGAGGGAGATTCCCACACCTGAGGCATTCTTTTTAGGTTACAAATCTGAGGAACTGTCTAGATTGAGGTGTCATTGGAGGAGGTTTTGGGATAAATTAAACAGTAAGTCACCAGGACCAGATGGTATTCACCGAAGAGATCTGAAGGAACTCAAATATGAAATTGCAGAACTACTAACGGTGGTATGTAACCTATCATTTAAATCATCTTCTGTACCAAATGACTGGAGGATAGCTAATGTGACACCAATTTTTTAAAAAGGCTCCAGCGGCGATTCCAGCAATTACAGGCTGGTAAGCCTAACTTCAGTACTGGGCAAACTGGCTGAAACCAAAGCAAAGAACAGAATTATCAGACACATAGAGGAACATGATTTGTTGGGGAAGAGTCAACATGGCTTTTGTAAAGAGAAATCATGCCTCACCAATCTATTAGAATTCTTTGAGGGTGTCAACAAGCACATGGACAAGGGTGATCCAGTGGAAATAAGTTACTTTGCTTAAGAGCCTTTGGTGAGGGACCTTGTCAAAGGCTTTCTGAAAATCTAAGTAAGCAGTCATGGGATAAGAGGGAAGGTTCTCTCATGGATCAGTAACTAGTTAAAAGATAGGAAACAAAGGGTAGGAATAAATGGTCAGTTTTCAAAATGGAGAGAGGTAAATAGTGGTGTCCCCCAAAGGTCTGTACTGGGACCAGTGCTGTTCAACTTATTCACTTTTTCCAGATCATTTATGAGGTGGCAAAATATGCAGACAATACTAAATTACTCTTGATAATTAAGTCCAAAGCAGACTGTGAAGAGTTACAAAGGGATCTCACAAAACTGAGTGACTGGGCAACAAAATTTCATTTATCAACATTGAATTTCCTCTGCCAAGTAATGTGCATTAATCCCAACTATACATATAAAATGATGGGGTCTAAATTAGCTGTTACCACTCAAGAAAGGGATCTTGGAGTCATTGTGGATAGTTTTCTGAAAACATCCACTCAATGTGCTGTGGCATCAAGAAAGCTAACAAAATGTTAGGAACCATTAGGGAAGGGATAGATAATAAGACAGAAAATATTATAATACAGTATGTCTATATAAATCCACAGTATGCCCACATCTTGAATACTGCACGCAGATCTGGTAGCCACATCTCAAAAAAGATATATTGTAATTGGAAAGGTACAGAGAAGGGCAACAAAAATGATTAGAGATATGGAACAGCTTCCATATGAGGAAAGATAAATAAGACTGACTTTTCAGCTTGGAAAAGAGATGACTAAGGGGAGATATGATAGAGGTCTATAAAATCTTGACTGGTGTGGAGAAAATGAGTTAAAAATGTTATTTACTCCTTCACATAAGAACTAGGGCTCAACCAATGAAATTAATATCACAGGTTTAAAACAAACAAAAGGAAGTATTTCTTCACACAACACAATCAACCTGTGGAACTCTTTGCCAGGGGATGTTGTGGAGGCCAAAATTATAACAGGGTTCAAAAAAGAACTAGGTATGTTCATGGAGTATTGGTCCATCAATGGCTATTAGCTATGAGGGGCAGGGATGCAACACCATGCTCGGAGTGTCCCTAGACTCTGTTTGCCAGGAGTGGACTACAGGGGATGGATCACTTGATGATTGCCTGTTCTTACATTCCCTCTGAAGCACCTGGCATTCGCTACTGTCAGCAGACCGGATACTGGGCTAGATGGACCATTGGTCTGATCTAGTATGGCCTTTATGTTCTTATGGTCTATACAATTATGAATGGTGTGGAGAAAGTGAATAAGGAAGTCTTGTTTACCCACTCACATAACACAAAAGAACCAGGAGTCACCTAATGAAATTAATAGGCAGCAGGTTTAAACAAACTTTTCACAAATTTCTTCACAAAATGCTCAGTCAACCTGTGGAACACATTGCCAGGGAATGTTGTGTAGGCTAAAAGTATAACTGGGTTCAAAAAAGAAAGAATTAGATACGTTCATGGAGGATACTTTCACCAATGTCTATTAGCCAAGATGGTAAGGGACACAACCCCATGCTATAAGGGTTCCTAAGCCTCTGACTGCCAGAAGCTGGGATTGGATGACAGGGGTTGGATCACTTCGTAATTTCCCTCTGAAGCTTCTGCTACTGGCCACTGTTGGAAGACATTATACTGGGCTAGACACTAGTTTGACCCAGTGTGGCCATTCTTCCACCCACTCCACCCTTCACTCCCGCCATAGTATGTAATATTTTAGCTTAGAAGTAACAGATCTATGCTAAAGAATCAGGGATAATTCAACTGATGCAAACCACCAAATTCTCTCTTAGACACATAGTTTTTTATGTTTCAATAAACAAGTTTTGGTTCAATTCTCCCACTATTTTACCACTTCTGAGTCACATTCCAGTGATGGAGAAGTGGGTGCTTGCATGTGTGCCAACATGACTAAAATCCAACTGCTAAATTGTATAAATAACATTTATATTCCTTGTGCAGATCAGAATCTCTGCTGCCAGAAATGAGACCTTTTTTTAAATGAGAAAAATCTGAATTTTACTTATGCTCCTTTCCCCCCCCCCCACTTAAAAAGTGTCCCAGAAAACCTGCAGGCTAGACAGTTATGCACATAACCATGATTTATTATTTGTATTAACAGTAGCACCCTATTGTGCAAGGCACAGGGATGGGAACAGGAAATATTATCATCCTATATTTCAAGATGTGGAACTGACACACAGAGATTAAGTGATTTGCCCAAAATCAAACTGGAAATCTGAAGCAGATACAGGATTTGAAGCCTGATCTTCCGATCCCTTATCCAGTGACTCAACCATTGTGGAAACAAGATCCTTCTGGCATCTGAGCACCATTTTCTATTCCTGATTACTATGTATAATGTATCCAATAACAGGTCTGTCTAACAGTGTATTGACCTATGTATGTCTGTTGAGTGTTGACTGAGTAAATGAACAGGACTCCCTTTTTGGTACTGCACACTATGGATTACATTCCCTCCATGGTGGTGAGCTGCGTAGGTAGGAAGAGAGATGGAACAGAATGCTCATCTTTTAAAAAGATAGGACATCTACTGTAAGTTACTACTGTATTGTGCTTGACTATGTAGCCTAACTGCACTCATCCTCTCACACAAAGATGCTTTCATATGGTTGATTTATACTCATTATTAAAAAACCCCAGCAATAAACATTCTTTTTAAAAAAAACAGGAAATAATATTTATTATTTGTGCTTCTTGACCTAGCATCAAAAGCACAAATGAAAAGCACAATTTGATATTTGGAATCTGCAATCTGAGTATTTAAAAGTTTAAACTAATAAAACTGCATTGTTCTCACCTCTGCAGGAAGCTTATGCAGATGGTCCAAAAGAGGCTACTTCCTGCTCATATTCAGTAATCTCTTTCACAAACACGCAAAGGAAATAACAGTGTGATAGTCAACCAGTGAAAACGGGAGCAAAACTAAACTCTTCCCATGAAACAAAAGGATTATTCTAAAGCCTCAACTGGTAAATAAAGAACTTGTTTAATGAGTAAAGTAAATATTCTCCATAATAGCTTGGGTATATGTAAGTCCCTTACTCCAAAGCAGCCTGTCAATTAAAGCTACTGCAGATCTGACAGCCCTGCTCTATAGCACCTTTGTTAAGAGAAAACCTCAGGGTTTACATGGAAATTAGAATTGCTGGTCACCGCTTATGACTGAGCCCTGACTGTAATTATTGGCAAAACAAAACAGCAACATTTACCCTTCCTTTGTACATAGGTGGTTCCTTGGACATTAGAAAGTGTTTAAATTGAATTAATTGACTACTAGTGGTATCAGTTCAACGACATTTACAACATGACTGGTGAACTTCCAGCATATGTAATAAATGGGACTGATTAGCGTTTCAATGGTTAGATGAGCAACAGATGCCATTAGTGACAGAGCTAACCATTGTAGCCTCCCACAACCTTTCTAAAGGTCTTCTTCAGGGAGGAGGAGACCCTTCTGACCGAGCAGAATTGTGTGTAGGTATCCGCTTTAAAATATTCAAGTTAGTCACTTTTTATTTAGGGCTTGAACTGTTAAATGAAATGTCAGGGTGGGGTGGGGTGGGGTGGGGGAGAATTGAAAGGGCCCTTTGTAATAATAATTTTGGGGATAACATTTTATTGATTGTTAAACTGAAATATGAAATTACTAATACTCAGAGCTGAGACAAGAGTTAATTTTTTCAGTTATACCTTGACATTTGAAGAGAATTTTGATCAGGCATGATCATGACCCATTTTATCTTTCCTTTTTGTGAAGATCTAAATGTTCAAGGTTACTATTACAAATATTGGTTAATGGCAAACTTATCTCAGATGCTCGAAAATGTATCAAAATGGATTTTGATTGCAAGCATCATTGTCAAATTCATGATTCACAATTAACATTAAACAATGCAGGATGCATTGCAAATTGCAAGATTAACAATCAAATATACAATTCAATGACTGGGTTAGTTACCTAAGGCAGTGGTTTTTGGCCTGGGGCACCTTGGGGGGCCACGAGCAGGTTTCAGGGGGTCCGCCAAGCAGGGCCAGTGTTACACTCCTTGGGGCCCAGGGCAGAAAGCTGAAGTCCACCACATGGGGCTGAAGCCCAGGGCCCTGAGCCCCTTCCACCTGGGACTGAAGTTGAAGCCTGAGCAACTTAGCTTCCTGGGGGGCCCTGTGGCGGGCGGCCCCACGCAATTGCCCTGCTTGCTACCCACTAATGCCAGCCCAGGCTTTTATATGCAGAAAACTAGTTGTTGTGGCACAGGTGGGCTGTGGAGTTTTTATAGCATGTTGGGGGGGGCCTCAGAAAGAAAAGGGTTGAGAACCCCTGACCTAAGTCATATGGTATTGTTTCTGTTCCTTGATTAGATTATTTGTGTAACTAACCAACACAATGTACCTTCCAAATTACATACCTGTTTGTCGTAATCTGCAGACCAAGAATTATTTGCTGAAGATTAATGAATAAAAATTGAGAATTTCAGTCTGTTTACCGACAATTCACAAAGAGAGAAAAAAAGAAAACATCTTGAATATACTGAATTATTGATCTAGCTCTAATAATAAATCAGAATAATAAATCACAAACTATGCAAGTGTTTGTGGATGGCAGATTTTAAACTTATACAAGCAAGTACTGTATTTTATATAGGATGAGATGTTGCTTGACACAACAAGACCAAAACCCCTTGCCAGAGTTCTGGCACAGACACAATTAAATGAACTAGACAAGAATCTGACAACTTTTGCAGTCAGAATTACACTTCTTGGGCCTTGTCTACACTCAAAATTTTTGCTAGCATAGTTAAAGTAAACCTAGATCATCCCTGATGGATGTTCATCTAACTGTTTTTAAAAACCTCCAATGATGGGGATGATGGAAAAATATGAAACAGATTCATCCAATATGGGAATAGAAACAATATCATGTGACTTGTGACTTGTCACAATATCATGTGACATGTGACTTGTGGCCCATTGCAACCAACTAACGCAGCTTGAATTTCAGATATGGTGTGTGTAACATTCACAAACTATTCATGATCAATCACAGAGAGGGGGAAAAGCTCAGAGAGAAACAAAAATTCCATTAAGTCATTCCCTATGCAGGAAAAGAAGATAAATTGAGAAAATTAGCTGTTGCTAGTTATTCACTAAAATCTACTAAGTATGATTATCACCAGTGGAACAAAACAGCTAAATTACTTCTGAAGGCCAGAGAGGTTTCAGGGATCAGAATCAGAAGCTAATTGTTCCTGGATCCCAAACCTGTGCTCAGACTCTCAGAGAATGGTCTATTCTTGTACATGGACTCCTAATTTTTCATAGACTTATTAGTTAAAGTGAATAAAGTGCTATATTGAGCAGTTCTCTGGGTGATTTATGCCAACATGTATTATACTCTACATGAGAAGTGACACTTTTGCTGTAAAACCCATAGGATTAATTGAAAGTAAAAAGAATGATCTTCCCTGAAAATCCTCTTACATAGGCTTTATTTTAAAATATCTCATTTTGGTTACTTATTTAAATGATTTTTTTTTAATCAAAATTCTCTGCTGATTTGGAGGAGCTCAGCATAAGAAAATAAAAAATCACCCATTTCAACTCCGTGCATCGATTACAAATAGATTCCTGTTAGCTTTTAAACCAGTTCCTTATTTGGACTGATTTTTAAAAGTGAGCTATTGAAATGTATAAAAGAAATCAATACAACTTAAAAATATCACCAAAAACATGGAAAGCCCTATATGAGACTTAAGTATTACTATTTATTATATAATATGCTGGTTTAAACATATACTTAGCATATATGTATCTGTGAATTAATCATCTTATCTCCAGATGGGGTAAATGAAACAGAGAAAGGCTCGTGGTCATTTAAGTCATGGTACAGTTGAGAATAGTGCCGAGACCAAAGGTCTTATCTGGCTGAGTGCCGACAGCCCCACTTCACGGTTTGCTTACCTTGTTTTGAAGAACTACTTATAGCTTGTGTTTTTCTCTTCTTCTCCAATGAAGGGCAAGAGAGAGGAGGAACCTTACTTTGGGGTCCTGCAAGGTAGCCAAATCCTTTCAATGGCAGGGGCTTGAATGGGGCTTCCATTAGGACCTGCCCGTTCAGCTCCTTAGTCAGTCATAAAGGTTGTTGTTGAGGGAAACCAAGATGATCCCTCCCCCTCTCTCTGGGGACTCCAGGCCACATTTTAAAATGTATTTAGGCACCTAAAATTGCCTTGGCACCTTAGCCTTTTGAAACCCTTCTCTCCACCTCCATTCCCCTGGTGCCTATCTGCATCTGAATGTCTTTAACAATTTGGTCTTCAGTGTCAGTTCAGGGAGCAAGACAACAGGAATTGGAATCAAGCCAGTCTCCCCACAGGGCAATGCAGAGTGAATTGTGCACTTGGCCTCTAGGGTGGCCCTTCATTTATTTTTGGATATCATTTTGTTAACATAGCTGGTTGGTATAAACTTAAAAATTAGCATTTACTAGTGAAGAGCTTTTACAAGTTGGCAGTCTCCTTTTTGTGGGTTCTAAGATCCTGCTACTGTCAGCACACTTTGGTTTTGGTTAAATAGAGCGGCTACAATAGTCAGTCATATGGGCTTTCCCACCTCAATAGAAAGGCATAAGTGTATCCTTTAGTAGTGGTGAGAGAGAGAGAAAATTCAGCTGACCGAGCACCACTGTACCATGCAGGTCATTCAAGAATCTCTGGTGCTTGGACCATGTATGAACAATCTCTTCTACACCCAGTGAGAATACCTGCAGCCAGAGAGACTCTAGGAGCTGCGCAGGTATACTTCTGGGGGCCAGAACAGCAAAAGGGGGAAGGGAGGAGGAAGACTGGTGCTGGACACATAAAAACTCCAAAAGGTACAAAAAGAAAAGTCAGCAAACCACCTTATAACCTGTGTTTTACTGCACATGAAGGCTTAAGTTAAGATTAAATTGCATATGAAGTCTATAAGCAGATGTTTAGCTTAGTTTATAAATAAAACTCAGCCACACAGGCAAATTATAGTCAGAGAGAACTCTATACTGTGTTAGAATAATAGAATCATAGAAGATTAGGGTTGGAAGAGACCTTAGGAGGTCATCTAGTCCAAATCCCTGCTCAAAGCAGGGCCAACCCCAACTAAATCATCCCAGCCAGGGCTTTGTCAAGCTGGGCCTTAAAAACCTCTAAGGATGGAGATTCCACCACCTTCCTAGGTAACCCATTCCAGTGCTTCACCACCCTCCTAGTGAAATAGTTTTTCCTAATATCCAACCTAGACCACCCCCACTGCAACTTGAATCCATTGCTCCTTTTTCTGCCATCTGCCACCACTGAGAACAGCTGAGCTCCATCCTCTTTAGAATCCCCACTTCAGGTAGTTGAAGGCTGCTATCAAATCCCCCCTCACTCTTCTCTTCTGCAGACTAAATAAGCCCAGTTCCCTCAGCCTCTCCTCATAAGTCATGTGCCCCACCCCCCTAATCATTTTCGTTGCCCCCCGCTGGACTCTCTCCAATTTGTCCACATCCTTTCTGTACTGGGGGCCCCAAAACTGGACGCAATACTTCAGATGTGGCCTCACCAGTGCCAAATAGAGGGGAATAATCATTTATTATCACTTACAACTATAATAGTATGAGAGGGGTAGCCGTGTTAGTCTGGATCTGTAGAAGCAGCAAAGTTNTATAATGTAATTTAATGTAACATCCTCATAGGGGTAAAATACCAAAGAAACTCGCCACAGCAGCATTTAACTTGAAAAGGGGGAACTACACAAAAGTGAGGAAGCTAGTTAAACAGAAATTAAAAGGAACCATCATAAGAGTGAAATGCCTGCAAGCTGCATGGAAACTTTAAAAAAATCACTAGAAGCTTAAACTATATGCGTAACCCAAACAAACGAACAACCAACCAACCAACAACAACAAAAGCAAGAGGACCAAAAAACCACTACCATGGCTAAACAACAGAGTAGAAGAAGTGGCTAGAGGCAAAAAGGCATCCTTTAAAAATTGGAAGTCAAATTCTAGTGAGGAAAATAAAACAGAGCATAAACTTTGGCAAGTCAAGTGTAAAAGTATAATAAGAGAGGTCAAAAACAATTTGAAGAGCATCTAGCAAAAGACTTAAAAAATTGCTATTAATTTTTCTAAGTATATCAGAAGCAGGAATGCTGCCAAACAGTTCATGGAGCCATTGTATAATCAAAGTTCTAAAGGAGTATTCAAGGAAGACCAAGCCATTGCGGAGAAGCAAAATGAATTCTTTGCATCAGTCTTCATTACAGAGAATGTGAGGGAGATTCCCACAGCTGAGTTATTCTTTTTAGGTGACAAATCTGAGGAACTATTCCAGATGGAGATGTCAATAGAGGTGGTTAAGGAACAAAATTGATAAATTAAACAGTAAAAAGTCACCAGGACTAGATGGTATTCAGTGATGAATACTGAAGGAACTCAGATATGAAACTGCAGAACTCCTCACTATGGTATGTAATCTATCGCTTAAATCATCCTCTGTATCAGCTGAATGGAGGACACCTAATATAACACTGATATTTTAAAAATACTCCAGAGGCGATCCCAGCAATTACAGGCCACTCAGCCTAACATCAGTACCAGGTAAATTGGTTGAAAGTACAATAAAGTAGAGAATCATCAGACACAGTATCAGAGGGGTAGCCGTGTTAGTCTGGATCTGTAAAAGCAGCAAAGAATCCTGTGGCACCTTATAGACTAACAGAGGTTTTGCAGCATGACACAGATAATCACAATACATTGGGGAAGAGTCAACATAGCTTTTGTAAAGGGAAATCGTGCCTCACCAATCTATTAGAATTCTTTGAGAGGGTCAACAAATGTGGAGAAGGGTGATCCAGTGGATATAGCGTATATCAACTTTCAGAAAGTTTTTGACAATGTCCCACACTGAAGGCTTTTAAGCAAAATAAGCAGTCATGGAATAAGAGGGGAGATCTTCTCATTGATAAGTAACTGGTTAAAAGATAGGAAACAAAGGGTAGGAATAAATGGTTGGTTTTCACAATGGTAAATAACAGGGTTCCCTAAGGATGTGTACTGGGACTTGTGTTGTTCAACATATGGATAAATGAAGGGGGGTAAATGGTGAAATGGCAAAGTTTGCAGATGGTACAAAATTATTCAAGATCGTTATGTCCAAAGCTGACTGTGAAGAATTACAAAGGGATCTCTCAAAACTGGGTGACTGAGCAACAAAATGGCAGATGAAATTCAATGTTGATAAGTGCAAAGTAATGCATATTGGAAAACATAATCCCAACTATACACACAAAATGATGGGGTCTAAATTATCTGTTACCACTCAAAAAGAGATCTTGGAATCTTCGTGGACAATTCTCTGAAAATGTCACCTCAACTTCCAGCAGCATTCAAAACAGTTAACAGAATATTAGAAACTATTAGGAAAACAGAACAGAAAATATAATGCTACTATATAAATCCATGGTATGCCCACCTCTTGAATACTGTGAAGAGTTCTGGTCACCTCATCTCAATAAAGATGTTAGAATTGGAAAAAGTACAGAGAAGGGGAGCAAAAATTATTAGAGATATGGAACAGCTTCCATCTGAGGAGAGATTAAAAAGACTGGGATTGCACATCGTAGAAAAGAGACTACTAAGGGTTGATATGACCGAGGTTTATAAAATCATCAATGATGTGGGGAAAGTGAACAAGGAAGTGTAATTTACCCCTTTATATAACACAACAACTAGGAGTCACCCAATTAAATTAATAGGCAGCAGATTTAAAACAAACACGAAGAAGTGCTTCTTCATACAATGCACAGTCAACATGTGGAACTCATTGCCAGGGGATGTTGTGAAGGCCAAAACTATAACTGGGTTCAAAAAAGAATTGGACCTATCCTCCATGAATTTATCTATCATTGGCCAAGATGATCAGGGATGCAACCCCCTGCTCTTCATGTTCCTAAACCTCTGACTGCCAGAAACTGGGATTGGATGATAGATGATGGATTACTTTGAAGCATCTGATATCAGGCATTGTTGGAAGACAGAATACTTGGCTAGATGGACCCCTGGTCTGACCCAGCACAGCCATTCTTATGTTCTTATGGATGCTCTGCCCGTTTCTTGAAATTGGAGCGAAAGCCTGGGCAAGACAAGTTCTTCAAACGAACCACTGACTCCAGTTGCTAGGAGCAGGTGGGCCTAAAAGATGGCTCGGCTGTGACAACCTTCTGTAAATTGCAGCAGGATGGACTGTCAAGTTTTCTCACAGTGCATTATGAGCAAAGGGCTAGACGGGCTAAAGCCGGGGAAAGAACTAGGAAGCCTGGGATAAGATGGCTTGACTTGGTCTTGCATAGTGCAGTGTAGATGCGTAAGTGCGGGTGACAGCGACCCATGTTCAGAAACGCTAAAACCTACTGTCAATATTCAGTGCGGATGCTGAAGCCCAGGCTTACAAACACCAACCCTGTGGGCTTGAGTCCCAGAGACCCTGAGCTTACACTGCCATATATACATACCCGTAAACATAAAGGGCACTATATTTATTTGATACACATCAGTGCAGTTCCAATTAAACCAATGACACCATGCCGGTTTACATCAGCTGAGTTTCTGGGTCCTTTATGTTAAATGGCATAGCCGAGGATCCAGTCCCAAGGTTAGTGATACAACTTCAGTGATTTACAAGGCAAAAGCAAACAAACCACATTGGAGCTTAAAGATTAAATCCTCTTTCCACACAACTGATCCAATTTAATTCTTATTTCCCATGCAGACATTTAGAAGAGAACTGCAGAATACAGCATGACTCGAGAAATCCTTTATTAGAATTAAAAGCTATTAACGTCTAGGATAATATTCAAAATCTCTTCTGTAATTTCCTCTCTCTCTTTTTTCTATAAACATGGGAACAGTTAACCACTCAGGAAGGACTATTTGTGAATCTGGAAACTTGAAGAATTCCCTTATTTGAATCAATCCACATTATAAGAAAGTTTTTTTTATTATTATATTAAAGGATAAACATAATATATTGTGTGGAAAAATATGAAACAGATTTTTTTCCCTTTCAGTCAGTTGAGGACTTAAATAGCTCTTAAAAAGACTTCATGCAGCAACCAGACTGGTAGCATTGCACTGAATTAGCAAACAAGGGAAGATGCCTTCCTTACGGCTGGAATCTTTCTAAAATATTTCTCTAATACTGTTTCACATTGTATGTAACCAATAATAAATAAAGAAAAACTAGCAATAAGATGAACATTCTTTACTCCCTCTATAGATTTACTGTGTTGGCTATATGGTGATCACAAGAAATAAGTACTGTGGTTTACCTGACACCTTGAATGAGATTAATCAGAAGTTTCTTCTGCCCTGTGAATCACTGATCAGTCAATAAGGTTTTGTTCTATTGATGCAATACCTCTGTCTTGTGTTTCATGGGGCGATTGTTGTCTACTTTTCTGTGGGGAGTGGAGGTCTTTCTGAAGCTAAAAGGTGATTCCATCTTGAACATCCAAATTTAACTACGTTTCTTAGCTTTTAATATGGCTCAGGTCATTTTTTTTTCTAATTTGTTTCTGGACCTTACTACCTTTCCCCAAACACAAGTACCTTTTAGGAGAGAGACAGTTGCTCTAGCTTTCATAATCTACTCTTCCTTTCATATCACTTCCATACTCTGCCCTTCCTATGGTAGGTTTAAAATGGTGAATGCTTCCACCCCCCAGTAAAGGAAGAATAACCAACTCTAGTCTCAGAGCCAACAGTAAGCATATACTGAGTATGCACTTGCTGAGTATGCACTTGCAGCTGCTCTACTCAACTTTCTTAAAAAATAATTACTTTTTCCCAAGATCCAGCCCATCTCCTGCTCCATCTACTTATAATTTGTTTGATTCATGCACAGTATTAACGGCTGGAGCAAGGACTCAGAGAGAAGAGCAGCCCTGCAGTGGTCTAGGATACCATGCTGCTCTTATATGTCAATGTCTATCTGCTTTATGAATGAGTGAGGGTTTAGGCAGGTTTTTATAGTTTTTTGGATGCTTAAGTAATTGGTAGTTTGTCCTGAAAGAGACAGCTACCTGTATTAGGGGCCAATACAAAGAAATAACTACTTGTCTTCTCCTATAGATAAGGCTGAAAGAAGTATTGGAGCAGGCCCAGCTAGCAAAGTCCTCTAATTTGGAGACAGTCAGTTGTTATAGCCAGAAAAAGAAAAGAAAAGAAAAGAAAAGAAAAGAAAAGGACCAGTGGTCAGAGACCATATCTCCCAAGATTCCTGGACCCAGTAGGAAGAGAAGGAGATCATCCACATGGAGGGATAACACAACAGGATTCAACACAGATACTGTTGGGCCAGCAAGATATTTTTCAAGGTTATGTGCGAGGAAAAGCAGGAAGGACAAGAGCTCCAGCCTACAGAACTAGAGGAGGAAGATCTGGTGTCCCAAGAGAGAAGGTTGCAGGTGCCTCATTAGGGTAAAGTTTGTGGATGGAGCTGCAAAGAAATACACTCTGTGTCTACTTGTTCACGCCTATGGTCCTGGCCTCAACTAAGGAAATCCTCCAGCCACTCAGTATTAAAAGTCTCTGTGTGGCTTATCAAGCACATGACCCCTCAAAATCTAAGACTGTCCCTCCCTGTTTGGTTTCCTTGAAGGACATTTTCATTATGGTTTATAGCAATAATAAATGTGGAGTATCTTGGTGGCAAATATCAGGGCATGGCTAGAGGTAAAGTCAGGATAAAAGCACAGGTAGAACAACAATGTTGGGGGAGAAAAGAAAAAAAACAGGCAACCCCTCCTCATCCCCCACCCCCAAAAAAAATTAAATTCCCCACATAAACCATTGCAGGATGTTCCAGCATTAGGTTAGGTCAAAATACCCCAGCACTCAGTTACCCATGAATCTTAAGTGTGGGATCCTAGCACAGACAGAGAGGAAAGTGACCCATCTGGAAGAAATATAAAGATATTTCTGAAAATATACTTTCAGACTATGAAACAAATTATGTTAAATACCATGAATGTCAGCTTTTGAGAATAATGAAGCTCTATGGGATATGCTGAAATTATACTAATCATATATTTATAGTCATGTTTTGTAAATGGACTAATTGTGTCAGATACACAACATTTAATATATTTTGCTGTTACCTGTGCAGGTGTTATATACGGAGGAGATAAAAAGCCACATCTGTATTCTGGACATAAATCAAATGCACCTTTACTAAGCACCTCACAGACCTTCAGTGCCACCCCGTCCTCATTAAACTCAATGGGAGTCATTTATTAAAAAAAACACTGCATGCTGCTATGAAAATTTACCCTCAGGGGCTTATGCTCCTCTAAAGAGTGCATCCTGGTAAGAGTGATTCATAAATACTCACTTTAGTGTTAATGGGAGTAGGTTACACACACAAACCTTTACATGTCCACATGAGATTACTGTATTGTATAGTTGTGACCATAGGCCAGGGGTTCTCACAACAAATTTTTTGGTGGCCTCTTGCTGGTTGCCACTATGACAATTTTTCCTAAAATACTTAGGAAAAACATAAATATGAACATACACACATCCAAATCATAGTAATTTATTTATGTAAGGGTTTTTTTGCAGACTGAATAATAAAAATAATGTACAGTTGTCTCTGTTCTTTACTAGACTTAAACAGGACAGAAACACAGATAAGGTGCTTTGCATGTTATTGTCTTCTTGTTTCTTTTGCATTTTTGGTTGCCTTTTTGTTTTAGAACTTGCTAGCTAGTAAGTTTGCTTCCGTGAAAAATGATATTTGTACAATGTAAATATCACTTTTCACAGCAGACTTCTCAGCCCTGGCAAGCTGGGGGATAAATTAAGCCTTGGGTGGGGAGGTGGATAGGGAGGCAGTGGGGGCCAGGGGTGATGGGTCAGGGGATGGAGTTCGCCAGGCCCTGCGGTTGGGGGGCCAGAGACTGTGGCTGGAGCCTGCCGCCACATGGCTGGAGCCTGCTGCCTGCCACCGCAGGGCTGAAGCCGGAAGCCAGAGCCCCACTGCCCCCGGGAAGGCAGGAAACTCACACTGGCTGTCTGCTCCTCCGGCATTTGTGGCTACAGATGGGGGCAGGGCCCAACCCATCTTGGTGGTCCCAGGGGAGGGGCCGCTGTTTTCCCCCCACCTCCCCAATCACTGCCCAGAAGGCTGTGGCCGCAAGAAAAGTCCCTGGTGGCTGCATGCGCCCACAGTGGCTGCATTTGAGAAACACTGCCCTAGGCACTCCTGTATTCACACCTGCACACTACTGCAATACTGTGTGTGCAAAATATGCCTTGAGAGGTATTATGTGAAAGTTAATAACATGCTGGTTATTAATATCATTGTAAAATGCATGTGTTAACCTTGTATGTGAAGTTCCAAATTCCCTCTATATTATATTATTAGACCATGCTGATGTAAGCAGGGTCTGAATGAACTCTCCCCGACAGCTAGTTTGGAAGAGGGAGAGACTTCAGGAGTAAACTGTATTTACATGAACACACCTACTCTGTGTAAGTATCTAGCAGACAGGAGTTGTTTAGCTCCAAGTGATCAACTGTGGCTGATATTGGGATTACAAATCACTTAAATGCAGGGGTAGTGAAATGTTATCAATGTTGTTATCTTCATTGTATGACTAAAGGAGAGCAGAACTGTGCTGAGCTTGTCCCGACTGAGGGGTCACCCTCAGCTGAAAGGAACTTGTTAAGCCAGGGGCTCCAATGACAGACCTCTGTGAAAGTAAGAGGGGTGGGGACAGGTGTCCCAGCCAGGAGATGTGGACTCTCCCTAAGGCTCCCCGATCTGGTTTAACCTGTTCCTCCCCACTGTTCAAAGATAGAACTAAAGAGGCTTCATTAGGGGCCTTTTTGTTATGTTAAAGTGGTCAAATGAGAGCTGAAATCACTTGTGGTGGGGCAGTGTTTCTGCCCAACCTGAAAAGAGCTGAAAATCACTAAGAGACTGATGTGCAGAGGTCACAGCAGAGAGGCAAGTGGCAGCAGAAGGTGACTGATGGTCGGCCGGCAAATGAGCGCCTGGCGAGGCAACAAGCGGCTGGTGGGGCAGCCAGGCGGAAAGGAACTGTGGCTGACGGGATGGCTGGTCAGAGCAAGTGCTCAGATGGCAAAGCAAGCAAAGTGCCTTCTTCCCTGAGTGGGAGGTGAATTCACACAGATGCACCTCTGAACCCTGGGTCGTCACTGACCAAGGACAACCACTGTAAGGAAATTTCAGTTCGCCATGTTGGTTTCCTTGAGTAGTACTTCACCCTCCATATTGTATTCCCTCTTCTTGTTCCCTCTTGTCTATAATCTTCCTAGCAACAGCACTTTGGCAGGAAGTATTGGTGCCTTTTGTACATTTGGGCGGGAAAGGATGAGGTGACCTAGAGAATCCTGCCTGGCAACTAAAAGTGATAAAAGATTATAGCGCCTTGTGACAGCTGCTGTCCATCGCCAAGATCTATTCCCTGCTGAGACGACGTGGCAAGTTGAGAAGGAAGAAGATAGCTTACCTGATCCTGTCCTGAGTATCCTGGTGTTCATGTTCGTGGTTCCTGTCCTTTGATGTCCTGTGGTCCTGGTGGTGTCCTTAGTTCCAGTGTGTCCAGGATCCTGTGTAAACAACAAGAAGAACGGTGATGTGTTAACCCCTTTAATTTGTCTTACCCACTCCCGGTGGTGTATGGTTTTGGGTTCTTGGCTTAAAGGCTGTTTGTATTGTTAACATCCAAGTGGTTTTCCTGTTTCCTTATTGGGTATAGTTGTTGGTGGTCCTTTAATAAACTGTTTTTGTTTTGTACTTGATCCTGCCTCTTTGGTTCTTGGGAATAAATCATTAACCGAGGATAGATGCAACAGAGGGACGGGCTTGCAGTGTGGGAGTTTGGGCTTAATTAGGGTTTCCAGTTCCCTTAGTAGTTACCACCACTGTGAGTGGGGTATGGTGAGGGAGTAGAGAGGGGGCACAGAAAAGGAACTGTTGGTTGTAGAACTCAAGAACATGAGGCAGAAGACACTGCCCCACGCACTCTGGGGTGGGTGTCCTGCTCATAGTATCCTTTCAGCCCCAAGCAGGATTCATAATCATAAAACTAAGGTCACTCTGCAAGGAGCATCCAAGATGGGCAAAACCATGGTGAGACTTGTGGGCTGCTAATAAGCTTTTCGGGTCAGAGCTCTGAACCAAAGCTGCATGGCCAGGAGACACCCAGGGTTACAAGGCAGATGTTGACTGAACCCCTTACTGGCCTGAGTGACCCCAAACTGTGACAGTAATACTATCATGAGAACACACACTTCAGTACAGCTGGACAAATTCTGATAATATTACAAGTGGGCAGATGATATGTCTGGCATGGGTCAGGAGATAATGGGAAAAACCCACAAGGGTCTTGATTTAACTATATGCTTCGGACTAGAATATCTTGTGAAACTGTAGTCATTAAGAGAAGATTTTGAGCTGAAATGTTTAAAAGTGTGTTTTGGAACTATTCTGTGTACGTTGCTGATCTTGGAACAGATCAGTTTCAGAATTACACTGCACTTTTAAAGCTGCCATCTGATAATTAAAACAATACACTTCTAAACATTCATTTTGGATGATGCTGTCAGCACAGTTGATGGATAGGATTTATTTAGTGAATAAAGATAGGAAGTTTTCCTAATAATTAACGTGCACTGATTTGAATGTCTAAACAGTTTTCTTTACTAACATGATTAAATGGACCTAAAAAACCCCCAAAAAAACAAAAATCAAAGGTTGCTGCCCAGTTTACTGAATCACTTCCAGATTTCCGACTGTTTGATACTGTAAACGCCATGCTGATGTTCCATGGAAGGTTTACTGTTTGGTTCATTTAAACTCAGCCAATGCTCTTTATAACAGCCTGTGAAGAAAAGAAACCATTCATGCCCTAGTTAAAAGGCATCAAGGAACATGCCAGATTTTTATCAGAAAATTCTTTTAAAATTGCATGCTGAATTACAAAAAGAAAATGTAGTCTTTAGGAGAGTTTAAAGTAAATACAATCTATACTCTCTCCAAGGGGATTTTCTTATCCAAACAACGCTAGTCTACTTCAGTTGTATAAACTTATGTTTGATTAGAATATTTTCATAATAATAGAAGCACTTAATCACACTGAAAAGGCAAACAAAACACACTGGTACAGGCTTTTACAATATAAAACTGATATTTAAGGTAAAGTATATCTAGACCACAGAGCCTTGTATCCTCTCACACAATACTTCCAAGAAATACAATAGTGAACATCTGGTGACATTGCCTCGTTAGGGTCTCAGATAAACAATCTTCAGTGATCCCAAAATGGGGGAAATGTAACAGTGCATTGGAGAAGTTGAACAACTGCCTTCTATTTTATATAGATTCTTATTATGCCCTCATCACCATAGTATGTAAGCAGCTTCCTGTAGTGCATTAGTGATGTGGACTGACATCTGTCACATGTGGTTTATTTTTTCCTCTCGTCCTTTTCCCAGAGGGAGAATTGTGTGTGCTTGGTATGGTTTGTTGGGGGGGTTTTTTGTTTTCATTTTTTTAAAATACGTATGTTGCTGTTTCCCCACTAGAGGAGGCAGTTGAAAATTGCACGCCTTGCACTTACAGAGCAGAAGGTGGTGAGGTTTGTGGTAGTCCTTCATTCCTGTGGAATTTCATTCCACAGTCTTAAACTGGCCCCTGAGAAAGCTCGGTCTCAGACAAGATTTATTCTTATGGTAGAGAGCTCCACTGGGCCAGTGGAGTATAGCTGTCATACCAGGCAGTCATACAGAGTAATCTGGATAGCTTGGTAAACTAGACCCAATAAACAAAATACAGTATATTTAAATACCACCAAATGCAATGATATCCATCTAGGAACAAGGAAAGCAGGCTTGAACTACAGAATAGGGAGCTTATCCTGGAAAGCAGTGACTCTGAAAAGGATTTAGGGGTCACAGTGGACAAGCAATAGAACATGACGATGAGTTCCCAGTGCTATGCCGTGGCAAAAAAGGCTAATGAGATCCCTGGATGTATAAACAGGAGAGTAGCAATAGGGAGGTGATTTTACCTCTGTATACGGGATTGGTGAGATTGTTACTGGAATATTTCATGGAGTTCTGGTGTCCACATTCTAAAGAGGGTGTTTCTAAATTAGAGTGTGCAGAAAAGAGCTACAAAACTATTTGAGGGATGGAGAAAATGCCTTATCCTGAGAGACTTAAAGAGATCAGTTTGTTGAGTATACCAAAAAGAAAATTGAGAGGTGACTTGGTTATAATGTACAAGTACTTTTTCAGGGATATAACACTGGGTACTAACGGGCTCTTTAATCTAGTGGAGAAAGGCATAACAGGAACCAGTGGCTGGAAGCTGAGGCCAGACAAATTCAAATGAGAAATAAGGCACACATTTTTAATCATGCAGGTCAGGTGATTAACCATAGGAATGAACTACTAAGAGAAAGTGGTGGATCTCCTAATGTTCTCAAATCAAGACTGGATGTATTTCTGGAAGATATGCTTTAGCCAAACACAAGTTATTGTGCTCAATACAGGGATAACTTGAGTGAAATTTAATAGCCTGTCGTATACAAGTGGTCAGACTACATGATCTAATAGTCCCTTCTGGCCTGAAACTCTATGAATCATCTACCAGCATGGACAGAGATGGTAGAAAGCATTAATTGCAGATGCTGCTATGTGAGAAATCACCACCACCCAGGAATCCAGGAGCACTCCTAAACTATAGACTGAACTGACGGACTAAGCAAAGGAGACTGCACCATGGCTGCAAACTCTTCAAAGTGTTTCCCTCTGTCCCAACAGCATAACCACTGCCTTACTTGGGTTCAGTGTCAATCATCTGTTCTTCATACAACGATCTACGGCAAATCAATCTAAGTAGCCATGAAAAGTATTTAGACTGACATTTAAGAGGATAGTTATTCCTAGTAAAATAATACATGGCACATCTTTAGCACTTTACAAGTAACTAAGCTGCACAACACTCTTGTAACATAGGTAAGGGATATATGGTAGTGACTTCACCCACAACTGAAATAAAGCCACCTCTGTGGTGGAACGTATCAGCTGTTCAGCCATGCATAACAGCACTACACTGCAGTTTAGTGAATGAAGTGAAGAATATGATCATAGCCACTCGATATTGTAGGAGGAATTTAGGTAGGCAGAATGTAATAATTACCTGAGCTGGAATTAATAGGATACAGGGGTTAACACCCAATACTCTTATAAGAAGTATTTTGAAGACTGCATGGGTTCAAGACCTCAGTTTTATATCTCATCAGCCAGACAGCAGCTCTAGCAGCACAGTGTCCCACTCAAATGGTGCAGGGTACAGTTTGAGTACTGACTCAGAGGGAAGAACGCCAGCTTTGGAATCACTGTCACCTCCTCATGCAGTACCTGTGTTCTCTGTGAAGTTCTCCAATGCAAGCCTGATCTTGCTTAGCTTGTGGATGTTTACTGGGGTTACAGCACGTGGCATTAGAGTTGCAACTAGAACACTTTCCTTTAGATTTGCATTCATTTCTCCTATTGAACACTATGGGCCTGATTCTGTCACTCAGTCCTCATGCTATGCAGTCCCTTATGTGCAGTCCCATTGAAATCCATGCAATTATTTGCCAAGAAAGGTACTGCCGAACATAAGTAAGGGCGGTGGAACCTCCCCCCTCTCTCCCCCTCATGATAAGAATGACTGTAGTTAAGTTTGTTTGCACTGTTGTTATAGCCTTGTTGGTCCCAGGATATTAGAGAGAGAAGGTGGGTGAGGTAATATCTTCTATTGGACCAACTTTTGTTGGTGACAGAGACAAGCTTTCACGCTAACACAGAGCTGTTAAGAGAACCCATTATTCTCTTAAGAGCTCTGTGTAAGCTCAAAAGCTTGTCTCTGTCACCAGCAAATAAAATATTACCTCACACACCAATAAAAAATATTACCTCACACACCTTGACTCTGTGATTACGTTTGTCCGGCAGGAAATGATAACTGCAAAAGCAGGGTGAGAAAAGTTGAGCTGTTCGCAATGCTAACAATTTGGATTCCCAAATTGGACTTCTGAGGATTAGGCAGAACTCAGTTACATTTTTAAACAGTTACTGTAAGTGTAAATGTTATTTCATCTCCCCCCTTGTACTCTATCCTCCTGGCCAGCCACCAGGCAACCACACCCACGCTTTTACTTTGTTACAACTGCAAGTATGGGATCAAGAGGGTCTATACTCTGTGTAATACAAAACCCATTATTCAAATAATACATTTTCAAATAAATTGCCATTCCTATGCATTCCCATGTAGTGGAGGAGGAGCTGCTGCTGAGCCTGACGAGCTGAATGTGAGTCCTCTGTTTACATTAGAGAAGAAATTGCACCAGATTTGTGCACTGTAACCCTCCCCCACCTTTATTAGACACACATTTGGGGAGTTGCTACAGTTCTTTGACACGAACCAGAAATAAGAGTGATCTGGATTACATTTCACTGTACAAATGAAAAAAAAAAATCGAAGTGCTTGTACAGTACTCAGAGGGCCAGGCAAACAAATTAACACCAAGCCAGAGGTAACAGAGAATGTAAGATTTCCTTATTTTCATAAGTGTGTACTGTGATAGATAAGGCAATTTCCTGCAATATGTTTGGGAGATCTTGCCATATTAAGTTTGCATATCATTGTGGGCCATGTAATTCTATGAGGAAAGGTGACCATAGCTCTCCTGGAACTAAGAATTGTAGGGGGTGATTAGGCAGATTCACTCAGATTGTAACACCTCCCGAGAGGTATCCGCAGAGGCTCACATATATTGGCTCAAACTGGATTCTCCAGAGGCCAAAAGCCAAAGATAGGACTTTTGGACAAATAGCCTTAGTTTAAATGGACTCAGCCTTCCTTCTGATTCAGCAGATGGACCAGAACCCTCTGTCCAAGAACGACACCAATCCTTCCTGAGAAGAGATTGAAGGACTTTGACCTATGGAGGCTCCATAAGTCTGATGGGTGACCTCTGGTAAGTTTTTAGCATGTATATAGGAACTTTTATTGTTTTAAATATTTTCTCTGTAAGGCTTTCACCTTAAGAATAAATGTGCTTGCTTAGAAAGGGCAGTGTGGTAACTAGTACCTATTGGCGATTATGTTGGTCACAGCCTTCGAAGAGGAAGCAAAGCACAGATGCTGGCCTGTTTCGGCAGTCTGGCTTGCTGGCAGTATCACATTATAGGCAGGGAACTGTGCAGCCTGAAAAATCCCTGATTAGCAGAGAGAGAGAGAGAGACACACACACACACAGACATGGGTCTCTGCCCAAGAGAGGTGACAGCTGAAGACCTGGGACCTAGAGCAGGTGCCCTCGAGGTACCATGGACTGGGAATACAGATACAGTTGCTCTGAAGCATGACAATACAACACCTGCATCTACTGTGTTTCTTTTGTGATTCACTGGGTGAAATCCTGGCCACATTCAAATCAATGTCAGTGCTCCCATTTACTTTAAAGGAGCCAGGATTTCACCTACTGTATTTAGAGCTTGATCTTGTGAGGTACCGAGTGCCTCCTTAGAGTTAATGAACATCCTCACCTTCAATGAGGCACATGCAGGATCGAGCTCTTAAAGATACATGGGTCTGATTTTGAACTCACCAATCCTATGTCCATTGAAGTCGATGGGAAAACTCCCATTGACTGAAATGATGCAGGATCAAGCCGTATACTGGTTTAAAACCAGGGACTCTGTTAAGTGACTGAAATTAGGTTGGTTTAAAGCTGGTATAAATGAGCCTTGAATCCTGGTTCATGGCCTTAGTTCTGGTGTCACTGATTATAAACATGTAATATTCCCTTTACATACTAGGAAAAGCTCAAAACATTTTCATTCACAAGAATATTCTTTCCACTAATTTCTAACTCACTTTGCAGATAAGTTTTTAGATAGCGATTTCTATGAGAGTTCTTGCTTGAACAGGCCAGAACCTGAGCACCTTGAACAAGTCTTAGAGCCAAGTTCTCTGCTAGTGTAATTCCACTGAAGTCAACAGAATTGTGCCAGCAGAGAACTTGGACCTTTATATTTATGCCTTTGTCTGTATTTCTGCACGATATGGGATATGCATGGGAACGACAAACTTGTATTTTATTATTATTCAAACCGGGCCTAAAAGGTTCCTTTTATCTTTAAATAAAACAAACACAGAAATATCTTGTTATTAAGCACAATATTATTTCATGCCTGTTGTGATCTTCACAAATATACATAAAGATTAATTTATCACATAAAAACTAACTAAAGATACTGGCTGAGTTTTACCTTGACATCAGATCCAGTAAAACATTGTCCTGAAATTATCAGAGCCACATTTTTTTAATAGTATAAAGAATTTTTAAAGGATTTTCTATAGTTACATTAGAAATTATTTTAAAATAATGTACTTTTCCCCTCCTGCCTTTAAGGCATTTTGATGGTTTTCAACTACCCAGCTGCTCTTCTAATTATAGACCTGAATCTTGACTGAAAGCCAAGTCTAAACACAAGTAAGCATTATTTCTATATTTATAAATTAGATGGGTTTGTGTTTGTACACAATTCTGTGATGATGGATATAAGAATGGAAGAAATCCCAATTTAAATTCAGTTAACTTCTTTATCATGTAAAAAGGATAAATTAGTTGTGCAAACAGAAGTTTCAAATTTTTTCTAAAGATGCCACATTCTTCTCATTTTATGGCTATATGGCCTCTAACTTATGGTAGATTTTTAAAATGGTATTATGTATCCAGTCATTTTATACTACCTTAACCTCACACTAATGTGAAAAAGAAATGCTTTAAATATATTAGTATTGGCAATTTCTGGAAGTAATCAGAGTTGTCGAGTCCTAACTATATCAAAGAGAGCCTGACACAATATGGTGACTTACACTGGGCCTACTTGAGTGAGCTAGGTGAGTAGGATTTGGCCTATCGTATCACCAAAATGGGTGAAAAAAGTTTGCTTTCCTGGCTGAAATAGAAACACTTTTTCCCCTAACCAGTCACATTTCTGGTACTCTCTACATTAGTATTAAGGTCCTTCTAGAAATGTTTGACTGTTTAGAAAAAAGAAAAAAAAAAAGTAAGTAATCTCAAAAAACACACACAAAAACAGAATATTGCAGAACTTTTATTGGAAGGGGGAAATTAAGATTGGAGACATAGGAACATAAGAACAGCATACTGGGTCAGACCAATAGTCCATCTGGCTCAATATCCTGTCTTCTGACAGTGACCAGTGCCAGATGCCTTAGAGGTAATGAACAGAGCAGGGCAAATATTGAGTGATCCATCCCCCGTCGTCCAGTCTCAGCTTCTGGCAACCAGAGGCTTAGGGACACCCAGAACACGAGTTGTCTCCCTGACCATCTTGGCTAATAACCTCTGATGGACCTATCCTCCATGAATTTATCTAATTCTTTTTTTAATCCAATTATACTTTTGGCCTTCACAACATCCCCTGGCATTGAATTCCACAGGTTGACTATGCATTGTGTGAAGAAATACTTCCTTTTGTTTATTTTAAATCTGCTCGATATTAATTTCAATTAGTTGACCACTGGGTGTTGTGTTACGTGAAGGGATAAATAACACTTCCTCATTCACTTTCTCCACACCATTCATTATTTTATATGCTGCCATCATATCCCCTCTTAGTCATCTCTTTTCTAAACTGAAGAGTCGAGTCTTTTAAATCTCTTCTCATATGGAAGCTGTTCCATACCCCTCATAATTTTTGTTGCCCTTCTTGGTACTTTTTCCAATTCTAATCTACCTTTTTTGAGATGGGGTGATGAGATTTGCAGGGAGTATTCAAGGGGTGAGCATAGCATGGATTTATATAGTGGCATTATGATATTTTATGTCTTATTTTCTATCCTTTTCCTAATGGTTTCTAACAGTTAGCTTTTTTGGCTGCCACTACACACTGAGCAGATGTTTTCAGAGAACTATTCACGATGACCCCCAAGATCTCTTTCTTGAATGGTAACAGCTAATTTAGACCCCATCATTTTGTATGTACCGTTACGATTATTTTTTCCAAATGTACATTACTTTACACTTATCAACACTGAATTTAATCTGGTATTTTCTTGCCCAGTCACCCATTTTTGTTAGATCCCATTGTAAGTCTTTGTTGACAGCTTTGGACTTAACTAACTTGAGTAATTTTGTACCATCTGCAAACTTTGACACTTCACTGTTTACCCCCTTTTCCAGATAATTTATGAATGTTGAATAGCACTGGTCCCCATAAAGAACCTTGGGGGACCCTACTATGTGCCTCTCTCCATTCTGAAAACTGACCATTTATTCCTACCCTTTGTTTCCTATCTTTTAACAAGTTACTGATCCAGGAGAGGACCTTCCCTCTTATCCCAGGACTCCTTACTTCGCTTTAGAGCCTTTGGAGGGGGACCCTGTCAAAGGGTTTCTGAAAGTCCAAGTACGCTATCTTCTGGATCACGCTTGTCCACATGTTTTTTGACACCCTCAAAGAATTCTAATAGATCGGTGAGACATGATTTCCCTTTACAAAAGCCATGTTGACTTTTCCACAATATATTGTGTTTATCTGTGCATCTGATAATTCTGTTTTTTACTATAGTTTAAACCAATTTGTTTTACACTGAAGTCAGGCTTATTGGCCTGTAATTGCCACATTGACCTCTAGAGCCTTAAAAAATAAATAAATAAATAAATAAATAAATAAATAAAATTGGTGTTACATTATCTATCCTCCATTCATCTGGTACAGAGGCTGATTTAAGCGATAGGTTACATGCCACATTTAGCAGTTCTGCAATTACATATGAATTCCTTCAGAACTCTTCAGTGCATACTGTCTGGTCCTGGTGACATTACTGTTTAATTTATCAGTTTGTTCCAATACCTCCTCTAATGACACCTCAATCTGGGACATCTCCTCAGATCTGTCACCTAAAAAGAATGTCTAAGGTGTGGGCATCTCCCTCATCCTCTGCAGTGAAGACTGATTCAAAGAATCAGCTAGCATCTCCGCAACGGCCTTGACTTCTTTGAGTGCTTCTTTAGCACCTCAATCATCCAGTGGCCTCACTGATTGTTTGGAAGGTTTCCTGCTTCTGATGTACTTAATAAAAATTTTCTGTTCGTTTTTGTGTCTTTTGTTAATTGCTCTTCAACTTTGATCAATGTTAGTAAAACTGCTCTTTGACCAATGTTATACATGTTCTGATTAGCCCTTTCTAAGGCTATGTCTACTCTACAGCAGCACAGCTAAGATGCTGCAGTGGCTGCTGTAGCACTGTAGTGTAGATGCTTCCTAAATCAACATTCAGTTTTTCTCTTGATGTAGTGTAATCCACCTTTGAGGTGACTCCTTTGATCAACCTAGCTGCGTCTACACTGGGAGTTAGGTTGACCTAACTATGGTGCTCTGGATGCAAAATTTTTCAGAGCCCTGAGTGACATAGTAGTTTCCTCTGGGCCTGATCCAACTGAACTGAAGTCAGTGGAAAGACTGCATTGGTTTCTAAGGGAGTTAAATCAGGACCTTAGTCAATAGTCAGGAGGTAGAATTCTATGCTCTTTCAGCCTTAAGTGTAATAATATAGTTATCATAAATAAAAATTGAGGGATTTCCCAGTACCAACAGTCAGCAGTATTTCACTGCCTTAAAATGATAGTGACTTTAAAAAAAAAATGTAGCTTAATGTTACTTATGTCCTTCTAGAAATTGCCCAAAATGTTTGGAAGATTTTAACATGACAGACTATAATTTAGTTATCTATAGTTTGTTTTCTCCTTTATGCATGGAAACATTTTTCTTTACATGTCAATAAAGTCATTACTAAGGACAAAGGTATGTAGCAGTTATTTGGCTAACCTGGCATTCTCCTGCTAATTTTAATGTCTATGATCCCTTTGCATGGAATGCTCTCCTTAAACTTGTCTGAACAGCCAATTCCCTCTCAACATTCATCTCTCTCATTTCTACTGTGTCGCTAATGAGAAATGAGCTAGAAAATAGAAAAACTGATTGAACAGAGTCATCACTTGCCTTTGGCTTGATCCAAAACCTACTGCAGTAAATGACAAGTTGTCTATTGTCTCCAGCGGGCTCTGGATAGGGCCTTCATAAATAACCATGTGATTATCATATTTACCCTTGTTCTCCTCCTCCTCCCTGCCTTCCCTATTTCTCAGCTGTGCCCTTCATTTGTTTTCCATGTTGTAAGCCTCGCA
The DNA here is from genome assembly GCA_003942145.1 of Platysternon megacephalum. Lineage (NCBI taxonomy): Eukaryota > Metazoa > Chordata > Testudines > Platysternidae > Platysternon > Platysternon megacephalum. The sequence goes on along the minus strand of QXTE01000007.1, from coordinate 6,182,040 downwards.
GGACAAAGCTACATCTGTACTTGTTTCTGGGAAGGACCTACCATACTTTGGGTTGCTCAAATATAAAAATCATATAAAAAAACTTAAGGGACCATTTTATTATCCTTCAGAGAAAAAAAATGCTGGCAGACAGACGTACTGCAGAAAGGGAAAAGAAAAGTATATGTTACCCTCGGTTCCTTTTCTGTCATCATTTGGTCTCCCAGCCACAGATCTGAACATGCTGTCTCATCACAATAAAGGGCACACTGATAATGGTTGTTCCTAAAATACCACAGCTGTGTACTCTTGGCATTACTAACACATTACTACACAAGATGGGCAATGATTATTCCCAAAGAGCATCTCAATATTTGTTGCTAATAAGTAAGTGACAAGTGATTTGTCTTTTTAATTAGTGTACAGAATATGCATCCATTTGGCTCTGTATTATTCTATTTTTGTGCATTAACTTCTACTACTTATGCCAGTTTCCTGTTTGTAACATTTCTTTTCAGGGAAAAGATGGGGCGAGAAGAAGACAGATGTTTCTGATTTTCCTTTCTCTGGACGACACTGCAGAGATGTAAGGTGGAATTTGACACTGAGTACTGTCTGAAGCAAAGTTACTATACGTCCTAATCACAAAACAACTACATGTAGTATATTCTTTCCTGAAGGCATCTGTTGTGATAAAATGAATCAAGTGTGTCTTGCAATCTATTAATCCTGTCCAAAATACAAAGAACTTTTGGTGATTTCTTAAGAATCTGAACTTGATATATAAAACATGCTTTTTGATTAATAGAGACGCAGGAGATTTAATTGTACTTCAGAGAAACTAAGATTATGCAGCTTTTGAGTAGTTAATTCTGTGCAGAGAAATATTTATCACAGAAACAAGTAACGTAAATACTGAAGATCCTCTTTTTTATCCTGGAAAACATTTATCAGTAAATATATTAGTTAGGAATAAGAATGCTAAGAAAGAAAAGGGTCTATCCCTTATCTCCATTCCAATCTGCGATAGGGCCCAATTTGATACTTACTATGAAATACTTTCTCCAGTTGTGTAATAGCCCACCTCCTGTCATGCATAGGAGGCAGTGTGCACAGAAGAGCACAGGTAAGCGATGTGGCCCAGTGGATAACATACTGACTTGGCAATAAGGAGGAGATCTGAGAAGAGTTGTTTCCAACTCTGCCAATGATCTACTGTATTATTTGGCCAAGTTACCGCTTTCCTTTGTGCCTGAATTTCCCCATTTATAAAATAGGGATAGGGATACTTACCTTCCTTTAGCAGAACCAACTTATACCAGCTGAGAATCTAGCCCACGATCATCATCATTACACAAATGACCAGTCATATGGATCAAAGCATATAGCTCCACTTCTATTAAGGAACAGTTCTTTACGTATTTACCTCCTATATCCTCTCTGTCCTGTTTCTTTCTCTGCTCCATTTCCAAGGACTAATTTTCACCCATGTTCCATAGGGTTCCTCAAAGTGAGCCAGACTTCAGAAAATGCAGAAATTGTTACAAAACTTGCAGGAGCCCCAGGGGCATAGCCGGAGAAGGAAGATGGATTTTAACTCAGTAGGCTCAAGGTTAATTTTAATTTACATCTTTGTCAATTAAATGATTAAGTAAACTATATATGTAGTGTTCTGGATTTCAGCTGTCTAGCAGGGTGACTGGATAACATCTGGCATTGACCAGCAGGATGCCTGCATTCTTATCCCAATATGTCAATCTTACAGAAGATTTTTCTGGTTTGCCCTTCAGAGATGCCCTAGGGTCCTGAATTACTAGGTTAACACCCCATGGATTTTCAGAAAACACATGGCACTTTTGTGACCTAAACCTTATGAGAGGTCAATAGTCTCAGATGTCTTCAATGGTCACTAGGAACACCTAATGAAAAACTTCACCTACTATGTCAATAACTAGAGATGCTTCTCATAAATTGGGTTTTATCCTAAATCAAGAGTCCCCCTTCTGGCCCATTCAGTCCGTGAATGAAAAACAATTATTACCAGACCAAACTGTAAAAAAATGCAATTGTGACTGTCAAACACAAGGCCATACTTCCTCTAAGGCACTTTATTGGGCGCAAGAGATCTGGGTTCAATCCCCAGCCCTATCCCAGACTTCCTGAGTGACTTTGGGCATGTCATTTAATCTTCCTATGTCTCAATCACCCATCTGTAAAATAGGGAAAAGAATACTTACTCCCTCCCATACTTTGTCTTTTCTATAGAGGGGTAATTTTTTGGAGTCAGGGATGATTTCTTAATATTTGTATACATAATACCTAGCACAATGGGCCCCAATCTCTGTTGAAGTTTCTCGATGCTACTATCAATATACATGTTACAATCTGTAGTCACATGACAACACATGTATTCTATTCAGAACACACAAACTTGTAGGAACATAGATTACCCAGTGGACTCTATGCTCCAACCCAACATGACACATTACTGATTCATGCTTTGTTTTGGAACATTATCTGATGGTGGGGTATGTGAAATGCACATTACTTGAATGGAGTATTGTCTGTGCAACATGTGCATCTCCATGAGATCAGCTAATCAGCCCTTCAGATTTCTCAGTCCATGGAGCTATTAGTTATATAATACCAAGAATGCTAATGTTAATACTTAGCATTAACATCATGCTTTTCATTTTTAAAGCACTTTATAAACATTAATCCTCACAAAAGCCTTGTGATATAGGTATGCATGATGCATCATCATCTATTATAGCCATTAGTATTAATTCATTCTGTGTATTTTCTACTTACTGCTCTATACCACAAATGTGTAATAAAACTGGGCTCTTTGCCTACACTCAAAAGTCAGCTGCAATACATCAGTTTCCTCTTTACCGCAGACCAGTACTTTGTTCATTCCACACATTCTAAAGACATTACATGATGTGCATTCATATCTGACAGTCATTCAGATTCTAAGTTTGTTCTGTCTCCCTCATATGTGCTTGGGAGGAATGTGATCCTAATGTGCTCAATATCTTATTGCTCATTCTCTCCCCACCAGGGCTCAGACTAATATATGAATGCCAGTGTACCAAACCAGTACTTTTACTGGCATCTACACTAGCACTTTCTACCCTCAGCATGTTGCATCCTGTGCTCTTATCCTGCTGCAGTGATAAAGGAGACCGGATTACATGCAGCCCATCTCTGAACCACTACAGAGTCTCCAAGCTTTTGCCCAGCAAGCCTATCAATAAGATAAAACATTGCTCCAAACAGGAGAATGGCAGCTGCATGGTTTAGAGCTCTAAAGCATGAAAAAAAAATTGTTTACTGCTGGTGAGCTGACCTTTGTGGTGAGTTCACTATAGATCCAGTACTCTTAAGAACCCTGAAACAAGATCTTCATTAAGCAACATCCTCTTAGCCAGTTTACTGAGATGTGGCCTCATACAGTAGGTACACTGTCCCCAACTTACATGTAGGACAGAGCTCATTTGAGGATTTAGTAGTTGTGTTCCACCATCAGCTCCACTATGTACTTTACAGTCCAAGGTATCTAGATATCTTAGGTACTTGTCTTGCTCCCATTACTGTAGTATCTGAGCACCCCACTATCTTTAATGTGTTTATCCTCACAATACCCATCTGAGGTGGGAAAGTGCTATTATCCTATTGTACACATGGGAAACTGAGGCACGGAAAGACCAAGGCCCAGATCCATAAAGGGACTTAGCTCAATATTGCAACACCTAACTTTTAGGCACCTAAAAAAAAAAAAAAATCATCACAGGAACAACCATATGATGCATAAAGTCTGAGTTAGATGCCTAGACTCCCTATACAATGAATGAGGAGAACTAAGCCCTAATAATGCAATCCACAAAAGCCAGCATGCTAGGTGGGGAGCCGCCTCAACTAGCCTATGAGAGATGCGTCCTAAGCCCTGGCTCTCTCAAGGAGTTAAGCACCTATGTCTGGACTGCAAGGGGACAAAATCACAATCCACAGCCAGGAACTCCTCTCCTGGAGTCAGAAGGGTTAGGTACTTAAGTTGTTACTTGTGAGAATGAGTTAAGTACCAGCCTCACTCCGCACAAAATGGCTGAAGGAGGAAGTGGTGCCTTGATAGCTGTTATCCCAGTGGTTACACCACTTGCCCTATACGTGGGAGACCCAGGGGGGAGAAAGGATTTGAATGGGGGGGGGGGGGTCTCCCATAGTTCTCAGGAGAGTGCTCTAATCACTGGGCTATGGGATAGTCTGAGATGGGGGTTCCCTCAAGCTTTCCTGCAGAAGCTGTTCCTCTGTGGATAAACGGTGAAATCCAGTGAGAATAACTCTGTAGCCTGCTGGTTAGGATTCAAACCTGTGGGTCCCTTTTCTCCCCCTCAGGCAGAAAATCTCCCACAGTGCAGGTGAGTCATCTAACCACTGAGCTAAAAGTTGGGCATCGGTGCCTTCTTCTCTGGCCAGATTTTGAATGGTGCCTGCTCTGGTAAGTGGCCACTGAGCATGCCTACCAGTTCAAGCCCCACCTGTGAGTTAGGCAGATGAACACCTATCTTCCCCCAAGTCAGGGATCACTCTTAAGCTTAGGCAGGCAATAGGTGTCCGGGTGTGCCTGTGCAGTGTACGTGCCCAAAGGCAGTGAGTTTAGGTGTCTACTTTGGGGTTAAGTGGCAACTAAGCGGGAGTTTGGTGGATCACAGTGGCACCTACAACTGAGATTTCAAAGCCTAAGTACCTTTGTAGATCTGGGCCCAAAAGACTTGGCCAAGGTCACACAGGCACTCTATGGCAGAGCAGGAAACTGAACCAGGGTCTCCCAAGTCTGAGGCTAGTACTTAAACCACTGGGCCAGCCGTCCTCTCTACATTGGTTCTTCACTTATTTCACCCTTGGGCCGAGGGGGTTCTGCCATTAAACCACTACTCAGCTATCTAAATTTGTAATGTTAAAAACACTCTCAGTAGAGTTAAAAGGCAAGACTATCATTGACTTCAGTGGAAGTATGGATCAGATCTTTCCATAACACAAATCCAGCTTCAGAGTGTTAGTATGTGTCATCACATCCATGCTCACATCTTTCAGGGACAACATTTGTACTGAAAACAACATGACATGCTGAGACCAGTGACAGAGCGGTTGTGTTCATGCAATGAGATGTCAGACTGATATCCACTTGCATACTAGCACATACTTCTCATGTGTTCATATATGTGACTGACTTCAGATACTGACTGATGTCATGTACACATGTCTGACAAATATTGTTTTAATGGATACAGTCATCACACTGCTGTGGCATACCACGTCATGCCTTAAGCATTCTTTGTTGCCTAGCTGCAAAAGGCACAGCAGGTACACTACTTTGCTCTATGACAGCATATAATTGAGCCTACGAGCAGCCTAACAGGTCTAAGATGAATCATATTAATACCTGTCTGGTGAGAACTCTCCTTAATTATGGTGATTGCATAATACCTGTAAGAGCAGAACACTGTATACCCTTGGGTAAATGGTGTTTGATGCTATGCTTAGTGTGATATGAAAACCATGTGGAATATAATCCGTTGGGTGCATATCATACTTTCTCATTTAGCTCCACTCTGCACCTCTTGTGTCTGTGTGCGGTACATCACATAGGCAAGGTTAGTACAGCACATAAAATGCATTATCTTTGATTATGTGATAGCAAAAAATAGAAATGAAAATGATCTCTTAGCTCACCCAGTCCACTCCTCTGCTAATGCAGGACCATTCCCTGACGTATTTTTTCCAGGATAGATCTAGTTTTACATGTGAATGGCATTGAGGACTTACATCACTTCTCTTGGGGGGATTATTCCCCATTTCACTGAGCCTACATTATATTTGACTGTTAGGAGACTGTCTCTCTCATCAGATCACTCCTGGGCAACACCCCAAATAATAAATTCTTTGTGCTAAGTTAATGATTGTTATGTCCCCTCCCCACAGAGAGCCTGGCTACGCAAAACTAACTTTTATCCTTTTTTCAAAAATAAAAGGCGTGTGTAGCTGACTCTTAAGTGGCTAGTATGCTATGGCAGAATTCTCCCTCCCCCCAATCAACACAGTGACCTGATTCTTGAGATCATTGATCCTTCGGAATATCTAGGGCTTCGTGTACCAATTTGGTCCCTTATACAGCAGTGGAGTTGCATGCAAAAAAAAAAAAAATCCATAGGAAAGAGAAAAAAAATTGGAGAAAGAGATTTTTCTGTTTTTGTCCCTGACATTGTCACATTTTAATGGTGTCTGAGATCTTTGCAGCATTTCACTGGCACTGAAGGGATCATTAAAATATCAGGGTTGGAAGGGATCCCCAGAGGTCATCTAATCCAACCCCCTGCTCAAAGCAGGACCAATCCCCAGACAGATTTTTGCCCCAGATCCCTAAGTGGATCTTTCAAGGATTGAACTCACAACCCTAGGTTTAGCAGGCCAATGCTCAAACCACTGAGTTGTCCCTCCCCCACATAAGAGCAAGCCTCATGCATATTGCATTCAACAAAATTCACATTATCGGTACTTATTTATTATCTATTAAGCACCAACAGTGGACTCACAAGAAGATGATCCAAAATTCTCCTGCTGATGGGATATTCAGAAAACCATGTATTTAAAGTGGGTGTTCAAATGAAGATTTTCCTTTCTTGGGCTCTTCAGAATCTGACTTATGCATTTTTAAATCCTGAGATGGATGTTGTGCACTTTTGACCTGCTGCTTGTGAACCTTGGGAGTGCTTAGCTATTCAAAATGGATGAGTAAGTAACAGCAGCATGATGCAGTTGTATAACAATGAGGTGTAGGTGATTTGTCAGTTTCAAAGATAAGTGCAAATAAGAACAGAAGATTAACAGCATTAATGAAGTGAGGAATGGGTCTGAAGTCGGGAATAAATGAGCTTTTATTAGTACAGATTGCTACAATGAGCTGGGCATGGGATTCAATACAGAACTGGAAGAGGTTTCCAGACAAGTAGTCTAACTGTAAATAAATAACAGATCCCTACAAGTCTGCACGTTGTAGCTAACATTCTTCCTGAGGTCTGTTTCCTCAAAAAAGGAAAAATGCCCAAGTAAAAAATGAGCCTTCTCTATCATATGCAGTATTAATTAGGATACTAGAAATCTTTAAATGAAGTCTGTTTGGCTGACGACTCATTTAATTTAAAATCTTTGTACAGTGCTCTGGAGACTTATCAGTTAAATGACGTGAGATCATGATCAATGCATTGTAGTGCAACCAACAGTTCTCCAAAATGACTACCTGTAAACACTGCTGGTGGTAAAACTGTCAAAGTTTCCAGAGGTGTTTACCACACTGCTTATTCAGCAGCCAGTACCCTTTTTGCAGATCACCCGTTTTTGTCATTAGTACACAGTCCAGATCAGCAAAGAATTTTTCAGATACTTTTCTTTGTTTGATCCCATAGCTAATTTACGTGTAGACAGAGCATATCAGTTTACAAATAAGACTGAGTCAGATTCTGGTTTCACGCATAGTAATCTTACATCAATGTAACCCTAAGTGATATCAATGTCATTTGAATTACTCACTGATGCTAGTGGAGTTACTACAGCAGTGTAAAACAGATGTGAGATCAGAATCAGGCCCACTGGCTCTGGGTAAAAGGATGCGAACATACTAGCTCAAATTCATCCCCTCACATAAAATGGATTTACACAAGGGATGAATTTGCCCATAGACTAAAACGTCAAGATATTTGTTTCACTTATCTTTAGAAATATGGATGTTTGTAGGCCATATGGTGTAAAAAGGTAATTCTAGATTTATAGCTTTTGCATGATATTCATGCTCTTTGATTCTCACTCTTTCCAAAAAAGAAAGAACATGCCTTTATGATTGGTTTTTATAAATTTAAATGAAAACAGTTTTTAAAATTTAACCATTTCTCTTCACTTTCGTTCGGAAACCCAATTACAGTACTGTACCAGGCCATGATATTAAGTGAAAGTGACTACACAAAGTTAACAGAAAATGAAACAAACTTAAAACTCAGATCTACTTTCACTGTCTGTGATGAGCAAACTGTATAAACACCATAAACATTGTTAAAACTAAAACAATTAAAAAAAAAATCCAATAGACAATCTGAATTATTAGTAACACGAGCAAGGGTATTACAAATATAGAATTTATGTCCCTCTAAATGTTAGAGATAGTCATCTTGAAACATTTACATAACTTAATTCACATATAATTTTACTCATATGGGTAACCCAAATTACTCCAGCCCTGCTGGGGGGACTGGCCAGAGTGGGGAAGAGGGTGACAGCACAGCCATGAGAGCTGGCTGGAGTGGGGGAACTAGGGGCCTGGCTGGGGGTAGGAGGGCCTGGATGGGTGTACAGCCCAACCTACATAAGCAACGAAGCATGCAACCTCTAGTAAGCTACTGCCCATGATAGAGTTCTACTCACTGATATCTAGAACATTCCCTGAAAATTTGGTATTTATCAGATGCAGCTTTCAAAAGTTATGTTACATACAGACAAAGAGAAATTCCATTGTGTAAAGGGTTTTGCTTTGCTCAGCTTAACTGTGCTCACATGGGTAACCCAAATTATTCATCTGCATCCTGGATCAGAGCTTAACTAGTTTATGTTTTACCACCCAGTATGGCCTTGTCAGAGTTATCAAAATATTTCTCCACAGTACATTCCACCTTCTTTAAAACAAACAAACAAACAAAAAACAAAAATCTCACAACCACCACCACCACAGATCCAGTTCAACAGGGTGGGTTTCTTTTTGTTCTTTTTTTGGCTCATTTTAGTAGCCTGTTCCAAAAACACCATAAAATTAAAGAGAAGAAAGGTAGGGGAATGCTGCATGGTTTTGATCAGATTGATCTTAATCCACTCCCTAGCCAAGGAAGACTTGACCTCAAGATAACCTTCAAACTCATAAATTAAAGGGAAAAAAACAAAGATTAGTCAAAATTTAGAAAAAGCAGGCATATAAAGGTCACAGGATCCTGAACAAATTAGATCCCCTCAAGCTGATCTTTTAAAACCAAGGACTGTAACTGGCCATTTTAGGCTAATTTGCCTCATTCCATTCAGGATATATTCCATTGCCTGAGGAGGGCTCTTGGCTACCAGAATTTAAACTGCAAACCGGTTTTTAAAATAACCATTAACCATACTTACTGAATTAAAAAAAAAGTTTGATCAGAAAGGAGTAGTGGCTGAGAAAGATTTGCAAATGGTCTAGGTTGGATTACACAGATTACAAATGGTAATACTGCAAATACTATTTGGGAGAAACTAACAGGAGCAGAGGAAGTTTCGGAGAAGTTTGAGGAGAGATGAACAGGATAAGGCAGTTGTCTGATGATTTGGAAAGTCTCTAAGAAGGAATCCATGAATCAGGCAGGACATCTACTCCAGGCTGGCACTAAACAACAATAAAGGTGTCCTAAATTAAATACTGCTCAGTGGTTCATAATAGAGCTGGTAGAAAAGTCCCTCCCGCCACCCCTCATGAAAAATTTCTCGTTTTTGGCAAAACCAAAGATCAAACCAAAAGACTGAAATATTTCAATTCTGACATGCTTCATAGGAGTTGTAGTTCGAGTGCCTCCCGATTGCCTCTATAGGCTGGGCCCCTCTTGTCAGATTACGCCTCCCATGATGCACTCCAGCCTCTCCTCTTCATAAGGAGAGGCAATGCATCATGGCAGTCATATAGTCATGGTGCATCTGGTGAGAGGATGTCTGGTTTGGGAGCCTGGCCTACAGAGGAAAAGGGGGAGTATGAGGCACCAAAACTCCAATTCCCATGAGGCTTTGCAGTAGCATTTCAGAATCTAAATACTTTGGTTTTCAGTGGACATGTTTTGGCCAAAATATTTCTGTTTTCAGTTGAAAAACAAAAGTTGGATTTTGGGAATTGAATTTTGATGAAAAACTGAAATTTTCTGTGAAAAGCAAACACTTGTGAAAAAATTTATTTAGTCAAAAAACCAAAAACACATTTGTGATGGTCGGTGCCCCCCATAAGGCTTTACGGAAATATGCTTATGTATGTGTATAACATAACATAACAAGAATGTGTTTTATATGTTACATATGCCATGTAACATCTCTCTGTAAAGGTTATGAACTACTTAATCTATTAATCCTATTTGTATGCATGTATCATTTTTGTATTTGACGTTATGAATATTGGCTGCATACTTGTTTGATTCTAAGTAGGTTGTAGTGAAGCAGTTGGTCAGCTTCCTGAGAAAATACCATTCTCAGTAAGTGCCCAATCAAGAAAAACTTAAGCCAACAATGAACTTGGAGACACCAATCCACATCTGGGCTTTCCCAGGAATGTGGCTTGGCTGGTAAGGAACTCAGTCATGCATGGACATGTGACTTGCCCAGGTGACTCCAAAACTCCATTTTGTAGCTGGACTTTGCATAGGAGAGGGTCTCCACCCACAAGAGAAAGTCTATTTAAGCCCGTGGGAGACCCCTCCATTTTGTCTTCAGCTGGCTAAAGAGAGAGCCTCTCCACCCCTAAAGATACCTGAAAGAAACTGGAACAAAGGACAGTGACTGCAAGGGATGTGAGTGATTGCTTCCTTTTACAGACTAATCTCCTTTTAGTCTCGGTCCAGCATTCTGGAACTGGTGAGGATCTGATCTGTATTCAGTTTCTTACTGTATTAGACATAGACTTGCGAGTGATATTTTATTTTACTTGGTAGTTTACTTTGTTCTGTCTGTTACTACTTGGAACCACTTAAATCCTACTTTCTGTAATTAATAAAATCACTTTTTACTTATTAATTAACCCAGAGTATGTATTAATACCTGGGGGGGTGGGGGGGGAACAGCTGTGCATACCTCTCTATCAGTGTTATAGAGGGCGAACAATTTATGAGTTTACCCTGTACAAGCTTTATACAGGGTAAAACGGATTTATTTCGGTTTTAGACCCCATTGGGAGTTGGGCATCTGAGTGTTAAAGACAAGAACACTTCTGTAAGCTGCTTTCAGGTAAACCTGCAGCTTTGGGGCAAGTAATTCAGATCCTGGGTCTGTGTTGGAGCAGACGGGCGTGTCTGGCTCAGCAAGACAGGGTGCTGGGATCCCGAGCTGGAAGGAAAAGCAGGAGCAGAGGTGGTCTTGGCACATCAGGTGGCAGCTCCCAAGGGGGGTTCTGTGATCTAACCCGTCACAACACTTTTGATGGAAAATATTTCCAGAGCAAAGCAAACCTCAGGGATGAAGAAACAAACATGGCCAATTGCAGATCAGCCTCTACTTATCCACTCTTGTAGGCATCAGTACAAAATACAGCAATGTTTATGGTCATAATGAAAGAGGGTAATTCCCACCTAAGAGAAGCTTCCTCACCTAAAACCTCAGCAAATAGATTGGAAATTTATATCATTACCCTGAGCCTTCAGTTTGTTGGGAGAGGTTAAATTACCAACACTCACCTCTCTTGTTCAAAGTCGCCCTTGGGGCCATCTTTTCTAATATTGAGATTTAAAGATTCTGTTTACATTTAATAAAAAGCACATTACAATATTAATTGAGATACAAAGTGGTAGAGCAGCTGCTAGTCATCACTCATTGTTGCAACAACTTGCAAGACATCTAGAACTTTCAATTAAACATTTTTTAATACCAATGATGTCCTGTTGCATATTATCCAGGATCCCATTTGACCTAAATGGAAATTGTAAACACAGAATGCCATTTAAAAGATGAAAGCATGAAGTCTCACACTGCTGCTTTGATCAGGAGCCTTGAATTAAAAAAAGAAAAAAAAAAGAAAGAAAAATCCATTGTCTTTTTATACTTGTAGTAGTTTTAACTGAAGCCTTGATATATATTAAAACTAAAGAACTAGATAAGTTCCTGGAGGATAGGTCCATCAATGGCTATTAGACAGGATGGGCAGGAATGGTGTCCCTAGCCTCTGTTTGCCAGAAGCAGGGAATGAGTGACAGGGGATGGATCACTTGATGATTACCTGTTCTGTTCATTTCCTCTAGGGCACCTGGCACTGGCCACTGTCAGAAGACAGGATACTGGGCTAGATGGACCCTTGGTCTGACCCAGTAGGGCCACTCTTATGTTGGGCTGTCATGAGATTAAAAAAAAGAATCGCGATTAATCGCACTGTTAAACAATAATAGAATACCTTTTATTTAAAATTTTTTGCATGTTTTTTACATTTTCAAATATATTGATTTCAATTACAACACAGAATACAAAGTGTACAGTGCTCACTTGATATTTTTGATTACAAGTATTTGCACTGTAAAAAAAAAAAAATAGTATTTTTCAATTCACCTAATACAAGTACTGTAGTGCAATCTCTTTATCATGAAAGCTGAACTTACAAATGTAGACTTGCATACAAAAAAACCTGCATTCAAAAATAAAACAACGTAAAATTTTAGAGCCTGCAAATCCACTCAGTCTTCTTGTTCAGCCAATCGCTCAGACAAACAAGTTTGTTTACATTTGCAGGAGATAATGCTGCCTGCTTCTTGTTTACGTCACGTGAAAATGACAACAGGCATTCTCATGACACTGTTGTAGCTGGCGTCGCAAGATATTTATGTGCCAGATGTGCTAAAGATTCATATGTCCCTTCATGCTTCAACCACCATTTCAGGGGACTTGTCCATGCTCATGATGGGTTCTGCTTGATAACAATCCAAAGCAGTGCGGACCAACTCATGTTCACTTTCATTATCTGAGTCAGATGCCACCAGCAGAAGGTTGATTCTCTTTTTTGGTGGTTCAGGTTCTGTAATTTCCACATTGGAGTGATGCTCTTCTAAGACTTCTGAAAGCATGCTTCACACCTTGTCCCTCTCAGAGGCACTTCAGAGTCTTAAACCTTGGGTCAAGTGCTGTATCGGTCTTTAGAAAATTTACATTGGTACCTTCTTTGCGTTTTGTCAAATCTGCAATTAAAGTGTTCTTAAAATGAACAACATGTGCTGGGTCATCATCTGAGACTGCTATACCATGAATATATGACAGAATATGGGTAAAACAGCAGGGGACATACAATTCTCCCCTAAGGAGTTCAGTCATAAATTTAATTAACGCATTATTTTTTTAAGAAGTGTCATCAGCATGAAAGCATATCTTCTGGAATGGTGGCTGAAGCATGAAGGGGCATATGAATGTTTAGCATATCTGTCATGTAAATACCTTGCAATGCCAGCTACAAAAGTGCCATGCGAACATCTGTTGTCACTTCCAGGTGACATTTTAAATAAGAAGCGAGCAGCATTATCTCATTAAATGTAAACAAACTTGTTTGTCTTAGCAATTGGCTGAACAAGAAGACTGAGTGGACTTGCAGGCTCTAAAATTTTAGATATTTTTGTTTGAGTGCAGTTATGTAACAAAAAAAATAAATCTACATTTGTAAGTTGCACTTTCACGACAAAGATTGCACTACAGTACTTGTATGAGGTGAGTTGAAAAATAGTATTTCTTTTGTTTATCATTTTTGCAGTGCAAATATTTGTAATAAAAATAATATGCACTTTGATTTCAATTACAACACAAATACAATATATATGAAAATGTAGAAAAACATCCAAAATATTTAATAAATTTCAATTGGTATTCCATTGTTTAACAGTGCGATTAGAACTGCAATTAATCACGATTAATTTTTTTAATTGCAATTTTTTTTAGTTAATCACATGAATTAACTGCGATTAATCGACAGCCCTAATTAAAATCTACAGAGAATATTTTTAGTAGAATTCCAGTTTAATCAAGCAATCCTTCTGAAACATTCATATATTGAATGTACATAGACAATCAATCTCAATCCTTTCCATTCAGTAAATCAGAGGTTTTCAAATTGTAGGGCACACTGCAAAGGAACATTTGGAGGGGTGGGGGAAGCAGTGGGGCTTGGGAAGGGAGCACCTCCTCCACCTCCGGACTCACCTCTTTTTGTCTGGGATGCACAGTCAAAAGTTGTAACTCAAAGGGGGTGGGGGGACAGCTCAAAGTTTGAAAACCGCTGTACTTAATGCTGGAAACACTATACCCTGTCATCCCTGGGTAGTATACACAAAATCAGGGAGACAGTCACAACATGTGGAAGTTAATTTTTCAAGTTTTGAAGGAGATGGACAGGTTTGTACTTCCACAAAATTCTGCTTTCAAAAAAGCACATATTTAATTTTATTACTTCTGTATTTTTAATTTAAAAAATACATGCACACTAAAACAAAGAACTATTTCCAACTGCAGTCTTTAGTCACTAAAAAGCCACGCATAATGCAGGTTAAAAGGAAAAATGCTGGAAACACTACCCTGACCTCACCTTACTAAGACATATTTAATGTTGCCAAGGGGGTAAATCTATAACAGGGTTATAAGCACTCTGTTTTTACCCATGGATCCAATGTAATATCTTAAACCTCTCAAATCTATAAAGCAATCTGAAAAAGTTCGGTGGACATAAAAGTTGATTTTCATTCAGATTTTTTATATCCTTTCTAAAAGTAGCTGTATTTATTCAAAAACAGTGAGGGACAGATTGTGATTCAGTCTTACATGGCTATAAGGCGAAGTGACACCACCTTGTCCCCTGCCTTGCATGGACTCCCTGTACCTTGGCAGTGGGTAGGGCAAAGCAGGGGCTGTGTGTCTAGTACTTCCCTTACCTTCTGCACAGGTGGGCAAGGAGCGGATGGGGGAGCCAGGAATGGTCGGAGCACAAGCTCTGCCCCTCCAATGTTCTAGCAAGTGCAACTGAGCACATGTGTTGGGTGGGGAGGGGATCTGCTATTGGTCAGGAGAAGCAGCAGATTACCTCCTCCCCTGGGAGAAACTGTAGAGCAGGTGAAGAATAGTGAATCTCCACGTACACAATTCCTTCCTCCTGGGGCAGTACAACTCCATGCATCCCCTTACACAGGGCTGTACCAAAAGCCATAGTCCACTTTAAAAAAAAAAAAAAAAAAGAAGATTATTCATTCAGATTTTTGCTACACTAAATACAACAATTCCTAGTTGCCCTTGAAAGTCTATTAACATCCAATAGACTTTCAATAAAATAGGTTTCAACAATTTCCCCCAGATCACAATAGCCTGGCAGCAACATAAACAACAAAAATGTAATAACCCCTTCCCCTGAAAGACCATCACCTGTCCCACTCCTCATCCATGCCTTTCTCCTATCTCCTTACAGGTCAAAGAGAAAAGATGGGCTTCGCAACATGCAAATCTTGGGCTGTTGCAGCCCAAGGCGAGAAATGAATTACAAAGACATGGGAGCCTAGCAGAGAGAATGTCTTGCCAGCAGCCTTCTCTCTTTATGCAGTATCAATGGGGCTCCAGCTCAGATGTCTCCACGAAACACAACTGTGGCAGTATTACATGAGGCAAGAGGAGATTTCCACCAGCAGCTCTCTAGCCATTCTCTCTCTCACTTCATTGTCAGAGATCACCTGTAAACCATCTTGCCCTTAATGAACATTTATCTAGCTTGGTGGAGGCCTGGGAATTTAAACAACATTGGGGTTCTTGTAACAACAAAAATCCCACAGGAATCTCCATACAGGATCATGCTCCCTGCTTCCCAGGGCCAGCCAGTTCTTCTGCCCAGTGCGTCAGAAGGGTGTAGCCCTGACTGCACCTCTTCTCCTTCCCCTTTTTGGCTCTCACACTCCAAGGGGAATAGGACATGAGCAATTCCCGTATGGGGACTGGAACTCTGCCTGGCCTGGGCCTTACAGGCTGCATATGGGAGGGGAAAAGTCTTGTTCCTTCCTCTCCAGCTGCACACTCATGCAAGAACCATGCAGAATCTGACCCTTAGTGCTTCTTTATTGGTTCTTGCACTAGGTGATCCCTATTCAACCATGCATCTAGTACACACTCCAAATACATTTTAATTTAACATGTAAATTGCAGACTAAACTGAGACTTTTCTTTTTTGAAAAGCCACTATGGTTCTTTTCTATAATCTGTGCAGAAAGAAGTGTTTATAAATAGGTTCTGCAAATGTATTTATATTACAGCTCAAAACATTTTGGCACCAATCTCTCTTGACAGAGGTGGTAAATTGGATTGGATGTTAATCTGACTGGAAATAAAAGCTAAAATTACTTTTCTAAAAACAGCGGGTAACAGTAATATGCGGAAATGAATAAAAGATCAGATCAGAACCATGAAACTATATACTATGTAAACCACTGTGCATTAAAACAGATTCAGAACTATGGACTAAAAGCAATGGCATATTTCAGCCACATAAGACCAGATCTGGGGCAAATCCTACTAAAGATTCTGGTAGCTCTCATGGTTTCTGGGTAGTAGGAAATGATAAAGTTAAAAAGGATAAATAAAACCCACTAAATGTCTTGAACTCGATGTGTTTATAAGACAGTTGGTCACATAGGCCAGAGCGATCTCAACAGTTTGTCCTAGGTGAAGGCTTGATTAAATTAGTTCAGACAGATCTTTATCACACATGAGCTTAAAGCTGTACTTTAGCCATAAAAGCGGAGAACAGATGCAATGTGGAAATCAGCCAAATTAAAAATGGAAATGAATATTTGTTTAGAAAATCTGCTGCTAATGACTTTGTTGGTGGAAAACTATATTTATAGAAAAAAATCCTTCATTATACTAGTAACATCCACATTAGGTAAATGGTTCCTAACAAGCCCATTTGTCCAGAAGTACAGAAAACAGAAATCCACAACACCTGGAGAACTTGTGATACATATCTTGTGAAAAAAAGATCTAAGAAAATCACCCATAAAACATCAATGCACTGGGAAACAGAGATTGCAGCCTCTGAAGTGGATTCTCATATAATCCGTTCAGAATAATGAAAAATTTTAGTTGAATCTCTAGAGGAAGCAGTGTTCACCAGACTGCCTTTCAATATGGGATTCAGGATATCATCAGTTGGAAGAGAATTACTCTGAGATTCTATCCAGATGAGATATTTATCAGAAAAATGAACGTTCCTGCTGGAAAAAACCCAAATAAAACCAGACATTCAAATACTTAATCAAATCATGTGCTGGTTCCAAATCTCACAACATTTCTTATCCATCCCCTCTTCAAACTTCACCTTCCCTCCTTTCTCTTGCAGGAACCTACAGACTTAATTTTCACTCACTGTGGATGGAGACAATACTACTGGTGATAGTACTTGAAGGAGATAAGTTAGATAAGATGACAGCTGATGAAAGAAACCTTACAAACACATAGCCTAACCCTGATTCCAGTTAGAGAACTTTGATCTGAAAATAAAGTATCAAAGCCTAAATCTGATGGCTTTGTGACTAGTAAGGGAGGACAATAAATTACTTGTTTGAAAAGAACCAAAACTATGACTCAAGAGAGTGAGGGAGATGAATTGAAATTATTCTTTAAATGAAGAAAGGCATACTTGAGCCAAAAGAAGAAGAATTTAAGGTACAAATACAGTGTAGAAACTACTGAAACCTGAAATGGACGGACATGAACAAAAATTAGTTATCCCTCCTCTGCACTACGACACACACTGGATGAGCTAGACACTATGTGTGTAATGAGACTCCGGTCTCACCATAATAAGTATCTGACACACAGGAATACTGACAAGAAAACTGAATTATTTTATTTGCTGGCAGAAACACAAGACTGGATCAGGGCTTTGAAGCCAAACACCACTGTTACATGACGGGTCAATAGCTACTGTGTCCAGTCATTACTGTTACACTCACTGATTTGACCCTAATCGAGTTTCACTAAAGTACCATAGATCATATCTAACAGGCAACAATTGCCAAGACATTGAGTCCCTATTTAGATTCAGCCAGCTTGAAGCTAGATGCCAGCCATCTACCAGAGTTCCCCAGATGACAGTATTTCAGAAACTATGGCTGTAAAAACAGAACGCCTAATTTTCCCTTGCCTGGAACGGTAACCCTGAGTAACAGCAAAAACATTCTGAGAGACACTAAAGCGAAGTATAGTACAGGTCTGTCTCATCTTACGCTCGGGTTACGTTCCGCGGTCAGCGCGTAAAGCGAAAACCGCGTATAGTCAAAATTCCATTGAGTGTAATGGCGGGCAGAATCGCCCGCACTACAGAAACAGTATTTAAATTGTTATTTTTCTCTTTTTGTTTTTTTCTTGTTTTTGCCGACCGCATAAAGCTGAAATCGCACATGTTAAGTGTGCCTAAGATGCGACAGACCTGTAACCTGTATATGATAACTACACACAGTAAGAATGTGCATGCAAAAATCAAAGTTTCTAACATAAAATTTCAGTAGGTTTGAAACATTCAAAAATACTGTAAGAGAACTAGTAGTATTAGTTATTTCCTAGCGCCCTATAAAAGACTTTTCTTGCATCTTAAAATCCTTTCAGATAGTTGTCTAGCTATGGTATGGCCTTTTAGCAACTGATTTCCCCTAGATATGCATTTAGATACCACAGCAATAGGTGCCTTAGATAGAACATGTGGGTGTCTGTTGTAATAATTATCAGCTACTCCTTTAATTCAAGTGATAAGAGTGTGCGCTGCAGATTTAAGAGTGCTGGGTTCAAACACCAATGATGATTCACACAGGGATAAATATGATTACATGATGGAAAATTCTAATTTTTCCATTTTCTAAGAAGCGGTGTACAAAAACTACATTAAAAGAATGTTAAGGTTGCAAAAATCAAGCACTCAAAATCAGGGAAGACCAGAATTAGCATTACACCCATTGCAATCTTAATTTGGTCCCTTTGTGCATATGCCTCATGATATAGTCTTATTACATGATCACATACTATTTCTACAGAATACCCCCTTCATTCAGTGCACAGGAAGGGCAGCAAATGAGACAGGGTTGTAACAGCAGCAGTGTTCTCTGTGGTAATGCACTGGGACCAAAAGAGCTGGATTCTATTTCTGACACAGATTTCCAATGCAATGTAGGACAAGACTTTAATAGTCATAGTATACACACACAAAAGGGTCAAATTTAAGGCTGCACGGACAATCTTGATGCCGGTATTTCCTAACTTTCGAGTGCTTGGCTTTGGGACCCTAACATTCTTTTAATAGGCTGTTTGTATGTATGCATAACTATAGGATAATCCAGGATGTGTTTCTCAGCCAATGGGCTGGTCATCAGTGTAGCCTGAAGAGGACCAAGCGGAAGCCTGTTTCTAACATTTATTGGGGATTTATGGGACACACCACATTTCAAGAGATAACAAAAATATTTCAACTCTTGGTTTCAATTTCTCCAGTGCATTCAGTAGTTTCCATTGACCTTGGAGAAGGTTTCAAAAACAAGAGGCCTCAGTGACCAGCACTGCTTAGGAAGGATGCTTTATACCTGAGACCACTTCAAAGGTTCACCCAAAGCTATTTGTGAAAGATGATGAGTAAGAGAGAACTTTTATTCTTCACTAGAACAACGATGGCTTATTTTCTACCTCTCTTCCTCCTACTCTTCATGGATAGTTTTGTGCCATTTAGGCCCAGCCCATAGTTCAGATGGTATAAAACCACACTGTCCTTGTGGAAACACTGGGAGCCATTCTGCCTCAGAGACTATGGGGGGCTACAATTCTTCCCAGCCCCTATACAGGAGTGATGAAGGCTCCTTACATCTGCTCTCACTATAGTGCATATGTAATGGGGGGGCAGGAGGGAGAAGGGGCAGAATATTTTTGACAGCAATGTATTACACTCCCTTTTTTCCAGCACCTCAACTTAACTCTTTGCAGCAGCACAGGCCAGAGTTCTGCCTTTGCAGGACTCTTCAGGAAGCAGCACACAGTTAAAATCAGAGTTATTGTATGTAAAACCCTAATAGACGTTAATCTTCCCAGTCAATTTCAAAAAAGGAGTAACATACACTTTCTTGGTAAAAAATGTTTAATGAACACAAAACACATTGTCAATAGTATAAAATATTGTAAATTGTGCCTGGTACATGATGAATATCTTTTAAATAAAAGCTCTCAGATAGTAAATTTACTGGTGTTCTTATACAAACTTGCCCTTTTGTTTCTGTTACAGACATTCAAATATAAGGTTTCAACATAAAGTTCTATATTTCAGCACATACATCAACATACATTCCCCTCTGATCTTCTCTCAGAGATGATTTCTGAGTCTTTATAGTGTGAGCATACTATGGAGAGGGTGACACCTGGACTCTTCAGAGCTTGAGAAATGGCAGCATCCCCATCCTTTCAAAACACTTCAGAATGTCAGCAAACACATCGTCTGGGCATCTCCACAGTTAGCTGAGAGGACCACTCAGCTACTGATGAAACAGACATCTGTAACCTGTATCCAGATTGGTACAGGGATTGGGACCCAGCCTTCACAGCAAACACAATGCTTGGTCCTGCATCAATCGGCCACTGAGTGCACAGAGCTGTTTTTAACGCCTTTATTTATATCTCCCCATACTGCCTTGTTCTCCGATTAGCTCAGCTCTCAGAGGGTGACTAGGATATGAAGACCTACCAGTTGGGGTTCCCTCACAATGAAAACTTTCTACACAGCCTCAGAACAGGTACTGGCAATATCTGGTGGCTTCTGTGTCTTTCTGAGTTACTCCGCCCTGCTGTCGGCACACGTGCAAAGACACAGACACGTCTCCTCCCCACTGCTTCTCTTCCCTCTCCTGGAGAAAAAGTCAAATGCTGCATATAAAGAAGGTGGGTTACAAAATCATTTAAGGGCAAATGCAATCTGGCACTATAGAGCAAATTTTATGGAATTCTCTTTTCAGTAGTGGGATATTGGCACTGCATGAGTACTTGCGACACCTGGTGGCTAATTTCTGGAAGTGCTTAGGAAAATAAAGGAAGAGGAAGTAGAACTAGTGGAGAAAATACAAAGGGAGTCTAAATGGCACTTAGTAAGGAATCTGGTTACCAGAGGTAACAAGTGGAAAACACTAAGTGAAAATTCAAACAAATATGTTTCACTGAAAGCAAATTGAATAGATCTTGCTACCCTATGAAGGGATCAAAAAACAACACTAGTTGAATTTCAAGTCTTGTATCTCAAGGTCCTATTTTTTTCCTCCTCTTTTAACAAATTTTCACCACTTTTTCTTCTTGCTCTAAGGCTGCTAACCAGCCATTTTGGGCCAATTTCCTTACAAACTGGTTTCAGATCAGTTGCAGATGGTTGTTTTCATGCCAGTGGTGTTGGCCTTAAGTTATTTTGTCAAACCAGAAGATTTATTTGTTCTGGTGGAAGGAAGACTGTCCAGTCTGCTCTGCCACGCAGTATGAAAGTTCACAGCACTTGTCACCATGAATACATTTTTAAATTAAAATGGCATTTCTCAGCATCTGGGTGAGGTGAGGGCAGCCAACTTGCCAAACAAAAATCAATGTGATTGGCCATAGTGACAATATGAGAATTCAGTGGGGGAGTGTGTAAAATAGTCTTCCCTTCCTGCTTTAATAATGGTTTAACCATCATAAAAAGAACTCTAGAATTTTATAATCAAAATATTTTATTTAAACACTGACTTTTTTCTTCAGGCTCCTCAACCCATTATTGACACAGGTTAGATTTCATTTTCTCTTCTCTTGGGTTCTGACATAATTACATAATTTTTGACCAGAAAGTCATACCCAGAAAATGGCTCAGAAATTCTTATTTTATTTAAAAATACTTGTTCATCCTTGAAGATATTGGTTTCCTTTCATGGTTCCTGCCTGTGCTTTCATGAAGCTCAGAATTGCACTACATCCCACACAAGTAAGCTCACTGATGCTCGATAGGAAAAAGGCCACACTTTGTTTGCCTAATCAACCCACTCAAACCACCGTGGGTTTGAGATTAAATCCTAATTCAAATATTAGAAGCATCATGCCCCAATTCAGAGAAACTGTTTAAACAAAGAAAAATTCTAATGAAAAAAAAATAGATGCAATATGCTCACCTATATATTATTTAGTTCTACTCTTAAGACATAGCACACACTTCCCTTTAGCTAGAAAGCCATTTCTTAAATTGAATAATCCATGAAAAAAACCATGGGTTTAAATTACAGGAAAAGGTGTTGCAAACTTTAATGAGTGTTGCAAATCCAGAAACAGTTCACATCATTTGAAAAGCCTCCAGTTCCACAATATTCACCCATCCCTAATTTCTCTCTCTTCCTGTCATCTTCTCTCCTCCCTTTTTGGGACTGTCAAGTCTCTCATTACATATTCATCACTGGACAGATAACTACAATTTTTTTTTGAGTTAACATATGGCAAGAAGCTAAAATCATTCCTGCATCTCTTTGAAAATTTGACCTACTTCTAAAACATCATTGATGGACTCATCCCCTTGTGGTTGTATATCATCTTAGTCTATACTTCTCATCTTAGGTTTATGGACCCTAGTACGTACTGTCCTTTTGCAGTTCAATAGCAGCATACAGTTAACTAATTGACAGATCCAATAATGGCCAGGTGATAGTGTAAGGAATCACACATACTATGGTTGATCAGCACATAGCTGATTTGATCATATGCTGAATTCAATACAACATATTTCTATTCAGTTTTAGGATACTACAGGGTCAGGTTGGCTCCCGCGATAGGCTGTTAAAATGGGTTTGTACAATTTGATGTATCAAGGTAACATTTTTGCTAATGGAACTTTCTTCCTCATCTTAATTACACTGGTTTGGTTCATGCTGCTGTAGTTAAAAGATAAGGCTGTACCCAAAGGCGCAATCTAAGCACCGGGAGGCACTGGGACTCAGATATAGCCATCTCAGGCACAGTTCCCCCGATTCTCTCTTGCTCAGACACGCTGAGAGAGAGCAATAATATGTTGCTCGCTGGCCACCACTGGCCAGTGCATTGGGGGAGAAGCGGCAACACTCAACCTATTCTTTGCATCTCTCTGCTCACGTGCTATAGGGAAGGTGCAACTTCTACATCTTGGACCCAACGTCCAAATAGCTTGCCCAAGGGGTAAAAGGATGAGTCCTGACTCCCTCCTATTCACTTACATGGGTATGTAGTCCCAGTTATAATCTAGTCCTAGAACTTCCTAATGAACCCTGTTTTATAGGTTGGTGGTAAAGTTTCTGCCAACCTGAAACTTGCATACAAATACATTACCAAAGTGTAAAACAAACTATTTGCCTATTCTTGTTTATTTTCTGAGGATAGGGAAAGCAGGTTTTACTGAGCAGACTAAAATAATTTCATGTTTTAAAAAAATATTTCAGTTAAAACATTTGTAATTTATACATTGTTTTGTTTTCAGTTTGATTAGTTTCACTTCCTTCAAATGCCTTTACTAGCACAGTGCTGCTGTGGGTTTGGGTTTGCAGCATTGCAGGACAAAACAGGTTCATTTTCCTATCCATGTTAATGGAATGCAAAATTAATATCCTAAAGGGTGAAAGTTAAGGTAGATTTTTTTTAATATTGTTAAAAATCGAAAGAATTTTTTTAAATGTTGTGCCAATACATAAAAAAGGCAAATGGGACCCAGGTAATTATAGGCCTATCAGTCTGACACTGCTCCCAGGCAACATAACGGAGCTGCTGATATGGGACTCAGTTAATAAAGAACTAAAGGAGAGTAATATAATTAAGGACAATCAACCTGGGTTCATAGCAAATAGATCCTGTTTAACTTGATATTTTTGAAATGAGATTACAAGTTTGGTTGATAAAGGTAATAGTTTTGATGTAATATACTTAAGACTTCTGTAAGGCATTGGACTTGGTACCACAAGACATTTGGATTAAATATCTAGACCTACAAAATTAACATGTCCCACATTAATTGGATTAAAAACTATAGGTCTCAAAATGTAATTGTGAATGAGATTCATCATCGAGCGGGTATAATTTTAGTGGTGTCCCACAGGGAGCTGTTCTTGGCCCTGTGCTATTTAACATTTTTATCAATGACCCAGAAGAAAATGTAAAGTCATCACTGACAAAGATTGCAGAAGACACAAAGATTAGGGGAGTGATAAATAATGAAGAGGACAAGTCACAGATACATAGGGTGACCAGATGTCCTGATTTTATAGGGACAGTCCCGATTTTGGGGGCTTTTTCTTATATAGGCACCTATTACCCCCCACCCCAGTCCTGATTTTTTACACTTGCTATCTGCTCACCCTACAGATACAGAGCAATCTGGATTGCTTGGAAAGAAGGGTGCAAGCAAACAATATGCCTTTTAATATGGCTAAATGTAAATATATACATCTAGGAACAAAGAATGTAAGCCATACTTACAGGATAAGGGGGCTGTGTTCTGGGAACCAGTGACAAAGAGATTTAGGGTTTGTGGTGGATAATCAGCTGAACATGAGCCTTCAGTTTGACACTGTAGCCAAAAAGGCTGAGGTGTTCCTTAGATGCATAAAAGAGGGAAATCTTGAGTAGAAGTAGAGGTTATATTTTACCCTCTGTATTTGGCCCTGGTGTGACCACTGCTGGAATAGCATGTCCAATTCAGGTGCCCACGATTCCAGAAGGATGTTGATAAATTAGAGAAAGTTTAGAGAGAGACATGAGAGTGATTACAGGATTAGAAAACATGCTTTATAGTGATAAACTAAGTAGATTGAGCTGTTTGAGTCTAACAAAGAGAAGGTTAAGAAATGATCTGATCCCAGTCTATAAGTATCTTCAGGGGGAGCAAATATTTGATATGGGCTCTTCAATCTATCAGAGAAAGTTATCACAATCCAACCGACGGAAGGTGAAGCTAGACAAATTCAGACTGGAAATAAGGTGAGGGTAATTAACCATTGAAACTAACTACAAGGGTTGAGGTGGAGTGTCCAACACTAGCAATTTTAAAATCAAGATTAGATTCCTCTCCTCCCATCCCCCAGATATACTGCAATTCAAAAGGAATCATTTTGGGGAAGCTCTGTGGAGCCCGTGTTTTACAGGAGGTCAGACTGGATGATCGCAATGGTCTCCTTCTGGTCTTGGATGAAGGAATTTTAAAAAAAATATTGTTTTTTTACTTGACAGCATCCCATTAAACTATCTGGTAGCCATGATCGCAAGTGGAGTACTGAAGGCTGCTGTACAAAGTAATTTTTAACTTTCCAACTAACTTAAGGTTTTGTATGGACTCTCATCACTGCAGTAACTGGGTACTGATACTTTATAAGGAAAGTAGCAGCAGTTCAAGAGAGGCACAGTGAATGTTTCCATTGCTAGTAGACTAAGTCCAACATTTTCAAACTTGGCTGCCTAAAGTTAGACATCCAAATTGAGGTAACTGCATAAGGAACCTGAATTTTAGAGGCAATGAGTATCTGCACCTTCCATTAACTTCAGTGCTCCCACTAAGTGTAGTGTAGATACTCACAATCCCTCTGAAAATCAGGCCATTTTTATTTAACTAACTGTAGGCACCCTAGTTTAAACATGGTGGCCTGTATACTAAAAGTCTGGGTATATGTTCCCAATAGAAAGTATTATTTCTCCATTACTCTTACCCAGAACTTTTTTCCTTTCCCCTCCTCACACACCAGTGGCTGAGACTGGTTTAAACATGATATTATTATGCAACAAAATACATAGCAGCACTTTGGGAAGTTTGACAAACTGGAATACATGTTTAGCTTTCCTGCCTCAGAGACAACTCAGAAGAGAGAAGGATCTGGCAGGCTTCCTGGAGCAGGGCTACAACTGGTTCTGCTTTATATTCAGTAGGATTTATAGACATTTTGTGAGCATTTACTTTACAGAGCAACAGCTACAGAACAAATCACTTTTTAATCCTTGTACTATAATTAAACACCTCTGAAAGTTAAGCAGAGCTTCTGTGCATGAAAGAGTAGACTGGAAAGAAATTATTAATGTATTTATATGGACAGGACTATTCACAGCATATAAATACATGCATGTTTAGCAGATTTGCTAGCTATGTAGAGCTGAATTTCATGCTTCATTGTTTCCTCTTCTCTCTCTCTCATGTCAGCTCATCATATCTCATAAGGAAAACCAGACCTTTCATCTTCTCTCCTCTCTGTATAAGGATTAATTCACTGGACACATGGCACTTAGGAAGAATTCTCCTAAAAAAAATGGTAGGTGCACAGATCTTGGGGAAGGTATTGGGATTTCCAGAGCAGACCTGTATAGTCTGGAAATTACTTTGAACCAGTCTGGATCACCTTTGGAGTTAACAACATCAATCTCTCTGATTTTTATATCTGATCACAATAGAAATCTGCTAGCTAGGTTTATAGTGTAATGTGATTGGATTAGTTCCTCCAAAAGAAATTTTCCTCAGAGTTTACCATGTTCTTTATCTTCCTCACAGCCTCCTACCTCTCCATGCTCTTATGGATCTTCCACTTGGTATAAACCTCTTTGTGGCTTACCTTCTTACATCTCCCTCCCTGGAGCTCTATCATATTTTGCTCACCCACAGATTCCTCTGCTCTGCTCCCTTCTCCCTCACTTCCATAAATCTCACTCATCCCCAACTTCCTGCTCCTTCTCTTCACTGCTGGTGACATTTCCCTTAATCCAGGCCCCACCTTCATCCCTACCCTTCCTTCCTGATAAGTGCCTCACCCTCCACCAGGCTTCTGCCTCTGATGCTGATAACCTCATTTCCATCTGCTACTCCTCCCGTTTGTTCAAGAAGTTCACAAATACATGGAAACAGGGATACAGTTAAGGTTATTGAAATGTATAAGGCAAGTTTGCACATGTCAGTAATGTCAGCTGAATGTATGAACTGTAAGGCTAATACAATATTTATGTAAATTACCTTGACAGTTTTTTTAGTGCTTAGGGTTTTGTAATGGTGATACTGTAAACCAGGATTTTAAAACATAGTAGCCTAAAGTTACACTCCTAAATCCATACTTAGGCACCTGCCTGATTTTCAAATGTGCTGAGAACATAAGAATGGCCATACTGGGTTTGACCAATGGTCCATCTTCTGATAGCGGCTGGTGCCAGATGCTTCAGAGGAAGCGAACAGAACAGGGCAATTTATCAAGTGATCCATCCCCAACATCCAGTCCCAGCTTCTGGCAGTCAGAGACTGATGGACAGCTAGAGCACAGGACTGCATTCCTGATCATCTTGGCTAATAGACATCGATGGGTCTATCCACGCCATTAACTTTTTTTTAATCCAGTTATACTTCTGGCCTTTACAACATCCCTGGGCAATGAGTTCCACAGGTTGACTGTGCAGCATGTGAAGTAGTACTTCCTTAGGTTTGTTTTAAACCTGCTGCCTATTGCTTTCATTGGGTGACTCCTGATTCTTGTGTTATGTGAAAGTGTAAACAACATTTCCCTATTCACTTACTCCATTCCATTCATGATTTTATAGACCTCTATCATATCCCCCTTTAGTCATCTCTTTTCCAAGCTGAACAGTTCCAGTCTTTTTAATCTTTCCTCATATGGAAGCTATTTCATAGCCCTAATCATTTTTGTTGCCCTTCTCTATACTTTTTCCAATTCTAATACATCTTTTTTTTCAGATGAGGCAACCAGAACCGCATGCAGTATTCAAGGTATGTGCATAGTATGCATTTATATAGTGGCATTATATTGTCTGTCTTATTTTCTATCCCTTTCCTAATGGTTCCTAACATTCTGTTCACTTTTTTAACTGCTGCTGCACATTAAGCAGATGTTTTCAAAGAACTATCCACAAAGACTCCAAGATCTCTTTCTTGAGTGGTAACAGCTAATTCAGACCCCATCATTTATTATGTACAGTTAGGATTATTTTTTCCACTATACATTAATCAATACTGAAGTTCATCTGCCATTTTCTTACCCAGTCACCCTGTTTTATGAGATCCCTTTGTAACTCTTTGCAGTCTGCTTTGGACTTAACTATCTTGAGTAATTTAGTATCATCTGCAAACTTCGTCACCTCACTGTTTACCTTTTTTCCCAGATAATTTATGAATATGTTGAACAGCACTGGTCCCAGTACAGACTCTTGGAGGACCACATTATTTACCTCTCTCCATTCTGAAAACTGACTATTTATTTCTACCCTTTGTTTTCTATCTTTTAATCAGTTACTGATCCATGAAAGGACCTTTCCTCTTATCCTGGGACTCCTTACTTTGCTTAAGAGCCTTTGGTGATGGACCTCGTCAAAGGCTTTCTAAAAGTCCCAGTACACTATATCCACTGGATCATCCTTGTCCACATGTTTGTAAACTCCCTCAAATAATTTTAATATATTGGTGAGTCATGATTTCACTTTACAAAAGCCACATGGACTCTTCCCCAACATAGTGTTCATCTATATGTAGGGCACTACCAAATTCACAGCCGTGAAAAACATGTCACAGACTGAAATCTGGTCTGCTCTGTGAAATCTGGTCTTTTGTGTACTTTAACACTATACTATAGGGTAAAAGTATGCAGCATTTCTCAAATTGGGGGTCCCAACCCAAAAGGGGGTTGCAAGGCTAGTTAGGGGGGGTCACAGTATTGCCACCCTTACTTCTGTGCTGCTGGCAGCGGTGGTGCCGCCTTCAGAACTGGGCACCCGACCAGCAGCCACTGCTCTCTGGACACCCAGCTTGAAGGCAGTGCGGAAGAAGAGTCACAATACCGTAACTCCCCCTAAAATAGATTTGTGACCCCCTTTTTGGTCAGGACCCCCAGTTTGAGAAATGCTGAGTCAAGGGCTTTACATGTTTTTATTTTGCCATTTAAAAATACATATTAGCGTTTTGTTACAACAAACCTTGTAATTTAAGACTTAAATATCTGAAACTGTGAAATTCAGTATTTTTTAAATGTTATGATGTGAAATTTATGAAGATGAACTTGGTAGGGCCCTATCTATAGGTCTGACTATTCTGTTCTTTACTATAGTTTTAACCAATTTGCCTTGTTCTGAAGTTAGGCTTACTGGCTGTAATTGTCATCTGGTACAGAGGCTGATTTAAGCCACATACCACAGTTAGGAGTTCTGCAATTTCATATTTGAGTTCCTTCAAATCTCTTGGGTGAATACCATCTGGTCCTGGTGACTTATTACTGTTTAATTTATGAATTTATTCCAAAAATGTCTCTACTGACATCTCAGTCTGGGACTGAAAAGAATGGCTCAGGTGTGGGAACCTCCCTCTGTAGTGAAAACCAATGCAAATAATTCATTTAGTTTTTCTGCAACGGCTTCTTTAGCACCTCGATTGTCCACTGGCCCTACTGATTGTTTGGCAGCATTCCTGCTTCTGATGTACCTTACAAATTTTTGTTACTAGTTTGTGTCTTTTGCTAGATGCTTTTCAAATTCTTTTTTGATCTCTCATTATACTTTTACACTTAACTTGCCAGAGTTTATGCTCCTTTCTATTTTCCTTGCTAGGATTGGACTTCCAATTTTTAAAGGATGCCTTTTTGCCTCTAACCGCCCCTTCTCTGTTTAGTCAGAGTTGGGCTTTTTTTGGTCCTCAATTTGTGTGTGTGTTTGTGTGTGTGTGTGTGTGTGTGTGTGTGTTTGTTTGTTTAAACACACTTAGGACATACAATTAATTTAAGCCTCTATTATGGTGTTTTAAAAAAGTTTCCATGCAGCTTGCAGCTATTTTACTCTTGTAACTGTTCCTTTTAAATTTCTGTTTAACTAGCCTCCTCTTTTTTGTGTAGTTCCCCTTTTTGAAGTGAAATGCTACTGTGGTGAGTGTCTTTGGTATTCTCTTCATGCCCCCCAGTATGTTAAGTTTAATTACATTATGGTCACTATTACCAAGTGGCTCAGCTATATTCACCCGTTGGACCAAATCCTGAGCACCCAACAAAGTCAGCGTTTAAGGCCAGAAAGGACCTCTAGCACTCTCAACCACACATGCATTAGGCACAGTGCATACTCCTGGCAGCAGTGAGGAGCAGCAATGCTGGCCTCCCCACTGGCCACTCAGGTTTGGCCCTGCCAGCCCTACATCACAACAGGGCCTGGCAGGGCCAAAACTGAGTGAGTAGCGTTGTGACCTGATGCATGGGGTCACACTGCTGCTCAGGTTTGGCCTCAGAGGGGCCATAGGGCAAAACCGGAGTTACAGGGGTCACATCATCACTCACTCGGTTTTGGATCCACAGCTCTATCGTGCTGAAGGGGCCACTGGACTAATCCTGAGTGGGCAGTGTGGCAGCCAGTGCTGCTCCTCCTTGCTGCTTCATGGGGCCGGATCCCACCCTCTGGGGCCTGGCCGGCCTCACCCTGTTTTCAGCAGCCCATGTCATCTCTCAGGGATAGGGAGTGACTCTGCACTTGGGCGAGCTGTGCTGGAAAGCAGGGGCTGAGCATGGCATGGACTCTGCAGGGGAGGCAATGAGGCCAGCAGCTGCAGCAGGGATGGCTCCATAGGGATTGCTGGTACAGACCATGGAAAAAATTTCTGAAGGCTCCCCTGGAAGGGACCACCAGATCATCTAGTCTGGCCTCAGGTATATCACAGACCACCAACACATTAGACCTGCACACTAAACCCAATGACCAAAATTAAACCCAAGTATTACAGCGCTCAGGAGACTAACTGTTGTGTGCCACCAGCAGAGAATAGGAAGGACCAAGATGCACTGGTACCCGACGACACTGCAAAGGCAGGAAACATTTTAACTGAGGTCTATTTAGATAATCCTGGGAAGTGACCTGGGCCCCATCCTGCAGAAGAATGCAAAAAAACCCAGGCCACTGCCAACCTGACCAGGTGGAAGATTCCTTCTCAACTCCACATATGGCAATCATTTACACCTGGAGCATGTGAGCAAGAACCAGTCAGCCAAACACCTGAGAAAGAGTATTGCCTGTACCACCTCAGAGCACTGGTCATCCCGTCCAGTGTCTCATTTCCAGCCGTGGCCATCCCTGATACTTCAGAAGGAGACAAAACCAAAAACCCAAGCAGAATACATTGGGTGGGGGGAGGGGTAGAGAGAATATCCCTCCCCGACTCAGGTGACCAGCTGAAGTACTGAAACATGAGATTTTTAGGAACATAAGACAAGCTGGAATGGACTCCCAGGACTGCTGAGCTCTGCCCCCCTCCATCACAAGCAACCCTATAATCCCACTCAAATTTGTCCAGTTCTCTCTTAAAACTAATTGTTTACCACCACAACTCCTGTTAGGAGACTGTTCCAGTCAGAACCTCACATAACAATCACATGAATTATTTTAGCCACTTTAACTTTAAATTAGCAAAGCTTGTGTGCAAGAATTACCTTTTTCTTTTGTAATAAATAAGACTATAAGGAGCCCACAAAGTGTAAGTCAAGTTGTCACAGCAAACTATGTGCTTGGCAAATAATGTTTTCTGCTATGTCAGGCTAGTAGTAGTTTGCCTAGAAAACTTTATGCACCGGGCACATCATTTTTGTTGTGTGGCATTAGGCTCTCCACTCCTATGCATCTCCTAGGGTGAACAGTGGATTTGAGGAGATCCACAGCAACAAGGTTCCCCTCTTGTACACCAATGTGTTGCTGGGAAAAGTGCCTGCCCTGCGGAGTTGAGAACCTAGGTGACATTCTGGACCCACTGAAGTCAATGGCAAAACTCCCACTTCAGTGGGGCCAGGATTTCA
The DNA here is from genome assembly GCA_003942145.1 of Platysternon megacephalum. Lineage (NCBI taxonomy): Eukaryota > Metazoa > Chordata > Testudines > Platysternidae > Platysternon > Platysternon megacephalum. Next base: position 6,150,454 of record QXTE01000007.1, on the reverse strand, counting down.
CCTCCTGATTCTGAGGAACTTGGAGCTTTGTTGGGCAGGCGCCTTCTTCTGGAACACTTCTTGAGAGCTGCCCCAGACTGGAAAAAGAGCCTATGTATGATAATCTATATGTCAATGCTTTGTGTCATTTTCTACATCAGCTTCCATTCTGGCTAATATTTTCTATGTCAGTGTCTGTGACAGAGAGACATTAATAAAGAATAGTGCTAATAACTTAAATATACACACAGTTGAAAAAACTACCTGATGGGTTAAAATTTGTTTAGACCTGCAATCTCTCTGCTGGAAGCTTGAGTTGTTGAAACCAAGTCATTTGGGGATCCCCAAATACATTACAGACCTGCCCTAAACTTTAAAAATCTGACTTTCACAAAACCCTGTCTGCCTGTATAACTCTACTGAGGTAAGAGTTATGCTAGCAGAGAATCTGGCCCTCAACCTCCACCCTAGGAATAAGCAGAAGAATAAGTGGTGTACTTTTGATGGTGATCAGAATTAATGTGTGTGTCTAACAATGGGATTTAAACCTTGTTTTCACTGACAAAAATTGAACTATGGAGTTGGTACTAATGTTTTCTTAATAGAACTAGGAGTGAAATCCTGGCATCATTAAAGTCCCTTTAGGAATTTTGCCATTTACCCTGGGTGCACTGAGCTATGTAGTTTAATAGAACAACCTAGCAAAATTCCTTTTGGCAACTGGCCAGCAAAAACAGAAACTCGCTATAGAGTTTGTTATGAAATTGTCTACAGTGTGAAATGTATACAACACAACATGTGACAAGTAAAATCATGACATTTCATTCTAAAAAACTAACCTGTTTCATATACAGCTCAGCTAAATAAAATGCAACATCTTTAAATATTTCAGCCAGAATAAGTCTCCACTATACTGTAGAAATACTAGATTTTTAAATGTTATATAAATACAGCTTATCACAGCAAAAAACAAAAGTAAAGATGGGCTCATATTTCTATATATTGTAAGCTAGACCACAGAGATTATGTGTAGACTGAGGACACAATTTATTCATTTGTCCTGAGTTGCTGTGATTTGCTGGTCGAGTGTTGGCTTTGTTTCATACAGTAGGGGGGTTTGAAAACAGATCTTAGACTGGGTCACCTGCATAGCATCAGGTGGACAGAAATTGTAAGAATTCATAAATCACAGTACTGCCCAGAGTCATCAAGGGCGTGCAAATACATTTCACAGTGAAGGTCAAGCTCTTCTAATGAGTAACAAAAAATAGAGAAGGACATTTTGGAGAAAGGTTTTAGGAAGTAGTAAATATCTTTAAAGGGAGACAAGGTTATCTAGGATTTATAGGTTTTACAAATATTTATGCAAGGTGCTAAAAAGCAGCATCTCTCTTGCTTTAAACTATTTGGACAAGTAGGCTTATGGCTTTCCTCTATATGTAAATAGTTCAGCAGCATTCTAAACAGATTAATAGTAGCATCAGTATAAGTCAAATATTTATGTAAGCTACGTGAATTGAAAAGGTATTTTAAGGAGAACATTTTAGCCACAAATTTGTAAAGGCTACGGTGCTGTAATATCCTGCAGGGGAACATCCTACCTTGACTAGATCATTTTGTTTGGAACTAAAAGGCAGTATGAACTATCTATTTCCTGTTGCCTAAGAAAGAGGTTCTCTCTCTTTTAAGAGCTCTGTCTTAGATGTTCACACAGTGCCAGACAGTGTCACATATAGGTGCCTGCAAGGAAGGTTTGCAGAGAACAATGTAGGTTAATTTATCATGCAGTACATTGGAAACAGTCACTGAATGAACATGTTACTGTTTTACTGTATTTTTATTCTTCAATTCTGATTAAGTAACTTTTGATCAAATTCTCCCTTCTGCTACTTAGAGGAAAGAAGACCAAAATCATGGTTAAAGCCAGAGAAAAAGAGGTCAAAGGAGTAGGGTCCAGAAGGTTACTGTTGCCGTGTCATAGTTTTCCAGCCCTTTCCTTCCACCACTTGGGAACACGGTCCCACAGTTGCTCCATCACAGTACGTTCCTCTCTCGAGGCAAGCAGTGTAAGGCAAACAATTGGCATGACAAATTACTACTATTATAATACCAGGATGGTGCAGTCATGCTTCAATATCAGTTTGTTATTGATATTGTTGGGGTAGCCTCTGAGACCTATGTTGGGATGGCTTCCAAGACCTTATCCACTCACGTCCCAAGAACTCAGCTTGACTCCAAACTCATCACTGAGGTTTCTTTATTGGCATACAATCAAACTACACAGAACTAACCAGACTCACATGAAGGGAGTGGTATGGGCATACCACACATCCAAAATACAAAGTCATTAATCAGCTCATATTCACATTCTAAAATAGACTGCTGCACATGCCTTTTATTCCATATTGCATCACACACACACTGTGATTGGTTCATTAGTTTCTGGGACCCAATCTCCATACAGATCAAGAGCTATTCAGGCACCACACATGTGCAGCAGACAGCATTGCTTACTTCCCTACTATCTCTTCTCTTCCAATTACACAGTTACTGTGGATTCATGCTTTGTTCATTGCTTCATGTTCTTAGCCAGAATAGACCTACAGATAAGAAGGAACAATGAAGTACACAATTTATCCTATGAATTCCATTACAGAGACGCCTACATTTTATGAAGGTTTAGGGAAACTCAAACCTTTCATAAAATTGGAGGAAAATAGAATACCCTCCTCACTGAGAGACTCTCACACACTCTGAATTAAACAGAGGTTCAGAAATTCAGTTTGAAACATCTGGGCTTGAGGGTTTTCCTGTGTACTGTATCTATGATGAGTGAACTTAGAGGTTTGGAGACCATTACATGTGAAAGAATTCCCCCAAAGTCCTGATTCTGCCCTAATTTTAGCCAAATTTTCTGATTGCTTTGTACAAGCAAGAATTTATCTTAAACACTGAACACCCACTGAATCTTAGGGCTAGCATATTTTGTAGCTGAAAATACATTAACTTTACATAGTGAGTTTTCAACATTTTTAGATTTCTGTTTCTGACCACATTCCCTGCGGAAATGAAGTCTTTCACAACAGATACTGGAGAGGAGCAGCCAAGATATTTAGTAGGCACAGCTGTATTGCCTCAAGTGCAGGACAAATAGCTTTCTTTGAATAAAAGTAGTGCAAAGAATCTTCCTTTATGCTAGTAATTATTATACTGTCTCCTATCATTGTGGAAGCTGAATAGCAGCAATACACATTTACCCCTTTTGATATTTCAGTTCAGTGGTTCCAGACCCACTGACACTTTTTCCTCAGAAAGTTTATTGGCCAATTTACAGGAATGGCCAATGCTGCAGAAAATATGCTAGTTGGAAATAGTCCCAAACTAAAACCTAGTCTCTAAACAAGCCCAAACTTTGCAGAAGTTCAGGATTTGATCCAAATTACGCATCTGGCCAACATCTTTATGACAACTCAGTCTAAACCACTAGAATTAAACATCCACAAATCTTGAAAGGGTTTGGTCCAGATCTGAACTTGGTTAGTGTGGTACCAGGAGACAGGGCACCATTTTGCTGGAACTGCAGGAGTGCAATTAGGAAAAGATCTTTGCAGCATAGAAACATCAGTTTATCTGCTTACTGTTTCAGTTAAATGCTGCCTGCAATCTTCTTTCTTCTAGGTCTGCATTTTCAACTGGGAGCTGCCACTCCTGGAAACACGCCACTCAGTGAGAAGCCAGTGCGTGTGGCTTATTCACTGCAGGGCTATTAGCTTCTCTACCAATCTATGCTTTTGTGCCATACTTACCACAACAGTATTTTTTTTTTTAAATCATCATCAGTGGTCAATAGGAAAGAAAGAAGGCAGATCCTGGATGAGATCTAGACTTTCCCTTATTCTGTTCACTTGCTCCTAATCCCAAAATTTGGATGAGTGGGATCCCTAAGCATGGCAGCGCTGATTCATTTAGAGGCAATCAAAGTGTTTTAGGATATGAAATAGAGATTCCTCAAACAGCTAATATATGTCCGGATGGCAGCCTCCAACATGTCTTTTTAAATGGTGTACACTGCAATTACTACTTTCTGATCACGAATACCATCAGTCACAGAGTTGTTAGAATTCCATTCAGTTTGTATACCCTGAATGGTCTTTGGCACTGGGTATTGTTTGACTTTGCTGGATAAGGACAAGAGTCTCATGAACATATATTCAACGATTAAATCTAGTGCAACTGCCGCTCTTGTGTACTGAACCTAATATGGTCACTTCCTGCAGTTAAGAAAGCTGACAGTTGAAGCAGATGTGAGTGAACCCCAACTTTTTCTGTTCCCTTGCTATCACACTCTGGAATGAAGAAGCCTTTTGCAAGACCCACGGAGGCGATCCAGACATAAACCAAGAATTCCAACTGGTTTTAAATGTTCTCAGCTACGTACATTTGCAGGAAATGTGCACCTTGGAACGCAGCTATTATTATAATCTGTGTTCCTGCTGGAGTTTCTCCTTAGCGAGGGGTAATGATGGCAGTGCTAATGCCAAGCACAGAAACTGTACTATGCTCTCTCAAATGCAACAAGGTTGGAAGATAAAGATCAATCATCATTTGTAGGCCTATCTCCCACAGAGTGATTGTACAGATCTGATTACAATTGTGCAAAATTCAGAAGTTTAAGCAAGCTGTTGTTTCAGTTTGCATAAGTACCCACCATACAAGTTCCATGTTCAACCAACCCAAAAACTCAAAGCAAAAAAAGCAAACACACAAAAAACCACACACACCAAAAACCACCACACACGGTCTAAACCTCCAAGTTTCACACAGTTATTGATTGAAACTATAAATCCTGACGCTGTATTTGAGGGATAAAGGGCATTCATATGAAACTCTACTCAGGCTTTCCAATTTGGGCTGAGTTTCAGGCATGTTGTAAAGGGTTCGCAAACAACAATGTTGAATGTATCCTGCAGAGATTTCCCATGGATGTAGAAAGCACTGAGGATGAGTGGATATTGTTTGCACGGGGACAAGCAGGACTCAGGCAGAATATATGCTGGCAGAACAGCAAGAGGAAATTTTTCATTACAGCTTCTGCTACACAGGCCTTGCTATTTGGAGATTCACACAGATACTCCCATGCTGAATTTTTCTAGTACTCTCACAGACCATTCCAAAAATTAGTTCCGCTGCTGAGAGTGGTACTGACCAATTATTTTGCTGTACCTTTTGCCTTCTTGGTGGCCAGTTTCTTCTCTAAGTATCAAAAGCTACTGGATTAACAGGCCTACAGGTCTATTAATGACTGGTCACACTGCTCATGCAAAATGAATCAAAGGCAGTACACAAGATTTGATAGACCATTGGTCGGATCTGCAGTGGAATATCCTATATTCTTAAGTAGAGAGTCTTGAGAAGAGGCATGTAAATTTTTGAAAAAAGTAATTGGTTAACCAAAGTTAGATCAAATTCGGAAAAGGCCTCATTTTGGTTCAGTTTGAAGAGATGGGAGAAAGTACAGGTCAATTCTTATCTTGGCCAAACAAGAGCCCTCAAATCCACTACCGAATATACTGAATGTATTTCAATAGTATGTTATACTGATGGGCTGATTTAAACAATTACACAGTGCAGGCAGTGAGATTAACAAAGATGTCCCTTATAAAAAGTCATCGAGAGCAGAGGAGATCAGCAGACCTTTTTGGGAGGAGGGGCAGCATCAGACCCTCAATTTTAAAAAAAAAAGGGGGGGGGGATGAAAAGTTAATTACATATAGAAATTATGAAACCACCTTCAAAACAGAGAAGATGGGGTGCTTCTTGGAGGATTACTACATCTAACCTTGTTTGTTTTTCTAGCATAAATGAATACTTTTGTAGATCAGGATTTTTGTTTTAAAAATCCACTATTTATGTAGGTAGGAAAACAAATATGTATTGATAATTATTACACGTCAGTTTATAAAATAAATAAATATTTGGTTCCATTAAAAAGTTGGCAGCACTCTGCTACTTTATTTTTTTAATCCTGCAAATGAATAGCACTGCCTATAATAAATAAAGCTGATTAAAAACCAGTTACCAACATTGGTAACTTTTATATATATTTACAAGTATGTAGTTTCAGCTGGAATGGTCATAATGTACCATAAAAGGATTTTTTAAGCACTCTTTCCACATGAAAGAAAAAAATACATATTTGAAAAACAAAACAAAATCTAACAAAGAATTTGAGCTTGAAACAAAATAGTCATAGATGTTACAGGAAAACCAAGGAAATGAATGCCAAAGTTTTCCTGTCAAACCCAGCCAACATTAATAGAACACAATCTAGGGAAACGTCAGAGGAACATTCAGAGCCCAGCTATGATTATCCGAGTCTGTTGCCGCACACTCAGAGTTCAATTTTCAGTGTAGTGTGACTTAGTGTGTCAAAAAAATGGATACTCATGTCTGCACTTAGACACATAAGTGCTGATTTAAGTATCCTATTAAAGTGCCCACATTAGATGTTCTAGTTAATAGGTTGGATGTGTTGGCTGAAGGGTAACTAATTATTATCCTCAAATTCAGAAAGACGTGAATGTGTATTCGCCTCTAGTAGTTTACACTTTAACATGAACTGAAAGTACAGTAAAGGAGAGCTTTGCTATACTTTATTCAGCAGCCTCTAACTGCTCAGTGGATTCAAGGACAAAACATGAATCGTGTTCCATTGTATCCAACTGTGATGGGACAATCTTAATCATATCAACCCCCTTTAATGGAGCTTAATATGGAGATCTGGGGAAGAGGGTAAGCACTAAAAAGCTGGCCTCCTCCATTGTCCTGCCACTTCAGCCACAGAAATACAAGTCTCAACACTCTCAAGTTAGGGAAACTGTTCACCAACATTTTGGGTCCCCTCTAAGTTCAGAGTCTCCAGAGAGACCAGCAGTTCCCATGAGCTAGGAGATGACATTTTGGACTCATGAGCAGGAGTGCCTGGGAGTACAGCTGTCAGTCTCTCTCAGACCACATGGCAGCAGAAATGCAGAACTTCAGTCTCCCAGGGGAAAAGTGCAACTATCAACTTACATTTTTTCCCTCCTCTCCCCCAACTTTATTTTCTCTTTTTGGGTATGGAAAACCCCCAGTTTCCTCATGGCTGTTGGAGAGTAAAAGGGCACATTGTGTTATTGGTTTGATGGACAAATCTGACTGACTGAAGCCAAAAGGAAGGTGGTGCCAATGTAGGGGGACCATAAAACTGGTGTCCAGGGCTGAGGCAAATCAGGACTTGGGTTAGGCCAGGTAAGGACCAGAGCTTGTAATAATATTTAGCTTTAGTTTTTATTAATCTTATTCATTAAATGTGGTAATATTTAATTTAACTAAGAACTAAGAACTGCAGATACTAAAACCGGAACTCGTGTGGTGATTCCATTTATATTTTTATGGCCCTTTAAGTAGAAAGCACTATCTTGTATATAAAAAAGGATCCTGTCTAGCTTCTATCCTTCCTCCCCCACACTGAGCCAGCATGCTTCTACTACTCACGGTTCCTGCGGCCATACTACAGCTGTTGAGAAAGCTTTATCTGCCCCCCACACACACACACACACATCGCGGCCTCTAAATCCAGGTTAACTGTTTCATGGTTCCTGAGGAACAAAGCTGTTCCAATGGGATCATGGAGAAAGGACCATTCTGGGTGGTAGGTTGGGCCAATTCCTTATAGCGCTTTAATACTGAGATCAATGTGATCTGATACTATGGGGAGCCAGTGTAATAAGCAGAGATCTATGGTGATGTGTTCTCAACCACCAGGATTGCTGGAGGCCAAATGCTGCATTCTGAACAAGTTGAAGCTTATTTATGGCTTGAGGGCTCATTCCTCAGTATCATGAGTTGCTATAATCTAGCCTGGAGGTCTCAGCAATATGGACCACAGTGGCCAAGTCAGCATCTGACTGATAAAAAGCTGCACTCCATCCTAGCCAGCCACAGATGAGAGAATGTGTTTTTGGTAACAATAGCTATAAAGTATCCAGCAACAGTGAGGAGTTGTGACCCTCAGAACACCCCAATGCCAGATAGCAAGGGGCTCCCTCGTATGTAAAAAAATGTCAGTCTGAGCTGGCCTGACCAGCTCAAAACACCTCACACACCATTGTCATGATGTTCATTTAAAAGGTGTCTTTGAAATATATAATTTGAAAAACTAACAACACGCTGGTCATTAACAGCACTGTGAAATGAATGTAACAATGCTGTATGTGAGATTATGCATACTCTCTGATATGTTTTGGAGTCTGTAGACAGACCAAGGAGGCAAAACAGGGTGTTTTTTCCCAGAAAAAGGAGAAACGCAAACACCTCTTTCGCTCAATTGCAGATTGAGCCAGGTGTGACAAGAGTCAGGGACAATGGACTACTCATTTGCATCAGAGATTTCCGGAATATAATTTGCATTGTAAATCACAGGATGCGGCAAAACTACCTTGGTGTTAGCTCCCTGGTGGACACAGAAACCTGAGCCCACAGGAGGGCTTCCTGACTTTGAAGACAAAGATACAGTCTGGGGATAAAAAAGGAACTGCTGGAAGACTTTGGGGCATCCATCGCTTGAGAAAAACAAAGACGACAGCACTCTGTACCTATAAACAATGGGTCCCCCCGCTACAACAGGCTGGAGAATGCTGACAACTTGGTGTGAGTAAGAAACTATGTCAGGCAAAGCTCTCTTATTAGAAATAAGTTTGATACACCAGCAAGTGTGTTGTTTTTCATTTGTTTGTAGCCCTTCCTTACCTCTTTCATCCTTGCTTGAAATCACTTACCGGTAAGTCTATGTTCTTTTTTAATAAGCTTGTTTAGTTTCACTACAAACCATCTCAGAGCTGTGTATTAGAGTGGAGTGCATCATGCCAGCTGAGCTAACAAGCTGTTGTGTGTACTGGCTCTTAGGAGGCAGCAAACCTGGTGTTACTTCTGTGAGTGTCCAGTAAGAGGGACTGGACCACTGCAAGGGAGACTCAGGAATGGAAGGGTTGTTGGGGGTCACTCTGCAAGAAGTAACTGGGCTGGCAGAAGGCAGGTGAGACTACTGTGCTGTGATTGTGCTGCTGGTGTCAGGGCTCTGAGCCAAAGCTGCACACCTATAGGCACTCAAGGTTTCAAGGCAAGTAGTGACAGAACCCCTTACTGGTCTGGACAGAACCCCTCAAAGCCTCACAGGAGTCCTGAAGGGCCCTAGTGCCTATTACAAGTATACTTTACCAACAGTCAGTGCAGGACTTTGATTTTAGTGTTTTGATGAGCAAGTACGAGTTGTAAAGAATTTCTTACAGTACATTAGTGCACATACAAGCCTAGAGTGAGCAGTCATTTACAGGATGCATCTGATTTAAACATGGGAAACATTTATTTTCATCTTGTCTGAGGAGACTACAATTCTGCTGGGTGCACTGAGAAATGCCTTCTTCACTTATGTTTTTCTCCCTTTATTAGCATTGGACATCCCTGACAAATACTCTCTGATGGTGTGGATGACAAATGCAAATGTCATATATTCTAAAACATTCCCTAGCAAGTGACACGCCAAAGCATTGACAAAATGTATTTGTTTACAGTGTCATTTCTTCACCTTCTGTCAGGTCCAATGTACACTCCCTTGTCTTGCAGTGGCTTTGATCTTCACTAGCCAATAGCAATTAATGTCATTTAACTTCACAGAAGAAACTGGAGAGCCCTGCATGTAGCACAGCTGAAACCATGGCCTATGGGCGGGCTGTGTGCATAGCTGTGTTATGGACGCCGACTCCTTCAGGGCCACAAAAGTGTATTTCGTGATAAAGAACAACATATTTGTGCCTGGCACAAGTAGCAGCAAGAAACACTGAGCATTTTTTTAACTAACTAGAGCACATCAGCATGGAGGCTACTCTCTGTCACTTGAATGATCTCACCCCACAGCCAACATTAAAAGTTAAACTCAGCATCTTTTGACTACTGAAATGACAAGGAGATTTTGCTCCTAACTGGAGCAAGAATTCACAGGCAGCCTAATGTAGCTTGAGATGATAAAGTAATAATGGGAGTAGTAATGCCTCAAGTGGAGAGAGATTTATGCCTACCCCAGGCATTGAGCATTGGCCTGCTAAACCCGGGGTTGTGAGTTCAATCCTTGTGGGGGCCATTTAAGGATCGGGGGCAAAAAATCTGTCTGGGGATTGGTCCTGCTTTGAGCAGGGGGTTGGACTAGATGACCTCCTGAGGTCCCTTCCAACCCTGATATTCTATGATTGCTACTTCTCACTTCCTAGAAAAGTGGGTGTGACAGTTTACTGCTTCATTACATTTTCAGCAGGAAGTCAGACAGATGGTGCTGGGGAATGTTTGATCCTGCAAGGTGCTGAGTAACTCCTGAAGGTGGAGAGCAATCAGTGGAAACCATGTCTGATGCAGTATTCCCCTTTATGAATACCTCTATTGGAATATTTCACTCCAATCTTAAATTACTGGTTTATTAAATTTAATTTAAAAGAAAAAAAATCAATAAAACCTTACTTCTTGAAAGATAGGACAAATCCTGTCAAAGCTACAGATTCTTCCAAAGTCATTTTAAATTGCTCTTAAAATCAGTGAAATAATTCAGATGATGGTTTCCATTCACTCTCTCCTACCCCCGGGGATGGAAAATGCAGATGGTATTTTGCAATGGTGATGTGTGTCTCAAACATTTAACAGGAGAATCTGTGGTGCCTTCAGATCAGTCTGTGAGCAATAGAGTGCAGCAATAAAGTGAAACCTAATGAGACCTGCCTTGTGACATGGCTTCTTGGCTGAAGAGACCTCGCCACCAAAATCCCCAGCCACATGGGCCCCAATCCTTGGGCCTGGCCAAGTTCCACTTAGAGGACACAAAGGGCATGATAAAAGTTGGCTATAAACCATGTTTACTCCCTCCTCCCCCAAAATCCCTGGGGAAGCTGGGGGCTACTCTGGCCACCGACACTGGGAATCCAGGGGCAGCATTGAGTCAGCTACATTAGAGCTACACCACTTGGAAATGTTCCCAATGGGGAAATCAGCTCAGCTGCCCAATTAGGTGAAGTTTATAGTTTGGTTGTGCCAGCACAGCGGCACGAAGACTTGTATGGTAGGCCTGGATCTGACCCACCAAGTACAGTTCTGCTCTCTTTGTAAGATGACCACCTCTATTAAGTAACCAATTTTTGTTGGTCTCAATAGGTCACATATAACAGGGTACATTGTAATAAGTTAACATTAGCACAGTATAAGAAAAAAATTAAGTATCCAAAGTAACTGATGTACTATTATGTTGGAGAAACCTACCAACATACTGTTGTGCTGGAATCTTCAAATGGAGACCTAAGCCTTCAGACAGGATACCTGTAGCACAGCTATTTTAAGGAGAATTTCACTGCAAAATAGTAGTTTTAGTTGCATTTCTTCAGTGGGATTAAAAGTATTATCTTGATGTGCCACTACAGCTACCCTCAAACATATGCAACGCAATAGTATCACAGGGTCCACTCACCATGAGTAGCACTTCCTGCTGGCCATCCTGGGGATTAGTTCTGCCAGCTTGCACTCTCCCTCTGGTGTTGGCTTCTCCCATCTTGTCTCACTCTGGTGTCCTGCTCATACTGGGTCTACGGCTTCCTCTCTGTGGCTTGGCTCTCTGAGCCAGGACACTAAAGTCCTCCCCTTCTGAGAAATTTAAAGTCTTTCCAGACCCACTGGCTGGTGCCTCTAATGCCCTTCCACTTTCCAGTGGCTGGTAGGGGAACACAGGCCCACCCTCTACATTGGGTTCCAGCCCAAGCAGCCAGAGTCCCTGCACAGTCCTACCTCTTGCTGTTGTTTCCCTGGGCTTCTTCCTACATATCTGGCTTCTCCTTTCTCTGGGTTTGCCAGCCTCCAACTCCCTACACTCAGGGAGTGACTGCAACCTACTTCCCTGCAGTAGCAGCCGCCACCACTACCACCCTCTCTGCAGCCAACTACCTGTTCCTGCACAAGTGAGGTGGTCCTTAATTAGCTGCCTCTATTCTAAATCTCCCGTGCTTGCAGCGTAATTAGCAGATTGGGCCCACTTGGCCTAATTCAGCTCTTGCAGGGCTAGTGTTGGGAGTCCAACCCATCACAAACAGGCAGAGTAGATTTAAGAGCACCTGATGCATTAGCTGTAGCAACTCAAAAATCTGAAGTTTGGCAACACTGTTAAGTGTATGAACTAAGAATAGAAGTCTTTCAGTCCACAGATATTATACAGGCCTCTCAAATACAAATATGCCAGTAACCAGCAATGATATATAAAAAAAGATAGTAAATTACCTCTGCAAAGATATATTTCAAGTAGCAAAAACTCTGAAAAAACTTACAAGGGACACAGATTAACCTGAAAATCAATCAATATGTAAAAAATGAGTTGAGTATTTCAGGTAGTATATCTGCTTCTGAGTTCCCTGCCAAGTTCTGTGGTTGTACAATCACATCTTCATATTTTTTTAAAAAGAAACTCTCTCCTCTGTTGCTGTGTGAAAGACACACATGAGTAAGGGAAACTTACTAACAGAGTGACTATTTGGGAAAACTGTAATACTGCCTATACACACGGTGAAATCCTGGGCCACCTGAAAAATTCAAAGCTCCCATTAACTTCAGTGGAACCAGCAGAGCAGGTGAAATTTTAAAGGGCCAGGACTGTACCTTGTAGTACTTTGGCAGCTCTAAGTATTTTCTTCCTGTTCAGGAGGGCTGTTGGCAGGTTTAGCAAACCTGCAGCCTGTTATGTCTTTAATCTTGGGCTTCTTGCCATAGCTCTTTCAGGAGCTGACTGTATGTTCCTGTTTAATAATATTTGTCTTTTTTCATTTGGAATGGAGAAGATTTGTTGTCCTGTAAGGAAGCAAAAGTGCTTTGGCTCATTGGATTAGTCTTTTGATACAGACAAGGAAAAGAGCGTTATTGTAACTCTGACCGACAGAAACAAGGCTTCAACACACACAAGAGACATACAATTCCTGGGTCACACACAGGATCCGTTTACAATAATTCTTCAGTGCCTGGAGAATGCACCCTCAAGCACAGACTGATTTATTTTTGCAATAAATCTTTGGGCACTGCACTGTATGGAAGAATAAACAGATTTTAAAATATTAAGGGCTCATGTATGCTTTGTAGGCACAGCCCATAGTAAGGAGTGGTGCAAAACCATTCCACTCAATCCTGCCACAGAGAGTTCCCAGTTCACAGATTCCATCTGTTCACTTCAGCACTCCATTCAAGGGATGCAGCTTCCTTCCTTCACCATGCCTATTCAGTTCCATGGACTGGCCTGGGAGTGGGGAAGTACTTAGGGGAGAAGTCCCTATGCTCACTGGTATTGTGCATGTCCCTTACTCTGTCTGCAAGGGGAAAGAGGGGAGCTTCATGTGTCCCCATTTCCCCCCCCCCCCCAGTATTGCCAGCCCCCAGCATTCAAAGACCATGAGTCAGACCTCTAAAATCATGACATTTTAAAAAATAATAAACGGAGTTCTTTTTATTTGCCTTCTGATTTTGACTCTTTAGGGGTCAGATTTTTCAAGCTTTTTTCCACAACCATGAAAGGCCAGAACTTGCACTGGAAAAAAAAATAATAAAAGGAGGAGAGTTTCACATGATTCCAGGAGCTGGAGCTTTAAGGAACACACTGAATATCACAAGACCTGTGATAAAATTGCAAGAGTTGGTAACACCCCACTTCACAACCCCCGAAGAGCCAGGCAGGCTTTTTCCCTAAATCACTGAAGTCAAACACAGCCAGTAGGAAGGACCTGAACAGATTTTAGGATAAAACACAAATGCACGCGTGCACACATACACACACATTTTTAAGCCATAATTAGAAGGCAACAACTGATCCTTCTTTTTCAGTAATTAAGGTTACCAGATATTAAAACAAGTTGATCTACATTGTATGAAATGAAACAGCTTCAGAACCTTTTTTCCTTTTGGACTTCCTGATTCAGGAGAGTCACGCTACATTGTGGACAGCCAAAGAAAGAAGTGTCATAGTAGCGTTGGAACATTTGCATGATCTAGCAAACTAGTTATAGAGAACAGCAAGGGTAAACAAAATACAGGCTAGAACAACTATAAATGAATTAGAGGTGACATTTCAGCTCTGAGGCTTTCCCTGAGCATCCAGTCACACTGTGCCAGTCATGTCACCTTATGTTATTTGACACGTCACACAATGTGACTGATACAGCCTGAGAGAACACACAATATTAATGCAACTGTGCTTCCAGAAAATGGGAAAGATCAGTTCCCGCCTGCCCATGCTTACTATGTTAAGGTATAAGGGGGGAAATGTTTTATCTATATTATGTCCTGCTACCTAAAGAAGAGCTATTTAGTTGTTTACTATCCAAGCCTTTTTGCCATTAACACTACAGGTTAGGTATTTGCTTCCATATTTGAAACAAAAACAATAGGAACTGCTCTTTCATGCAAGTGATACACAATAGCCACTAAACATTCTGTTGACTGAATTGCAAAATCATTGGACAAAATGAATAGAGTAGACATGCTATATCTAGACTTTAGTAAAGCATTTGTTACCATGGCTCATGAAATATTGCTTGAAAAATTGACTAATGTCTGTCTAGCCTTCAAACCAGAAAACAAATATTTTCATTTTGGCCCAAAAAAGAGACATTTCAAATCTAGAAGGCATCACAACTAACAGCTTGGGACCTAAAATATTAGAGGCTATGCAGGGGTGAGCAGAAGTCATACGTTACTGGACCCTCAGAACTCAGATGACTATATACACACACAAAATTACTCACTGTAACCACTATCAAAGTGCATGCAGTGCCATTACTCTCATAAGCTTAAGACAAACACACTATAACAGAGTTCACCTTAACACTTACTTTGTGATTTATTGATCAATATCCCTTTCTTCATTAATAGTTATAAACAAAAATACTTTGTGATAGTAATAAAACCTGTGAAAATGCTACCCCCACTAAATAATATTACAACAGCACATACAGTTCTACAGATAGGAGTTTGCTACAAGCCATTTTACTTTGTTGAGCATTGCTTTAGGAAATATAAATGCTCTTTTAGTTTACTCTGTATATGTATGATAGCATCACCTACCAACCTTGCCTTAGTATTAAGGTTGCCCAGCACTTCCAATTATAAGACCCTGTTTTCAGTTTCTTGTAAATTTGCCAAATTTCAACTGTTTGCACTGAAATTCTCCATGCTGAGTGTCCGCCTCAGGCTGAATTTTTTGGGATGATATCAGCCAAAATGGCTAAGCGGTTAACCAGAAAATGGCTAGGGGACAATACACTGTGTTGCCCATGTTAAAAAATTCTGGCAAACTTTTGAGAAACTCTAGCACCCCAATATGTTGGCAAAGGGACTTGAAATTTGGCAGGGGATGGCCTCTGCATTTTCCCATGAAAATCTATCCAAGTTAGAAGCTTTTGAAAAATTGCAGTTTGCACATGCTCAGTGGAGACTTGCTGGAGTTTTGCAGCTAGATTCCCCAAGTATTCCATCTGTACTCAGCATCCTTCAGCCCAGGGCTGAATGGGACTTGAGGTACAACTGCATCTTTTGACTGGTCACCAGAGCAGAGATACTGTCTCTCCTGTGCTCTCAACACACTCCCAGCTGGGCTCAGGCAGTATGAAGGAGTAAGCTGCTTAATTCAAATGCAAAGAACAAGAGGTTGCAGACCTGCGGATGATGGGGGCAGTAGACTGGGACAAGGAGCCAGAGGTGGGACTGGAGGCTGGCTTGGGGGATGAGAGGAAACTGGGACTAGGAAACAATGGAGTGGGGGAAAGGGGTGGGAGACAGACCTGACAAGGAGCCTCAGTGTAAGGGGAGAACTGGGATTGGCTGGGCAAAAAGACTGGGACAAGGAGCCTGTGGGGATGGGAGACTAGGAGCCCTGGGGTGGGAGACTAGGAGCCAGTGGGGATGTGCAATGTGCGCTGAGGGGTGACTCAAGGAAAGAGGGAAAGACGGATCAGACAAGGAGCTGAGAGAAGGGAAGGTGGGACTGCCTCAACAAAGACTGGGGGGCAAGGAGCCTGGGGGAGTGGGAATGGCTGGGATGAGGAGACCAAAAGAAGAGACTAGGACTAGCTGGGCAAGGAAGTTGGGACTGTCTAGGAGAGGAGAATGGGACTGGAAGGAGGAGCTGCAGGTGGGGAAGAGACAGGATTGGGACAGGTTGGAGAGGATGGGGCAGAAGGGGTCATGGTGTGGGTGGGGATAGTGGGCAGAAGAATCTGTGCCCACCACAGCACACTCCCCTCCCAAGTCTGGAATGGAACCCAACATGCCTCAATCTTACCATTCCTCTGCTCTCAGCGGATATCTGTAAAACCCACTGGGCAAGTGTCACATACCGCTCTAGTGCTGGTCCCCGGAGCAGGACAACCTACTGTTGGTATCAGTTAGTCTGTTAGCTCAAGTAGCAAAGGTCTGTGTGATGGATTTAACTGTTTCAACCCTCTTGATAAGCCACATGGATATCAATATGATGCCACATGAAGAAATTTCTGTTTTTTTCAGTTTGCTTTGTTAAAAAGCCATAGGAAATTATATACAAAAACTATGTCCAAGAGATGTACTCCTCCATATTGGTGACAGGGCAGGGCCAGTCTCCTGTCAGACATAAATCTGGGAATGCACAACTCCTGCCTTTCTGCATGAACATTGTCAATAGCATCAATTTTGTGTTGTATGAAAGATTTGCAAACTGTTGTACAGTGACAACCACCAACTAGGAAACAGAGTTCCAGGGTGAAATACAGGTCTTCAGAGGCACGCTAACAACACAAAGCCTAATTCTTAGTTTGTGAAAGACCACACAAAAACTTCAAATACTGATCAGTGATGTAATACACTTTAAGGAATTGCCAGGTTTGACAAAATTGCTTATATTAGATTATCTCTTTAGAAGGCAAAATATATACAATCAAATTTGGCAACAGCTTACTAATGTGTTTGTTGGTTAAATATACAAGAGAAAAAAGAATATTTGTATTGTTCCTTGGTCCTTTGAATCATTTCCGGTTTCATAGGTTAAGGAAAACTAATCTGAAGAAATACCCAAAGATTTCATTACTTCCTTATATAGTAACAGGGGCTAAGAGTCAATTATTATTATTTCATGTAATAGTTTGTCTGGTTTGTTATACCTTGTGTATTATCAGTTCTCTTTGTGCTGTCCATATTTTGCAACCAACTTGTGATACAATATTCCATGCACCATATGTATGCAATAGTTAATTTAAATTCTGATCCTCCAATATGCTGAGTACCCTCAACTCACCCTCTCAAGTCACTGGATTGAGGGCATTTAGCACTTGGCAGAAGGAGCCCCTTACTTCTGCCATGTTTTGAAACTTCCAGGTTTTCATATTGACAAAGGGTAAAACTTTCAAAAGTGTGTAGGGGCTGAATCCACAAAGGGGACTGGGCTCAGCATTGTAACACCAACTTTAGGCGCCCTGCTGACAGATGGAATCCACAGCCCTGGGTAAGGCACAAAGGCTCCCTATCCAACGCCTGGGGAGAATTCGACATCTGAGAATGGGATCCACAAAAGCCGACAAGCTGAGCAGGGAGCTGCCTAAAGTTGCCAATAGGAGATGCTGAGGAGAGGAGTGACACCTAAACCCTGACCCTCAAAGGGACTTTGCATTGTAGACATACCCTATTAAAAACCTGCGGCTGGCCCATGCCAGTTGAGTTGGGCTCGCAGGGCTCAGACTAAGGGGCTGTTTAACTGCAGTGTAGACATGTGGGCTCTGGCTGGAGCCCAAGCTCTGGGACCCTCCCACCTTGCAGAGTCCTACAGCCTGGGCTCAGGCTGGAGCCCAAACATATACATCTCAATTAAACAGACCCTCAGCCCAAGGCCTGCGAGCCTGAGTCAGCTGGTACAGGCCAGCCGTGAGCATCTAATTGCAGTGTAGACATACCCTCAGGTGCTAAGTCTGGGTTGAAGAAAGATGCCTAGCTCCCTTTGGGATTCATAGCCATGAACCCTCTCCCGGAGTTGGGCTCCCAAGCTCTCACATAGGAGGAAGAGGAAGTAACCCGCATAACTGTTAGCCCAATTGTCAGTACTCACCCAATATGTTGGGGATCCAGGTTCAAATCCCCCCCTCTGCCTGATTTGGAGTAAGGATCAACATTTCCCACTTTTCAGGAGCATGCTCTAACTACTGGGCAATGGGGTACATCTAGTTTATTCTTTCCTGTTGAAACTCTTCCACTTTGTATAAATAATTAGTTATTGGAACAAAGACTTGAACTTAAGGCATCCGCCACTGAAGTGTGAGACCAGATCCCTGGGCTAGAGAGTCATTTTTCACTCAGTCTCGGTGACCCAGTGACTATTGATTTCTACCCAGTGGAACAGCTTCAACAGTAGAGCACCACTTAGATGCTTTTAAAATTTTTACCCAAAGTCTCAAATTGTTTAAGTCTTATGACTAGGGCAAGTGGTTTATCACAGCAAGCTACATAATGAGTCATGGTCTGGTCATGGAGAGAAAATATTAAAAAAGCATGATTTATAATAAAAGACTCACAGGTCACATTGTTTTAATCAAAATTTTCTTTGTTGTGCAACAAACATTTAACTAACAGTTTTAAAATATTTTAAACAGCTCCGACTGGTGCTGCCAGGGCAGCCTCACTGCCGCAGCAGTACAGAGAGCCAAAAGTCAAGAAGAAAGTGGGACAGTACTGACGCTGCCTCCTCCGGTAAAAATGCGTGTTAAGTTAGTTATAAAAGCTCAGTGATTCCCCCAGTGTGCTCCAACAATTAGTAGTAGTGGACGAAGATGAAATCACATTACAGCACTAGTCCTAATTATGAAAGCCTTGGCTCTCCCTCAGCCTCCCAGAATGCCCCCCGGGCAACTCTCAAGGTTCTTTGTGAAGCTAGTCCAGCTGTCTACTACTGCATCTACTTGCTTACACAACGAAGCCCCAAAACTCAGATATTTTTTAAACTTAACATGTAATTTGCATTATCCATGACTCCCATAAAAAGGCAGCCTCACTGTCACACTGCACTGAGCAAAGGAACAATGTGTCTACATTAGAGATGTGTCTGAACCAACATCAAGACTTAAATACCCCTGAGTTTTGGGAAAATTCAGATGAGATCAGAACTTCATGGTTCTGAACATGGCTAACCTATGGGTATGTTTGGCGCCAATCCCTGAAATGAACTTTATGGCTCAGTACCATCTCTTGCACTTACCAGCAGCAGAACTCAAAGTGCTTCACAAAAGGAGGTAAGTATCATTATCCCCATATTACATATGTGTAAGTCCCTACTTAATTGGCGATACTGTGGAAATTGCAGATCACGCAATATTTGGTTTCTACCACAATTTTGATTAGCTTATTTTACAGTCCACATTTTTTCACACATTTTGAGGTTTGCAACACACTCCCCCCCGCCCAGCCATTAGTACAGTAGAATCCTATTTATCCAAACTGACCACAGCTGGGGCTTGGGCTGTCAGCCCCGTGCACGATGGGGCTCAGGTTATCAGCCCCACACACAAATTAGTGTAATATAGTTGCAGCACAATGTCTGGTTATCAAAAAAATTAGCGGGTACAATATAATACTTGAGTGTTTATATTGTTCCAGCAAATTTTTCTTAAACAAATAGGTCTTTTGGCTTTTCCAAATTACAGCAATTAATAAAAGGTCCATTATTACTTTTCCATGTCTTGTTCGTAACTCAGTTACAAGTATTTGACAAGAATCCTGCGATTCAAGTCGGGCCTTACCTATGAGGATTCTGAGGCACAGAAAGGAGATAACCCAGCAGGCCAGTGGCAGGGCTAGGAAGAGAAGCTGCTACTTCAAAGTCATGGTCCAGTGCTTTATCCACTAGTCCACACTGCCTCCCTGTAAATACCATCTCTAGGCTGTTAATGCTCTGTTTCTTTAACCTGAATACTCTGACACAGCCAGCGAAGTGGGTGCTCCCAGGAAGGTTGTAAGTGACTGTAGAAAGTTCCAGTTTCCTAAGCATTTTTAGTGGACCACTTGTGAGTTTCTTGCCACTTTTCAATAGATAATCAGGGCATTACCCTCTTTTAAGAACACTTGTACTTATAGCTACATAAAATGGCATTAAATCATGGCATTATATAGCCACATCCTCTATACATCAAAGGCCTTTCTTCCTAAGTGCATTTGCAGTGCCAGGTTGTCACGACATATGGTACATCTTCTGATCAGACCGACCATGCACAGCCACATTTTCTGGAAGCAAGCTGTGCACTCTGGAGTATGCCAGAGATCAATTTGCACAGAAACTCGGGGCAAACATTTTCAAGGTTAGATGGCTAACCTTAGACTCCTAAATTCATATTTAGATACCTACATTAGAATTTAGGAACCTACACATTTAGGAACTAACTTTAGGCAGTCATTTTTTTAAAAATTCCAGCATAAGTCTTCTACAAAGCTATCTATTACTATGTGTTGCTTCTCTGTAAATCTTAAAATATTTTTCTTAATAAGTTATATCTAATTCCAAATAAGAGTTTAAATGTTCTGAAATCCTTCACAGTTAATAAATACTATGGAGATGAGAACTCTGGAAATACAGAAGATAAATTTAACTGATTAGATATGTTGGGGGAAATCCTGGCCCCATTGAAGTCAATGGGAGTTTTGCCATTAATTTCGGGGGAGTAAAGAAATCAGGATTACACCCATAAATAAGCAAGCAGATAGGTCATGACAAGCCTGATTTCCCTCCCCCCTTCCCTCCGCCCATTGCCAAGTGCTGAAAGTATCAGATACCTTATACCAGTTCTCAATGGAAAAAAATAAACCGTGTATTTGTTGAAAGCAATATCTCAGTAAATGGAATAATTGTCTTAGGAGTTATTCATAGACCTGTCATGGGGTGCACTACTCACTGCTGGAGAACCTCCTTCTGGCCACTTCTGGGGATAAGCTCTGCCAGGCTGGGGCCCCTTCCTGCGATTGCACTCCACCACTCTCTCAGTCTCGCTCTCTTGGGATTCAACTTGCTCCTGCTTCATGGCTTGGTCTTCTCGCCAGGTCACTGTGGTTTTCCCCTTCTGGGGAAATCACATGCATCTAAAGTTTTTCCAGACCGACTGTCCCAGGCAGTCTTCTCTTTCACTGTCCCCTTAACAGTGCTACTTCTCCACCGACTAGTAGGGAAACCCAGGCCCACCGTCTACACAGGGTTCCAGCCCAGGGACCCTCCAACTACTAGTCAAGGTCTGAACAATCCTAAACCTTACTGCTGTATCCCTAGGCTCTTTCCTACCTTGCCTTCTCACCTGACAGTGACTGCAGCACACGTGCTCACCTGCCTGCTCATGCTCTCTCTCTGCAGCCCCCTTCTCCTCTCAGCTACTGGGCTTTATACAGGCCGCTCCTGTTCAGCTGCACTTCCTCTTTAATTAACCCTCATTATTCCCTAGCTCCTCCTCCAGGTGCATTCTAGGTGGTTAATTGGCCCACCTAGCCACCTGAACCCCTTCAGGCCTTGGCAAAGCTCTGGTATTTGTTATGGAGTTAGGGCGAACTTTACAATAGTCTGTATTTTTAAACGTGCATCTTTGTAACTTAATCTGGAGTTGAGGCCATCCTGTTCAGATGGACATCGAAAGAATAGGTGCAAGTGTGCACTTGTGTGCAAGTGTATGAATGAGTAAAGGCTCTCCTGGATTTTCAAGGTTCAGTCTCTTTTTGGTACCAACACAATCTATACTACATGTGCCCTGTGTATTCCCCTAGCTGTTCTAGAGGAACCTGTGCATGATGTGAAAGAAGGTCTAAGATATCATTTTTACTGCCCTCTTGAATGATGGTTATATAATATCAAATTTAAGCTACTTGTCCCTCCTTTGTGAAGATTCCCGTTGCCTCTCGTGCCCTCTGCTCTGTCGGTGCCCCCAACCTCCTTCCCATTTGTCCTCTCTGTGCCTTCTTTTATGCAGCCCTGAGTGCATTGTTCTACCTCACTGGGCTCATCCACGAGACCCCTCCCCGTCCACATCTGAATCTCCCAAAGTCCCAACCACAGCCAGGCTGCTTATAGTGAATCTTCTTGCTTACAGCCAGAGCTGGTCATCTCTAGTTAAGGTTCCCTACTACTTCTAATTCTAAGACCTTATTTTCAGTTGCTTATAATTTTGTCAAACTTTAACTGATCGAGCTGAAATTTTCCATGCCCAATATTGGCCTCAGGCTGAATGTTTCTGGAAAGTTTCAGCAAAAATGGTTCAGCCCTTTATGAAAATAAGATTATGGGGAAATGTTGTTTTGCCCATGTTAAAAAATTCTTACAACTTTTTGGTTATTCATAGATTCACAGGGTAGGTCCACACTGGAAAACAAAATAAAACACATCAGCTAGTCTCAGAACCTGGGTCAACTGACTGGGCTCGTGGGTCTCACATTATGGGTCTAAAAATAGCAGCATAGACGTGGAGCCCGGGGTCTGAGACCCACCCCCATTGCCAGAGGTTTCAAAGCCCAGGCTCCAGCCCAAATGAGAATGCCTCCATTGCTATTTTTAGTCCTGCAGCATGAGCCTGTGTCAGTTAACCCAGGCTCTGAGACTTGCTGCTGCAGGGTTCCCTAATAGGCTGCAAATTCTCTGAAGATTCCGTCTGCGGTGAGGATGTTCCATGCTGCAAATGAAGGGGCTGAGCAACACTTCCCCGGCAATGGCTGCTCCCAGTTGCTGTGGTGTTGGGCAGAGGAGCTGAGAGCATGTTGACTGTCTCCCTAGTACAGCATGGAGGAAGAAAGAAGATTCAGACCGCGGGGGGTCGGGGGGAGGAAGTAATGGAGTGGTAGAGGGAGCAAATTGGGATGAAGAGACTGGGACTCTGGGGGAGCTATAGAGGACCCTGGGAGCCGGTTGGGGTGGAGGTGAAACTGAGATCAGAGCTGAGGAGACTGGGACTGGCTGGGCAAGGAGACTATGAGGAGGCTGGAGCAGAGACTCTGGGATATTACTGAAGCAAGTGGCTTAGTACTTTAAAAAAAAAAAAACAAGATTACAGATGTTTCTATGAAGTAAGTTGGTGTAGCTGAGAATATATATGCTGCAAAGTATGAATGACAGCAGAATATTTATTAAGCAAAGGAGAGCTACAGGAGTAGCAATGACTGATTCTTCCTCCCTTTGCTGGCCTGAGCTCTTGGGCCCACTCTCCCTCCTCTCAGAACCCTAAGAGGAGGAGAAAAGCAGCAGACACCCATCCCTGCTTGCCTTGCTTTGTTGCTGGGGAAGGGGACATGGTAAGGATCCTGGCTCTGTTCTCTCTCGCTAGCTTTAGGGAGATGAAGATTACTCTGCTGACCAGTCCTTTTCCCTTTCCTGAACACTGGTAAAGAACAGGGCTTGATCCAACTCCTTGATGGGGTGAGCTCCTCCTCTCCTGACTTCAAGGGGTGGAGAACAGAAAATCCAACAAACTTCTCCACTCATTGAGCTCTTAGGTCCCTCTGCTGTTTGCCTGTAGAGAAACTGGAGTACAAGGTCATCAGATGATAATGGAGCGCAAGGCCATTTGGCTGTCCCCAAACAGAAGATAGGCCATGTAAATGCTGGAGTGGGAGACACTGAAACCTTTATAGTTCAGTTAGTTGGGTGACATTTGGATCCTAGACCATGAATATCAGCCTGCTTGCCCATCACTACTTCCCCCCTCATTATCATCAATGCAAGTTTCAGGTTGCAAACTGAGCATGGGCTTGGGTAAAGAAAAACCATTACTCCTGTTGAAATATT
Organism: Platysternon megacephalum; assembly: GCA_003942145.1. Lineage (NCBI taxonomy): Eukaryota > Metazoa > Chordata > Testudines > Platysternidae > Platysternon > Platysternon megacephalum. The sequence continues at coordinate 6,126,615 of QXTE01000007.1, read as the reverse complement.
GCAGTTATGTGCTTTGCTCCTTCCTCTGAAGCATCTGCTACTCGCAAAAAGTGCATACCAGACTAGATAGGCCATTGGTCTGTTCCAAACTAGATCACTAGCAATTCTTATGTACTTACATTACGTTCTCCTATTACTGTCAGAAATAAACAATCTTACAGGGAGAGGAAGGACAAGGGGTTTCCAATAAATAGACCCTGGCAAAGATTTATATACACCCATATGTGCTGTATCCACTTATCTCTGTGTGTGGTTTTTATTTAATCTCAGGGGTTCCTTCCAACATGCCGTTATAGCACCAGCAAATAAGTATTTCTAGTAGGCAGACTATCTAGCAACATTGACAAGGAACATAGCACTACTCCAAGTACAGTGACACCAACCAGGCCTAATATCATAGCCATCATCTCTCTAAACAAAAACAACTGGATAGAACTCCCTGCAGATCCCAGAAATGCTGCCTGTTAATCTGCTCAGGGCATCACTGCTGAGCAACATAAAACCCTCCCCCTCTCCTAGAGCATTTTCCTCTGCAGCAATGCCAACCTGTCTTCTAATCCACATATATAAAGATTCCAGAGGCTGTATTTTATTCTTGGATGCACAGAAGTGGTTCCCATTGATTGCTGTGGCATGTTTCTGTTCATGTCCTCCATTTCCAAGGAGCAATGAGAAAGCCTCTGAGAGTAACCTCTGAAGGGTGATCATAGAATCATAGAATATCAGGGTTGGAAGGGACCTCAGGAGGTCATCTAGTCCAAACCCCTGCTCAAAGCAGGACCAATCCCCCAACTAAATCATCCCAGCCAGGACTTTGTCAATCCTGACCTTAAAAACCTCTAAGGAAGGAGATTCCACCACCTCCCTAGGTAGCCCATTCCAGTTATTGAACGATTCGTTTGACAGACTTTTACAGTAAGAGAAATATAAAGACCTGGCATTAAATATTTACTTTGCCTCCTGAGAGCCACCTATAAACACACATGGGCAAAGCTTTCCATAAATGTATTATGCAACTTTTCTGGTACTGTAGAAGGCTGCCTGGACTGGATCCTTCTGTCTCACTTCACTGGCTATGACTGGACTATGCCAGCACACACTGTATTTACTAAGGGTCTCTCCTTATCCCCTCTTCCTTGGTTACTTTGAACGCCTCCCAACTCTCCTTCGTTGCTTGCAGCAGTTCAGATTCCTTTGGATTTTTTAGTGCTACTTCATTTTTGGCCACTTTGCTTTCACATCTCCTATTCTTCTGTCTCTTCATGCTTCACTAGTTCCACAATGTGCCCCTTGGCTATTGCTGTGTTCTCTCATCAGTTGCCTTCACGATTCAGTTATGACTGATTATTTACCATGTATCAGACACTGTACGATTATTATTAAGCAGCATTAACCATGTGTTCAGTTCTATACAAAACAGGGCAGGCTTCTGTAGAGTTTTCCCTGACACCAATCTACAAGCTAATATTAAAAGGCTTTGGAAAGGTGTGTAATAATAATTACCTAAAATATCTGAGAATGGTATTGATGATGCACAGTGGTTTGGAAAGATGTTGATAAATATTATAACGGAAATCCAGGTATCAATTTAGATAAGTCATCTTTAAATCACTTATATGATCACTATTTGTTGGTCCACTAAATGGTGAACTTCAAATGATACAACAGCAAAATCTCCATATTGGAAGGATTTAATATCAAGCTAAAGTTTAATATACAAGAAAGTTTCACCTATACAACCTGAATTGGTTTTTAAACTGGTTTTGTTAAATTGGTGTACAAGACTCCGTGGACACACTTATTTTAATATCAGAATAGTTTATTATAGTTTAGTTAAACCTGTTCCTAATCGCCTTAAGTTAAACCAAAATAAGACACTCAAACTAAAATCAGAGTGTTCACACAGAGGTTTGCACTAGTTTAACTATATTGATTTAAATTCACATCTTAGGTTATACCTGTGCAACTTTCCATGCAGACAAACCCTAAATCTCCCTTGTTAGAAGTGTAACTTCAGAATGTAAATATTCTTTATTGCCTGTGGAAAGCATCACAATGATATTTTCTAACCTAATCCTGAAAAGTCCTACTGATCAGACGGAGTGAAGGACAAATACATCAGCACAAGTGATTTTGAGAAGAAAGATTAGAGACAAACAGCCAATCACTCTCCAAAGTGATGTGGGAAACTGAACTCCATGCATTATTACACAGACAATATTCAGGCAAGTAAAATATTGACTTTTGACAGTTCACAAAAAACAATATAGCTTGTGTCCTAGGGCAGCTGTTTAATCTGCAATTGATACCTGAGTATGATATCAGATATAATTATATTTCCCATATAAATCCCAGAAAGTTTTTTTCCCCAAAGTAGATATTAACCACCTAACTGCTATGGTCCTTCCCTCAGATTTCTGAACTCAACAGCATCAACAACAGAATTCTGTATAGGTATTAATTACTTGTATTCAAGTAGCACTCACAAAGGCACTGTCTACTCAAATACTGAGCAACATTGTGCACAACAGATTATAATCTCAGACATTCTATATAGGAAGGGTGGAGGAGAGGAATGCAATTAAGATATGTACAATCTTTATTTACACTGACATATTCTTATGTAATGTGGAGGAAGATCGCTGGCCAATGACACCCGTGTATTGTGTTTACTGTTCATTTTGATGTGACTTCATGGTGCTTTGCAGTATGAGAGTATAAGAAGTATTTTTATTTACTTTAATTTTAGCCACTCCTCCTCTAAATTTAAGCCACGTAGAGGTTAACTACCTCTACTAGAGGAAAACACTGAATGTATTGGGCCAGATTCTGGGCCCTTGCTGATCTGTACAGAACACAGGTCGGGTGCCTGTGTAAGGTCCCCTTTCCACTTTCCCTGATCCTGTTGCAGGTTTGTCCTACTGCTTTGGAGTTGAGCAGCGTGGAGGCTGCTCAAGTTTACATGAACAACAAGTGTCTAAAGGTCTGAAAATGTAACAGGAATTGGTAGTACATAGGGACATCCAAGCCCCTTTCCTCTGACCATGCCTCCTTTTTCCTGCTAGGATGACAGCAGGAGTTGGGGATGGTGGGTTCCTAAACCAGGTCTACAGCCTTTATACTGAGATGATCCTTCCTGGTCTGGCTATTGAGTTTTAGGGCCAGGTTATGCCAGCTGTGCTATGCATAGTGGCCACACCACACCAAAGAATCTGGCTACACATGTTGGACTGTCACAACTTAAGATATTTTGTGGATAAAACAAGTAACGATTAACAAGCTGGGCATCCTGTGCCATTACCAAGATTCATTCTTGCAATTACTAATCCTACTAATGCTGCTTCAGAAACAAAAATGGGTAAAATGGTCTGTCTATTGGTAATTGGCAAATTGGTAATTACTGGGGTTTGCAGAAACTAGTGACACCATCTTCATTTATACTTATAAATTCTATGGGACACTGTTGACGTGGAAAAACAGGACTTTCTTGTAATATAGACATCTATTTTGTATTATGCTTCCGTCGATCCCAGAAATCTGCAAAAGAATACACTTCCCCTCATTTAAGGCCTAGGAATGAAATTGTGAAGAGTTTATATATTATAATTATACTTTGAATTCTAAATGTATAGCTAATAATGGGAACAGGCATTTCTTGCTAGAATACAAAAGCAACAAATCATGCTTTAGGTTTTTGCTTGCATGTTCTTTGGGGATTTTCCTCGCATAACAGTATAGTGCTTTGTTATATGAAGAAAGTGAGGAGAATCAAACCCCATTGTTTTGAGGAAAGAAATGGGATATTAGCAATAGCGTATGAATGGGTGTGATGGAAAATACATGTTCCTCTTTGGATATATTATTGACTTCTTATAATAGTTTTCTATTCTCAGCAACAAACACGTCTCTTTTCTGTGGTGAGTTCTTTAATATAAAGCAAAAACAATAATTCATTAAAATGAATATTTGAGTAGATATATGTGAAAAAAGAACAGACTGATGCTTTCCATAGGACCTCTTGAAAAAACAACAACTTGTGTCTACTGAACCAAATTATTCTCTTGATATTTTCATTTAAAACAAAACATTTTGGATAGTTTGGATTGAAGCCAGTTGGATCTGTTCTGCTTCATATGCTTTCATTTTCTCTTCCTTTTCTTGTACTTCTCATTCTTTTGGAGTGTCAGGGGCTGCAATTTGTTTCAGTGCAGCCAAAAATGTGGTTTTGCTTTGTATACTTAGTGCTGGTTTCTATGTAAGATACACACTGGGCAGATCCCAAGTAAAGGTCTCTTCCAGCAGAAGGTCAGACATTTGGTGCCTTTTCCATATGTTCTGAACAGTGTGGCTGGCTGTTCTGTGTGTTGAAAAGGAGCTTTGAGAAAGATGCATTGAGTCCTGGTTGCACATCTGGAAATGTTGATGGGCAGTTAAGATTTTAAGGCATTGTGTTCATTCTCCTCCACAGCAAAGATTCAACATATCTTGAAGGCAAAAAGCAGCAATTTCCAAATGCTCATGACATTCCAGTGGGATTTTGAAATAAAAAAAGAGACTGGATTTTTGTTTAAAAGTACCCGTCAGTCCCCAGCATGGTACTGCCACTGTCTAAGCTTTCACACTCCTACCACAATATGACACAAATTTGCTTTTTGCATTGATTAAAAATTGTCAATGTGAACTATACCTTGCAGCTACATATGCAAAACAAAAAACAAAAAAACAAAGCAGCAAACATCACATGAAGCGAGAAGAAAGCTGCATGCTTCTTTATGAACATATAGGCAAATAGATAAAGTGGAGTATATCGACTATTTATATTTACCATTAAAACTTTCTAATTATAAGGACAGTTAAGCACTGGAATAGGCTTCCAAGGGAGGTTGTGGAATCCCCACCATTGGAGGTGTTTAAGAACAGGTTAGACAGACACCTGCCAGGGATGGTCTAAGTGTCCTGCCTCAGCACAGGGGACTGAACTAGATGAAGTCTCGAGGTCCCTTCCAACCCTAAATTTCTATGATTAACTAAAATCGGGGAAATGTCATGCTTTGTAAGGATGGAAATATCGGAGTTGACCAGATCCCTTTATTCACAGGGGAATATATTTTCTGTCCATAGCTCCTACAAAGTCTTTTCATTTTAAGAAAATGTACATTTATCCACTCGTCTGGAATAAAGAGAAAGGACATATGGTGAGCATTTTTCTACCATCACTCAAATTAGTTCATCAGTCAAATCAATCCAATGTAAATACTGTCCAAAAGACCAAGGTTATTTTGATTTTTAATATGATCTATGTTAAATAGCTACATTCTCAACTCTGGAAAAATCATCTGTGAGGAGCTTCTGTCTAATTTTAAGATAGGTCAGAGAATGGAGGCCAGCATTTTAAGAAGTAACTAGTAATTTTGGGTGCTTCAGTGGTTTGGGTTTTCCCACTTGAAATGCCTGAAAGAGACCTGATTTTCAGAAAGCACCAAAGACCCAGCCCTTTGGAAATCAAGCTCCTTTAAAGTTATCTCAGATTGGGCACCTAGAAATTGAGGCATCAAAAAGTGAATCGCTCTTTAAAAATCTTGGTCCAAGCCTACCCAGTATGCAACTAAATCCTCACAAAATGTTCTTTATGCCAGTGATCCTGACATGGTTCCCCAGGACTAAAGAACCAAATGAGCTAAGGAAAACAATGGGGGCCTTTTAATTTGACTTGGGCACCCAAGTGGTTTTCCTGACAAAACTGCATCTTGAGCTGCATCTTACTTGCAGCTAATCTGTCTGTTTTCCTGTGGTCAGAGGACTTTGCAGCCAACATAAAGTGAAAGCTTTACAGGAACTTATATCCGTACATTCGGATGAACGCATTGTAACAGTATAGCCTTTTGGAGTGCCTTGAGTATAGTGCCAAGGGAATTACATGTTTGTTTTAGGTCTCATACTCTCCTTTATCTTGCTGCTTCAATTTGTATCCATTAATAGGCACTGTGTTATAAAGTCAACTCCCATTACTTATAGGATATCTGGAGTTATTGGCCCTAAGCCTGAAGTTCTGAGGTCAATGGAAGTTTTATCAGAGCAAGGCCTGCAGGACTGGGCTGATTGTTGGTGAGATACCACGTTATGGGGCAAATTTTCAGAAAGTGGCCAGTTTCTAGATGTCATTTATTTTCACTAGAAATTCATCTGCAGACACAAATCCTAGTAGTTGCAGCTTTACCTAACTTGCTGCAGATGTAAATTAAATAGAGCCAAATTCTGACACCCTTACTCACACTGAGTAGCACCTTAATGCTACACACAATCCCATTGATTTCAATGGAATACTTCTGGAGTCCGGTGCTACTTAGTGCAAATAAGGGGGTCAGAATCTGACCCATTAATTAAAGAGGTGACTACTCTGGTTTGTGCACATAGTTTATTATGTGGATACAGAATGGGGATACAAGTTTTGTAAGGTACAATATGTTCTGGCAACCAGGGGCCTCAGTCAGCATCTGGTATATCCCTGTATCTTTACTCAGTATAGTACTTTGTTCCCCCATACCAAATGCCTTGTTTTCTGGCAATGTTCTTGTGTTCTCTCTCTCTCTCTCTTCCTCCCCCGCCCTTCCTTCCCCACTTTTAATAAAATAAAAATTAGAAATTAAAAAATAAGTTTAAATTAAAGAATGCTGCAGCTCTGTGGTGAAATGATCACATTTGATGATCTAGGTTTATGGAGTTAAAAAAAATCTTAGCACTATGTAAATTATAATTTTGTGGTGAATACCTTAAGGAAGCCCTTATAGTAGGAACATCAGGTAGGTATTTTTCCAGCATGCTGTACCGAGAAATCTTATTTACTTACTATCTCAAACCTCCATTGAAAACTCTTAAACAGATAATCACTGAATATTACATTGTTGCTGTCTTTTCAGGACCAGATTGTGAACCCGATCTGGTGAGCAGTTTCTTTCACATCATAGCTCAAAGTGCAAGGGGTCATTCATCAATAGAAGAAAGGGCTCATAATCTGGTCCTTATATTCACTACAGTTAGGTTATGTTAACTATTCTGTGTTTTGGTATACAGAAAATACCACATATGTTGATTTTTATATATTCCTTTAACATGGCTACTTCAGGTATGTTTTTTAACTTTTTGTGGTTCTAAGACCAAGGCTTATTTTTTCTGGTGATTAAAATCAATAGCCTGTAAAGGATTAAAATACTTGAATAGGCTTAACTAGAACCATGTTTAATCCACTGGTCTTTCAATATGCACTGGGTTCCAAGAGGCAGGACGAGTTCAGCAACCAAGAAATCCCAGTCCAAGCATGCTGAGGGGCTCTTTCCCAGGTATAACCTAACTGGGACGTCTCCTGTTAGTTTCTCCGTAACTACATTATCCAATGCCTGGCACTATGTGAGAGTCTGGGCTGAATTAAAACTAATCAGTTTCCAATGCCTGTTCAGATTCTTCCATTAGATTTCCTAAAGGTCAAGTGCCTCTAGACTAAGGTCAACTTAGTTGCTTGCCACCCTGATACAGAAGCTCCCAATGACACCACGCAAGAAGAAAAGTCAAGTGGTCGGGTAAATTCTTGAGCGTTTGACAGATTTTCAAATAAGTCTTCAGGAATTTCCTTATTATGAAGGACTCGAACATTTCACTCATCTGACGTGGGTCTTACTTGCTCCATCACATCAACACCAACACCCAAATGTAAATAGATAGGAAATCCTCAATGAGGAACAGATGATTCATATCAATCACACTGAAGTAAACAAGTAATATGCTTGATTAGAGTATGCACAAACTGCATCTGTGCTGACTCAGTGCTTGCTAATACATTATGTTGAGGGATTGTTCCTTCAGTTTTACTTGGCACATCTTCCATTGACAACAATGGCAGTTTCACTTGAGTAATGACTGCATGATCAGGCCCTTCACTGGTAAAACTAATTTGAAGCAATTAAAAACAAAACAAGGACTTGATCTATTTTTTAAGCCCCCAAATGACAGAAAATTGAGAATTAAGGTGGACACCATCATCAACTGCAGTTTATTATGATGAAAGCATCGGGGGGTTGTGGTCAGAGCTCTCTACCTTTCGTACTATACACTAACGTACAACTATTATTAGTATGTCCATTGTGCCCCACCTAGATAGGGGCTCCCTTGGCACTGTACAAGGAGATAGCAAGAGACAGTCCCTGCTCTAAGGAACCTGTAAACTAAACAGACAAGACATCATCATCACATCCATTTTATAAATGGGGAACGGAGACATGGAGAGATTAAATGACTTGCACAAAACTGTCAACTCTTCCTGTGTGTTTGTACAGCACCTAGTACAATGGGCCCAATATCACTTACAGCCTCTAGGCCCTACAGTAAAACAAATAAGTTCACACAGAATGTCAGTGTGCTCCTGAGCCCGCACTCAGTGCCTTAAGCATGGGACAAACTTTCCTCAATACACTGTGTGTATATGCTTAGGGAATCCAATGTATGAGATAATGTTATCAAAGTTAATGTGAGGTCCTAATCCCAATTCAAACTGGATCAGGATCAGGTCCTAAGCATGGCAAATATTCCTGTGCCACCATTGCTTTTTTATTTGGTACAGCGTGGTTAAGAACCAGGGAAGCAAATCTGAAATCGTACTCAATACATTTCAAACAAACAAAAAAGCACAAAAGACACCACATTTCTTGATCCTGCTAGGACAATAGCTGTGTTGATTCACTTCACTATATTTGGGCTTGGTGTTGTTCCCATTGAAGTCAATGGGAGTTTCGTCAACCTGAATAGCAGCAGGATTATGCCCATTCTGTATTTGTACTTTTCAGGAGAAATCCATTATGACTCATACAGAATATTATGCCTGGAGAATTCTTGCTGTTCTGTTTCTCAGTTTGACAGCATCATATATCCATTTAGGTTTTATTTTAGCTTTTCCTTAGACACCCCATCCAAAGCCCATGGGCATTTGCTAAATTGAGAATGACAAAGCAGCAATACCTTGTAACAAAGATGAATCAGAGTATTTGTCAAGCTTGACTATTAACCACAGTACCTTTTACAGCTGGAATAGAAACTTATAAAGACCCTTTCAGGGCAACAAATTAGTTTGTCAATGGATCTAAATAGTCATTAATGAAAATGCTTCATAGATGAATTACTGAAAAATTATTCTTGGGGCTAGTTATAAAAATACTCACTCTCAAGCCAGGACGTATTTGTTAGTCAGTCTGCATACTTTGAAAATAGATTGACTGTTTAGCCATTTTAGAAAACGGGCTGAAGAGACAGCAAACATATCTGCTGCATGTTATTCTTGAAGTCTGACACTTGAAATGCTACATACAATGCAATGACGGCCAGACACTATACTCTATTCCACTGCAGGAATCATGTAAGTTAATATGTAGAAGTCTGACTTAAGAAACATGACTTGTAGTGATTAAATTTCTTGAGTCTATCTATTTAGCTTAAACAAAGAGAAGGTTAAGGGGGTGACTCGATTACAGTTTATAAGTACCTATATGAGGAACAAATATTTGATAATAAGCTCTTCAATCTAGCAGAGAAAGATATAATGTGATCCAATGTCTGGAAGTTGAAGCTAGACAAATTCAGACTGGAAATAAGGTATATATTTTTTAACAGTGAGGTTCATTAACTACTTGAACAATTTACCAAGGGTCGTGGTGGAGTCTCCCTCACTGACAATTTTCAAATCAAAACTGGATGTATTTCTAAAAGATCTGCTCTAGGAATTATTTTGGGGGAGTTCCATGGTCTGTGTTATATAAGGAGGTCAGACAAGATGATCACAATGGTCCCTTCTGGCCTTGGAATCTCTGACGCTATAAACTATGTCAAATACAGGATATGCTACATAAACTATATAATTTGATATGCTATTTAAATGGATGCTCCAGGAAAACTGACAAAGTGACTTGCTCAAACCAGACTTCTGGCAGGAGATATGTTTTTGGACCAAAACCATGGCCCATCATTGCACACCCATGCAGAAGAGCAAGGTGGCATAAGGCACCCTTGCTGGTAGCAGAACGAGGGCAGGAGAGTGGGGGGAAGCAGACTCTGTAAAGCTGCCCCTCCTCCTCCAATACAGATAGGTGGAGGTTTGGCTCCAACCTGCCCACAAGGCACCAGGAAGCACAGCTGCCCAGCACACCGGGGGACAGACTCTGTGCTATATGCAGGGCTGGCATAGAGTGCATTTCCTCTCCCGTCTCCCCCATAAGATCAGGAGGGGCACTAAGAAGCAGATGTGCCAGTCACAAACCGCTCAGAAAGCCACATTTAGCCCTTTGCCAACTCTCTGTAAAATTCAAGTACAATAAAAGAGCTTGTGAATGATCTTTTTGTTCTCTATGAGCCAAATCCTAGTTCTCGGTTTGCATGACAGTAAGGAATATGGTAGCCTCCTATGGCCATGTGAAACTACTGTATACCAGGCCAGCTGGTTCTGAAGATAGCACATGTTTCAGCCATGATAGGCAAGAAGTAGCTTGGTGGGAACAGGGAGCTAATTAGCATGACCTCACCTCGACCTTTACCAGTCCTATGGTGACCTTTCTCCTCTCTCTCTACCTGAGAAGGAGAAGGCAGAATCCTTGCAACCTTCGAGTTCTAATAAGCCCCATGTAGCTCCAGCAAGAGTGGAGTGAGGGAGCAGACCGCACTGTGAGCCTTCTGTGTGCGCAAACTAGCTGCCAAAAACTCCACTTTTCCCCTCACAATTTTTACATTGCAATTACTCATTGTCTATACAAAAATCTGAAGCATATTGAACATTTAAAAGGTTGGGGCATTGTACATTACAATTAGCTGGGGATACTGCATGAGTGCTCGTGGGGTAGGATGGAGGGGAGGACTGATGGACAGCCTACTTTGTTTTGAGGTTCCTGCAACATAATTTCAGCTTCACATGCTGCTTAGGATACAGGGTCCTGACCACAGAACACTTAACAGTCCTGAAAAATTCAACAATCTTTTAACAGGAGGATGGTCTGGGAAAGATTTAAAATGAAGAAGATAAAGAAACTTGCTCTAGGAGGTTGAGAATTCCAGCCAGCATATACACTGAATACAGTATTTCATTGCAGATCATGACTCATTAGCCACATTACCCTCTGTTACATAGATGGTTTCATGAAAGATTAGGAAGGGAGTGGGGTGGAAAGCACACACACGGAAACTTATTTTTCGGTGTGCTCTTTTGCTTTTTTCAGTCTTTTCACTTTTGGTTCTATTCACAGTATTTCACTTTAATTTAATGCACACACACAAAAGGTTTTAAAACTGAAGCTGGGCAAAAATTGCCATATTTTTCTGCAAAATGTTCAATTGAATCGTCAAAAGTTCTCTTGGACTGTATTCACACCTGTTGTCTTTGCTTCCTGCGAGTACTCTAAAGAAAGAGATTGAATATGCATCGAGAGGGAATTTCAAATTGTATAGTTAACCAAAACTCCATTTAGAATTTTGCACTCAAATATGTAATTTGAAATATGTGCTGCTGGTTATTTAAGAAGTCATCCACTCAGGAAAAAGAAATACCATGCAATTTATTGAACAAACCAAACCAACACAGGAAAAATTTCAAATGTTAACAAATTTACAAATGGTCTGTAGCCAATAAATTATTTAAGAAATTTGGAAAGAAATTTTAAATAAAGAATAAATTTGAGGATTTTGCAATTGGTTCATGAGCAATTTTCAAGCAGAAAAAGGAGGTAAAATTAATCAAATTGCTAATTGCAAATTATTTGCCCAACTCTAGATAGGATCTTGTGCCTGGTCTAGAACCCATCCAGCTACATTCTTCTACCACACGCATTATTGCAGTGTCTGAATACCTTTCAAATTATTAAAGTGAGTACATATAGGGCATGGTATATTTCTCTCCCTTTTCATTGTGTGTGGACTGATTTAACTGGGTATTTGTTTGATGTTTTATTGTGTTTTTTTTTTTTTTTTTTTTTGCTGTTGATGCTGCTAGGTTTTGTGTGTTATTCTGGAGGGTTACTGAGTTAAAGCTGGTCAAAGTGGTGAGTTTTAGGTTTCATTCTGAAAGTACTGAGGTTCGTGGCTATTCCACATTGTTCCATGGTTGTGGACCTATTGTTAAGAAATCTCTGGGTCTTGAACACACAAAGTCTCACTCTTGAGGTTAACACTAACACTCCCATAGTTCTAGAGGACCATAACTGTTCCAGAAAGTCATGATCACACAGGATGAGGTGTTGTTTTAGATAGCTGATTGGGTCAATCTCTTTGAGGGCTCAGAAGAGGAACAAAGCTTTGAATTTTACTCTGTATTCTACATTAAGCCAGTGAAAGAGTGGGACCTCAGCATAATATGCTCTTGGAAGTCTGTGTTGCGAGTAAGCAAGCTACTGTATTTTGAACCAACTGGAGGAGCTTTTTAAAGTCAATAATTTCATTCCTGTGAACATTCCATTACAATAATCAAGTCTGCAAGACATGAGTACATGGATCACCATGATGATGTCTAAATCCAATAAGTAGCATTACTCTCATTCTTCTCTGGATTCAGCTTCATCCAGCTGCTCTTCATCCAGATACTATTTTGACCAGGATCCTCAAGAGCTGGGAAATCATGCATCTTGCTGATATCTTAGTCATGTTCACATCCCTTGTGAAGGTGATATAGAGCCGGGGGTATCATCTGCACATTTCTGACATTTCTGTCCACATTGTATCAACATTTCTCCTAGTGGCTTCATATTCATTAGCTATCCAGTGGTACAGGGGAAAGGATGGATCCCTCTGGCAATTGTTCTGGAGGCCAAGGAGCAGATTCCCATCCATGCTTCTCTGAAAGGAATGATTGAAGCTATTTCAGCACTAGCCCATTAGCCTCATGGTCCACTAGAACAATGGAATAAGTGAGTTCATTCGCACATGGCAGCTTTCTCCAAGGAGGCTTTCAGAAAATCCTACTATCCCTCAGTAAACTCAGCCAGCAGACTATACTGAACTGATGATGGGGAGGAAGTCTTTTCATATATAAGCGTCATGGTGCTGAATACTATGGAAATGCCCATAAACACACATTAGAATAAACTCACATCAGGACATGCATTCATACTGTACTGAGGAACATGCACTTCTTCAGTGCTTGGTGCATCTGGCCTTAAGATTCATGCCTCTCAGTGTACTTGATGCAAGCATCCATCTGTTCCTTGACCATGTGCCTTGTTATGCTGTTCCTTTGCTAGATCATGCATACAAGTGGAATGAAGTATTACCTACTTCAGCCGTATGGTTTCACCATTCAGGCCAGTGAAGTAAGTGACCTTGTAGCTCTCTCGCATTGTTTCCTTAGTGGAGAGTGTTAGTGCCAATATGTTAACCATACGCAACCATTCTTCATTTCTGATTTCTCTCGTCTAAGCAGATAAGAATGACCTAGGGCCTCTTAGTGTGTTTTACATCAAAGGCTGATGAAGAGTTCTGACAGCCTGGATGTCAGTGCTGTAAATAAGCCATTAATCACACTGCCATTCCATGGAACAAACTTTTCCCAGAGGGTATGAACTTTCTTCAGGTCACTAATATAAACCATATCTTCTCTAAGCCAGTGGGGCAGTCGTTATGTCAGTGCTCTCAAGGTGGGCTAGCTCCATGTCAGGCTGATACTCCATTACTTTCATTTTAATGCATAGGTCATTGTTACGGTTCCACTGGATTATAAATGGTCAATTAACAGATAAGTAGCTGCAATGAATTAAATAAATGAAGGCATAGCTCAGTGGAATTTCCACCAAGGGATAGCTGGTTCAGTGTCCTGTTAAAACTCTTGCCTCAGCATCACGTATTGAATAAAGATCCAAGACAGGGCTATAGGAAAAACAAGAGCTTAAATGATTTGGCAGTTGACCAAAATAATGTGGTTGCAGCAGAGCCTTCATAGCCTAAAGTAGAACGCAGTGATTATAAAAAACAATGTATCTAATATTAAAATAGAAATTGGTTTTAAAATAAACCCCAGTCATCCACCCTGCCATCAATATTCTTTATATCAGTACACAGTAAAAGACTATAATATACTCTTACACATAACCATCAGACGACAGAAATGATCATATGTACAGTACAATAAAATATTAGTATGATTCAGGGGCATGGCTAAATCTAAGGTTAGTCCCATCTACATTTCAAGGCCAAAATGTTTCAACCATGTTGAAATCTAGTCTCCTAACTTGTTTGGGGGTTTTGTCTTTGCAGTGTAGAGGGCCTCATTCTGCTACCAGTTAAAATATATGGCTGCTCAATAAATCTGCTGCACCCAATGGAAACTAGGCATAGGAAATATGGGGGAACTGCAATCCTGGAAGCTGTAGGGCCCTGGTTTGAGTCCAGGCATAGTTTAGAGCAGCCCTGAATTGCTAGGTCTCAAGACTGTTCTTAACTCTGCTTTGGCTACAGTGGCCCCTAAGGGGACATTCACCGGCAGGGGACTGCTGAACATCGCATGCTTTGGCCATACACCCACACCAATACAATCTCTACACTATGGGTTGGAAGAGGAGTGGTACAGGGCTGGCTAAAAATTGCTTTTGTCACCTGGAAATCACCAGCTTGCTGTTTAAGACCAAGCCCGTTGCTTATGTACTCTGTATAAATAGCTACATTTTGAAGCTGTTTACAAAAAAATAAAAAAAAATAAAATAAAAATCTGTGTTCAAGCCACGGTGAAAGAGGAGAGTGGCGAAGGTTGGCCTTAAACAATTCTGAGTAACACATTTCTCTACCTTTCTGGGAACTGCTGGGCACACTAGAAGGGTCCCCACCACCGCAGGGACCTTAATCAATTTAACGGACTGTGCCTATTTTACAAATAAAATATCATCTCCTCACAATCCAACTTTTTTAACTACTTTAAAGTCACATGCTTTTGCTAACTCAAGTGGGCACTGAACTAAATGTGGATAAACACTGAGTGACTAGCTACTGTTTGAGCACAAGCTCTTTACCTAGAACATCATCTTACCTGCCTATTCAGGTGCCAGGCCTCACAAGCCTGAGAACCCATCTACACTACAAATATAATGAATAAGCTACTAAAACCTCAGGGGGCCCTGTTTTAGTCCCTTTCCTGGTTAAAATGAGGTTAAAAAACATGGACTGCTTTGAACACCTCCCCACAAAAGCTTTGACCCACCAGCAGTCACCTCAAATATATATTTTAAACAACTGGATACGCTACTGTAGAGGCCTGAGTCTCTTGTCTGACAAAACCACCAAGACCAGAAAATGTTATTTCGGTTTTGCCATATAGCTCCCTGCAAAGAAAAAGTGTTTAACAATATACCAGTAAATAATTATAGATTCTCTCCATTAAATCAACAAAAATTCTAGTGTGCAAAATGTTACCATTTAAAAAGTTTCTATCAGTCATTGGGGGGGGGGGGAATGTACATCTAGGTCATCTAAACCCCCATTTTCACTACAACCGTAACTGGGTCATGGGACCCCATTCAAAAAGCTTCTATCAGTCATTGGGGGGGGGGGGGGGAAATGTACATCTATGTCATCTAAAGCCCCATCTTCACTACAACCGTAACTGGGTCATGGGACCCCATTCCAACAGCGTTTACAATTGGATTCATGACCTGGGGCTCCCCTGGGAGGAGATAACTAGGAGGCAAACATAGTTTAAGACAACAAGAGCTGTGCTAACCTTTTCTAAGTTGTAAGTCATGGTTTCAGACATTGCTGTTTCATACAGCATATATTTCACTTTGCAATCACAACAATTTTATTTAAAATGCTCTAGTTTCAGGGGTTTATATTCCAACCATAGAAAGGTGTTCTGAGCTGGAACTTGACCCACAGGCCTCAACTCCACCTGGGAAGCAATTCTTCTATTTTTAACATTTTAGAAACATCACTTCTGACCTTTTAAAATAATGAGTGTAAACAGCAGCTGGTTTAAGATGCTGGGCTAAATCTGTTTATATAAAAAGTCTGATTTAAAAAAAACTGTTTTGGAAGAGATTAGTCCATAATATAGTGAAAGATTTTTACATTCTGGAAACAAATTTAATCTAATCAAGAAGTGAGATTTTAGAACTGAATTTATAATCAAACAAAGCTGACAGTTTTTAACACATGGAGTTAATGCCATACATGGCATCCAGGACCACTGAGAGTATCAGAGCTCCACTCTGTCAGGTCCATATATTTTGGTATAAGGAAGGATTTGACTGACGGACAGACATGAGCTGGGCAAATGAGGATACTCATCAGATTTCACAAGAAGAACAGAGTTGGACAGACCTTAGTCCTGTCTTTGAACCAAAATGAGACTTAATAAGGTTTAAAGGGAGCTGGGACACCCAAGATCACAGACCAGCTAAAATAAAGAGATCTCAGAGGTGGGTCTGAAGAGGTGACTCTGTAGCCACTCTGTAGAGACTATTCACATACCATCTCGGCCAGACCCTTGGATTTCTCCTTCTCCAAGCCCCTCCCCAGAGGCTTCCAGCACAATTCTGTTCCTGTTACTCCCTGACTATGCTGTCAGTCTCTTTCTTCTTCCTTAACACTTCATAGGCCTCCAAAAAACCCCATCCCCCTGCACCGTGTCACCACCTTTCCAGAAAAGATTTCAATTCACCTCCTTATGCCCCCTTTCCTTTCAAGGCATATCCCAGGGTCCAGCCTACATGCACATACTTGTATGGGGCTACTACAGAATTCAGTGTAAACCCTGCAAGAGCCTCCAAAAGCAAAATCTGGCCCCTTTTTATATTGCAGTATGTCAGAGATAATAATGTTAATCATTCCACACACACACACACCCCAAATAGGAACTTAACTAGCTTAACATAGATTCTATCCTTAAAATCCATTTTCCTTGTGTAATGCGGATGCTTCCTTGGTGGGTCATCGGCAGCAGGGATCAAATCTGGGACCTCTTGAGCTCATGTACACGCCTCAACTGCCTGAGCTCTATTAACCAAGGCTGTAGCAGGCTCGTCAATTTCTAGCTGGCCTAGCCACCACTAGAGAGGGATAGAGTGCCACACAGAGCAGACATGGGTTACACTTTTACCCACACAACTGTGCATTTATTTTAAAATCTCATTTCTTTTTTTTTTTTAAGTATGCATCAGGTGCATTTATTTCTGGAACTTCTTTTCCTGTTGGCCATTGCATTATTGTAACACATCAAGGAAAAGTCTAGTGGGAATCTGTAAACTTTTGTACTTTAAAGAAACAATTTGATTTAGCAGGTCAAACACAAGGTGTCAGCAGACAAGTTGGAAGGCCTTTGGGACTTCTTAGTGGCCTCAAAAGTTATTTCTTGTTTTATTATTTGATTTCTTTGAGGTGCTCATACCAAATATGTTGACATAGCTTCTAATTTTTCCCCAGGCTGATTGTGCAAGTTTAGTACAAACATTACAAATAGTCAGTGTTCTCAGTGATTTAGCAGAAACCTCAATAACTTTATAGAAAAGGTGACCTTAGAAATAACCTTTAATTTATTGTCTGTGGATGGATCATAAAAATGTATTTGGTGCCAAATCCTGCAGCAAGCTGATGCACATTTTTTATTTAATCAAGATGAAATGTGTGGTATTTAATAAAAATATTCTTGTCCTTCAAGAAAATAAGCTTTTTCAATAGAGAGAGAGAGCGCTCAGAACCAGAACTTCAGATCAGCATATTCATTAATTTTGGGTAGGGGGAAATGGTAATTATTTATATAGATTTATACAAGACATAAAAGACTCCAGGCACGATTACCATATATGAAAAATACAACCACTCCACTCCAACAAAAATAAAATGTACAAAACACAAGCCCAGAAAAGAAAGAAAACCCACTCCATCCACAAATCACAGCTCTCGAGGCACAAATCTGCGCACTCAGCACATCCCTTCCTTCTCAAAACCTAGGAAAAAGAGGTGGGCTTTGATGCAAGCCCTGAAGATTAACAGATCTGGGTTATTTCAGACCAAGCATGTATGGAGTACATCCAAATCTAGATTTTGCAATTGGCCTCTCTTTAAGATAGAGCATTTCCTTAACCTGAGCCTTCTATGCAAGCTCAATCTCAAATGATACAGATATATCGTATTAAATGAAAGCCTCATTTTTGTCCAAACCAAATAAAGATGCTAATCCTCACTGAAGATGTCTATAAATCCACTCCCGGTTTCCTCTTTCAAACTACAGCCATGTTTTGCACTAGCTGTGTTTTGAAGTGTTTGGTTAGGATTTTTTTTTTTTTTTTAAAGATGAGAAAAGTGCATTTTTTCCATCCTGGGTGAAGTGAAAATCAGATGAAATGATTTTGAGGAGAATTTAACTTTAAAAATTAAATGTCCTCTCTTTTCTTGGTTTAAGCAGACTTTTCACATTATTGCTGACCTTTCCAAGGAAGTCTCACACCTTCAGGAAGAACCCAAGCATAGAAAATTTTAGCCAAAAAAGTGTATGTTTCAACACGACATGAATATATCCTATAAATGAAACTTAAGTAGAGAGGGTGCTAGCAGCCACCTGCTAGAACTACTTCTGCTCTTGACAATTACATAGAAACAGCATATTTTCAGCTTTTCCATACTCATTCATTAGTATTAAAAAAATGGCAAGTGACTTCTATAATAGCTGCCCACTTATATTTAATGTGAAACTAATACCGCAATATTTGGCAGTGTTTTCACAATATTTCTGAAGAGCTCTGTATAGCTCAAAAGCTTGTACCTTCCACCAACAGAAGTTGGTTTAGGAAAAGATATTACCTCACCTGCCTTGTCTCTCTAATATTTCACATTGTTTAGGGGAATTACTGCTGCAGAGAGAGAGGTTATTTCATTAATCTTCATACACTTTTGGAAAAATGATTACATTTCAGATTTCTATTTACATTTTGTTCTTAAATGTTAAAACCAAAAAATAAATTATTACCTCCCCCAGCAGTGGTGAAAATGTTCTCTGTGGGTCAAATGCAGGCCATAAAATTCCATAATTTGGCCTATAGACGCTCATCTGTCATTAAAAGATGCAACGAATGGAGACTACTGATCCCAGCATGCATTGCAACTAGGCTGCTGAGATGAAGGTGGGGTACGTAATGCTGTGACCTATTACTTCCGTGGGCCACATGTCTGTATTTAAGATGTGAATGCCTGTAATCCATTCCATTTTATTCAGGTTAGATTTGTTCCCTGGGGCTCCTGGCCAATGTAATCTTCAACGGGGGCACTATGAACTTACGTATGTGAAATAATTTCAAGAGATGTAATACACTCTCTCTCTACAAAATAACAGTATACTGTAGAAATCTTAATGAGTGTAAAAAAGTATTGTTTACTTTATTTGCACTGCAGTGGTATTGTTTTAATTCCATGTTGCATTGAGGATAAAAACCTGCTGTAAGACTTCAGAACAAAGTTCAGCTGCATCAGACCATACAAATCACCTCTAATGTGCTTTCTGTTAAAAGCATTACTGCTTATTATTTATTTGTTAAAAGTCAACTGCATCTCAGGGTGGTACAAGGCACAAAATACAAATTCCATGCCCCTAGGAGATTGCAATCTAAACAGGAGAGAGTATACATATGCTTTTGTGCAATAGATTTATACACACAGACGTGAAGCCTGGGATAACCAAAGTCTAAACTAATAATATAATCCTTCAGGCTCGATGTTTTGGTACACAACATACATGTGTAATAGAAAACTATTAGACATAACCACAGTTTATACTTTAAAATGAAACATGACTTTTATTGCATTAATACTGCCTTACCTCAAAACTGCCTTCTAGGGATAATAAAAATATCACAACTTTTGAAGATATGGGATGGGATTTTCTAAAGCACCTAAGTGGTTTAGGACCATAAATGCCACTAAGTCAATGGGTCTTGTATTTCTAATTCACTTAGGCATTTTTGACAATCCTACCCATGGTTATTGTCATGATAGAAGAAATGCTTCCTTTTTAACATAAAGCACTGTATGTATTGATGTAGACTACAATGTTCAGAGACGCGTTAAGGGAGTTCGGTGCACAACTTCCATTGAATTTCACATAGAAAACAGATGCAAATATTTCAATACAAAAGTGTGCCAAGCACAAAATGCACTACACAGTGTAAAATGCAGCATCATAGTACTATTTTTGTTCTCCCAGATATGACTACGTTTGTTTTCATTTTAAGCAGTGGTATTTTGCTTTCTAGATTTTTTGGGAGGGGTGGGGGGGGGGGTGTCCTGGCACAATATGATCAGCACTAGCTCTGTTCCCATTTCTGAGTAATTAATTAGCTGCACCCACTCTCTCATATGTTTATAGTTTCCTACCCTATACTGAGTGAAAAATGGATATACAAAGCCATAGGCTTGACCTAAACTGACCTAACATTTGATTGCCTACATCCCAGTTCATGGGTGAGAGCCTGTGTTGACTTCCATGGTCCTCAGCACAGCTTGTAATTGATTTCCATTTGACCTGCAGTGTTTAATTTTGTTCACCAAGGAGCTCCTAGATCATCTTCGTTATCTGGTAAGATCAGTGCCCCATATGCACACATAGGTCCACAGGGGGTCTCAGACAGCTGTAGCTTTAGTGAGAGACCACCAAGAGGCATCTCAGAGGCTGTCCATTTTGAAAGCTTTCATTCTCTACCAGAGGAAGGCACAATAAAGTTTTCAAAGGATTTCCTGAAACTCTGAGCTTTATTTTGGAATCAAAGTTTAATGTCAAGCTGCTCATTTATTTCAAAAAAATTACTTAATTCTAATTAACAGGAAATGTGTCTTTAGCCTTTTGTTTGACAAGTATTTATAAAAACTACTTCTCTTCTATTTTCAAAACAGAATGTAGCGTGACAGTAGAGCAGACTTCAGAGTGGTATTTTCAATGTATATAATTTAAAAGTGCCACAAATATAATAAAAGCTGGAATATAAAACACCTAATTTAGTAAGGAATCTAGAATAACTGACATCTTAGTAAGTCACATTGTGGGTTTCCGTCTATGTTTTGGGAATCTATTCTCTCAATGCACACTTTGGAATTCATTCTTACTAATGCCTGTTGTGCCCATTGCCAACAGTAAATTATATTGAAGTGAAATGGTTTCAGCCAATCAGAACAAAGAAGTGGTTTATGCTTACTGACTCACAAATATACGCTCATTTCTGTAACTATACACCATGCAAGTCTCTACACTCTGATTCATTGATGTCATCAGAACTCACCCTAATGACTTGCGCAACAAACGTGGCCCATCTCCGCTTTAGCTTCATCCTGCCAACAGAAGAAGAAACACTGCTGTTTCTAAACAACCATTTCAAGTCCAGTTGTATCCCCCCCACAAAAATGTAGTTATTAAACAGTTCAGAGCATCACTACCATCTACTTGAGAGTGCTTCCTGTTAGCTGATTAATAATTATACAGTAACCTCAGTACCTCATCCTCTGGCCTCTGCTTTTGTTTTGCCTGGTAATTGGTTTGTTACCCTATAAACAGGAAGCATACTCAATTATCTAAATAAACTCTAGTGTATATAATTCACTACTAGGTTAATGAGTAGGAAGATGGCCAATAGTAGAAAGTATTACATGCAAAAGAACAGATTTTATGAGAGCCAAAACATGTTGGTATTATTATGAACTTCAGTAATGTCTGAAACTAGTTTAAGGGAAAAACACCTGCCAAAATGAAAAACTAGATTTAGATTTTTCTTGCAAATACACACGGAGACTCAGCCCTCACATAGCTCCACTGAAGGCAGTAGAGGGATCGTCATTCAGTACATTTGCAATTAAGTGTTGTGCCACCTCTTGTTCTCTCAACAGCCAGTTTTACACAATAATGCTGCTGAAAAATTCCTGTTGTCAACCTTTTGTCCCTCTTCCAAAACTCCCTGGAGTCTCTAGTTTTAGGTTTGGTTACCAACACTGAAATTGTTCAAATAAGCAATGTTATTTTAGTTCTCAAAATGAGTTTTATTTCATCCAGACGTTGATGATCTTACCACTATCTTCATTTAGAGCAACATTCTGTAGAATACCTAGCCTTTAAGTCATTTTTACTTCAATTCACCACTCTCTTTTTTAAAATGACTGTGTTTGACATAAAACACTAGTTGGCTTCAAAATTGTGGCTTCCCTGTCTTTGGCAAACTGTCCACTCACTTATTCCACCCTCTTCTAATGGAACTTCTGGAACCACTTAAAGTCCATTAAGATACTACCAGCTTCAAGTAAAAATGATACTTGAGTGAATTAATGCAGTTGGGAAGACTGAAGAATGTCTATTTCATAAGACAGTAAGTACATCATAATCTAGTAGCTACACCCTTCAAACAAGGCTGTTTTTAAGATTATCCACAAGAAAGTGTTGATGTTTAAATCTATGCTTTGTAAATTTTGCCTAGATTTTAATTTTTTTTGCCTGTGTTAGCTTGTTTTACAAAGCAAAAAAGTTACTTTCATGTACTTTCAGGAGTAAGATGCATTTATTGGATAAGGTTAGTTACCACACACACTATTTTATATATTTCTAATATAGTATATGTATATATACACACACAAATATACACATACAGTGTAATATAGTATACATAAGAGCCAGGTGCTAGTTTAAACCAGAATAGCTCCATGAAGGAAATGGAGCTATGCCTATTTAGACCAGATGAGCCCAGGGTTTCTTGGATTTATATTTAAACCAATACAAACTAATAAAAGTACCCTAAAGCCATTGTTTGGTGTTGAACTTCTTGAAAATAAGCCCTGAACATATTTTTTCTGTTTGTTTCTCAACTTGTCTTTGAGTTATGTCTCCAAATGTGTTGCTGAGAAGTTAAATAATTCATCTAGAGCAGATGTAGGCAACCTATGGCACACGTGCCAAAGGCGGCACGCGAGCTGATTTTCAGTGGCACTCACACTGCCCGGGTCCTGGCCAACAGTCCAGGGGGCTCTGCATTTTAATTTAATTTTAAATGAAGCTTCTTAAACATTTAAAAAACCTTAATTTACTTTACATACAACAATAGTTTAGTTATATATTATAGACACAGAAAAAGACCTTCTAAAAACATTAAAATGTATTACTGGCACGTTAAACTTAAATTAGAGTGAATGAATGAAGACTCGGCACACCACTTCTGAAAGGTTGCCGACCCCTGATCTAGAGAGAAGGAGATGGATTCCGGTGTGGAGAAAAAGTGTTCTTTAGATTGTAAATTGTAGTTGGGAAGAAAATTTAGACAAAAATGCTTTGGAAAATACAATTTGGAAGTGAGCCATAGTTTGCTGAAAATAAACCCCAAACTAGCCAAAATTGATCAATTTGGCAAAGCAGCTCCATCTGCTGAGCACCAAGGCAGAGTAGGTGTGTCCATGCAAATACGGTCTGCTCTTGAAGTCTTCCCCCCAGTTTGTCATTAGATGTCAGGGCAGAACTCATCCAGACCCTTCTTACAGGTCCTAACATATTACCTTCTGGGGAAGACATTTAGTTTAGTTACACAGACCATCAACCACTGTCATACTTTAAGAAAATAAAATTAAGAACGTACCATTAACCCTCTGGTACCTGGTGTTGCAGCTGTACAATTATACAGTACACCACAAATTTGGAACATGGCATATAAATGCTGATTTCCTATCACTCCATGAATTAGAATTTGAAGTACAACCTTCTTCCTCTTGTGTGGGACGGAGTGTAAGAAACTGAGTCCAGATGAGAGAGGATTTGAACCAGAATAGGAGTAAACCTTCTATCTAGTTATAACTAACTACAGATGGTTCTTGTTACCACAGATCTGAGTATCATTTTGCTGTATGGAGAGAGAATCCCAGAACCACTATGAGGAATGAGTGGGAGTGAATGTGGTATTTGTTTTCTTCTTGTGACAAATCACATCTTTGAATTTTCAGGTATTTTTCCTCTCTCTCTAGGTAGCTAAAACAACAACTGCAATCCTATGATAGCTGAACTGCAGACATTGCAAATACAAATCCGGAAAGGCTAGGGATAGGCTAGGTAAGGCCCAATTGAGTCTACCCAGAACATCTATGAAAATAAAGGTTTCCACCTCTGCATCAATGTAAATCAGGAGTAACTCTATTGAAATGAGGCAAGTTACACTAGTACAAAACCTGTGTGAGAAGAGAATTAGACCTATTTGTTGCTGCTGTATATAGGTCTGAACAGACATCTAGTGCTGTGTTCTCGCGCAGCCCATGGGTGCACTGACATTTTCAAAGCCACCACTCAGCTGCCACCTAATCCTGTAGGCACCTACAACCCATAGGCACCTAAGTGTCTGCTGGTCAGCAAGTGCTGACGCTGCCCCCAGCTGGCAAGCTGCTTAGAGCACTTGCCGAAGGCCCCGAAATGGGATTCTCAAACTACATGGGGCCATGTCTATCTTGTCAGTGGAACCAGATACTGATGCATGCTCAGAGCACACCTAACTCCTGTCATCTGACAGCCCCTGGATCAGTAGGGCCAGAGGCAGGCCACAGATATGTAAG
Source organism: Platysternon megacephalum (assembly GCA_003942145.1). Taxonomy (NCBI): domain Eukaryota; kingdom Metazoa; phylum Chordata; order Testudines; family Platysternidae; genus Platysternon; species Platysternon megacephalum. The sequence goes on along the minus strand of QXTE01000007.1, from coordinate 6,102,060 downwards.
GGTGCTCTGCTGCCTCTCTACCTAACACAGCCAGGAGCACCGAGATACGGAGGGTGAGCATAAGAGAGGTATCAAGCAGGAGAGAGATGGCTTCAGCTGCTAGGTCATGGGTTACCCTCAGGGTATATCTACATAGCCCACAGCAGTGAGTCTCCCAGCCAAGGTTGACAGACTTGGACTTGCAGATCTCAGGCTGCTGCACTAAAAATAGTTGTGTAGATGCTGCAGCTTGGGCTCTGAAGCCTAGGGATGGGGGTGGGATTCAGAGCCCGAGCCACAATATCTGCATGGCTATTTTTAGCACAGAAGCACAAGTCTGTTGACCCAGGCTGGGAGGCTCGTTGCAGGGGGCTGTGTCGACATACCCGGTGTGACTTACCTGGCTTAGGTGCCTAAATCCAGGAGAGGATTCTCAAAGGAGGATGCAGAGCAGAGGGAGGCGCCCATATCTGTCCTATCAGCCAGGTGCACCTGGTCAGCCACTTGGGTCCTAAGTCCCTCTCCTCTTCCTACCCATCTCTTTGGCATTTCACTCCCGGCTAGTTTAGGCAACTCCCCACTGAGCTAGCTGGCTTCTGAAAATCCCTTCCTTAGGCACTTAACTCTCCCCAAGCACTGGCTGGGGATCTGGGACCCTATCTTGGTGCTGACATTTCCACTGGGCACCAGACTATCTAGGGCTTAGGCATTGCAATGCTGAGCAAAGCAATGCAATGCCTAAGTACCTTCAGCTCTTTCCCTATCAGGATTCAGTACCCTATAGTCCCCCAAATTTCTTTTCCCTCAGTTTCTCATTGCTCCTACCCTTTTTTTGCTGCAGCTGCCTGGGGACCTGCCAGTGGTGTAGAGCCATTGTAGCAGTTCCTATGCCACCTCCCCATCCTATCATCTGTTTACAGACATCGCTTCATGTCAGTGATAGAACTGCCCCTCTTGAGGCCGTGAGTAGCAGGACAAGTTAGAGCAGCCCTGGGGTGGCATGAAGAGTAGTAAGAGACATAGGCAGGAGTGGCGTTGTTGATGACCTCAAAGATCTGCATGAGGAACTACTACATGATATGGAAGTTGAGAGGAAGCCAGTGGAGGAATCCAAAGTGAAGAGATGTATAACTTGGTCAGAATGAGGTGTCAGGAAAAAAATTTCAGCACCAGCCTTTTGAGTGGACTGAACCATAGTCACCACATTCATGATCAATGCCAACCATCTTGACAGGAAACCCCAAATGCACTGAATTAACTACATCTCTAACATTTTCCTGCTGTACAGATAGCTTTGGACAATTTGAAACAAAGCTTAAACAAACAAGAACTAGGCAGGCTACAGTCACTGCTTTTAAATTATTTCAGATTGTAATAGGGCATTGCTGGGCCCTCCTCGCTTCTGCCCCTGCCACGCCCACAGACCAGCCAGAGACTCTGCACTGGTGCAATCACCTACGCTCTTTATTTAAAGTATCCATTCCCATCACCTTCTAGCTACAGCTTCAATATTACAGCCTCAGGGACTGCTAGCTCCTGCAGCCAGCAGAGACGAGCTCCCCCCTCCCCCCCACTTCTTTCCTGCCAGCCTTTATGTAGCCCCTGGCTAACGAGGCCACAGCTGTTCCCCATTTGCCTATCAGGTCTGGGCTTACTCAGCCAGCTCCAATTCCCCTTTCTTGGAGCTGTCGCAGGCCCACCGACAGCAATTCTGGGCCCCAGGGTAGAACAGTCAGTGGGCCCCCACCCACGCACAAGCCATGCCCATGTGGACACAGTCCACCTGACATTTGGGTGGTGCTGCCCCTGCGCTGGCTGGTGCCCAGCGACCTGCCAGCTGCGCTGCTGGGTGAGCTCTTCCAGCACGGCCAGGGCTCCCACATGCCCGCCCGGTAGAGTTGCCAACTGTCTAATTGCGCAAACCCAAAGACCCTTGCCCTGCCCCTTCTAACTCCATCCCCGCTCCCTCTGTCGCTCGCTCTCCCCCACCCTCGCTCACTTTCACCAGGCTGGGGCAGGGGGTTGGGGTGCGTGAGGGGGGTACAGGATCTGGGAGGGAGTTTGGGTGCGGGAGAGGGTGCGGGCTCTAGGCTGGGGCAGGGGTTGGGGTGCGGGCTCTAGGCTGGGAGGGGGTTGGGTGTCGGCGCTTACCTCAGGCAGCTTCCGAAAGCAACTGGCACACCCCTCTGGCAGCGGCTCCTAGACACGGGGCCCAGGGGGTCTCCGCTTGCCGCTGCCCGCAGTTCCCAGCCAATGGGAGCTGCAGAGTCGGCGCTCAGGGCGGGGGAAGTGTGCGGAGACCCCCTGCCCCTCTCCCGGGGCTGTAGGGCCATTCTGGCCACTTCCAGGAGTGGTGTGGAGTGAGGGCAAGCCGGAAGCCTGCCTTAGCTCTGCTGTGTTGCCGGCAGCAGCGGCCAGGGGCCCCCGGGCCCCTGGGCAATTGCACCCCCACCCCCCTCCCGTTGGCAGGCCTGCGTACAGCCCTTCCTGCAAGTGCTAAGCAAGGAGAATTGTTGTTGAAAGTTAATGGAAAATTGGTAATAAGAAAAATACTTTTCTTTCCTAGTAATGTCAAAGTTATGAATTAGTGAAGAGAAAGGAGACTTCTGGGGGAGGGCTGGTGAACAGGCTAGACAAATAACAGAGTACACTAATGCTGAAGAAAACTAGTAGCAAAAGGAATGAAAGCAGTGAACCTGGTAATGAGAAACTCCCAGATGGTTGATTGCCAGTTAGAAATGTTGGAAAACCAAATGTGCACCAGAAATATTAGTGCTAGGAACCCCTTCAGGAAAAGGATATACAGACCCAACTGAATTGACAGAAAATTTATTACAGAGCCCTTGTAACTAAATACTAAAAACGTTCTCTGTTGACAGGGCCAAAGTTCCCTAAGTCAATGAGAAGACTTCACAATGACTCTAGCAAGGTAATAATGTGGTTGTCTCTTTTGCAGACATCCGGGACAACAGTAGTGCTTATTGCAGCCAGGAAGACAGGAAACACGCTCTACTAGAATTCAGAACTGTTATTTCTCCAAATTTGAGACTAACTATGCAAAATGGCCAGCAAAACTTGGCAGAATTTAAGAGAGCATTCATGAGCGAAGAAACTGATGCCAAAATACAATACCCCACTATACTGCAGGTGGGTTATAGAAGCAAAACATATCTTGTAGGACAAAGAATCTTTCACAAAATTACTAGACAAACTGAGAGCTTAATTCAGCATTCATACCAAGCACAGAACACCTTCTGGGACTACTGGCAGATTTGTGCAAGGCTCTATCTCCGTGTATAAAATAATGCTTAACAGAGGAGACAAATAGACCTTCCACTGAGATGAAATATTTGGAGTGCTGATTATTGCTGAAGCCCAAAGTCAGTGTTTAAATCTTATTGCTTAATTGGCTAGAGTAAGGCCAGAGATCACTCTCTGATCACTGATAATTGTATTCCTACATAGGTTCTTTTTCTTATAGCTGTACAATCCCTTCTGAGTTTGGCTTGAAAGAGTTTGACTTTTTAAAAATGTCTTCAGATATATTTGGACAGCAACTGTTCACAATGAGCTGCAGGTCCCAAACCTTGGAAGTATTCATAGACAGAATGGTACTGATATTCCCATGGTCAAATCTCTTTGCAAACTCACAGGTAAGATTCAGTTTCTCACACCTTCACACAGAGTTCGGAGAGGTTTCATGATAGATAGAAAGACTGGTCCAGTGATCACGGAACTAATCTAGGACTTGGGAGATGCGAGTTCAAGTCCCTGCTCCAGAGCAGACTTCCTGTGAGACCTTGGGCAAATCACTTCGTCTTTTTGTGCCTCAGTTACTCATCTGTAAAATGGGGATATTACTACTTCCTCTTGGGACAATAAATACACTAAAGACTGTGAGGCACTCAGCTACTACTGTACTGCCATGTGATATGACCTTTCCAAATGAACTCAGTTTGGAATGCACTTGTGAAAACCAGTCTCAAAGCATTCAAAGATATCCTGATCAAGCACAATTTTACATAAGGAACATTATGCTTTAATGCTCTTTAACTGTAATTAGGAAGAAAAAGAAACATAGGGCAGAATTTTTAAGTGAGTTGTGCATAACTATAGATACACATTTGCACATTACTAACTTATTTGTTATTTATTAACCTACATGTGCATATTTGGTATTTGTGAACAAATGTGGCCAATTAGACACCTAACTGGCTAAGTGCATGTGCAAATGCCTGATTTACCTACACTGATCAACTAATAAGTCAGAAGCACACAAATGTATGACCACAACTGAACCTAACTTTCAAAATCTGACCCATGATGTTATTGTTAATATCAGCATTCTGGAAGTAATTTATCTACAGTGGAAGTTTACTTTTTCCTAAAACCAAGGGTCAGGTGGAGGGAAGAGTGGTGGACTGCTCAGGCTCCACCCACAGAATCAAGCTGTTCACAATACCAGTGTAGCTGAACATGAGTGTTTAAAATTATAAAGAGAGAAACAACTTATAATGTTAATGTTTAGTTAGGCTGCAATATTACCACACCATTCAGGTGATGGTGGTGGTTCCTACATCTCAGAATTATTCTTTCAGGCTACCTGTCAACAGTCAGTTGGAAATAACACTGTATCCATTCATACTCTGAAGCTTGTTTCACAATCAGAGTGAAAAACATCTGTCAGTTTGAAAATGAAAGCTGAAATTTTTCAGAAACTGCAGGGTCCACAAGAGAAGTGTGGTATAAAAGTGGCCAGTCCCAGCTCAGATCAACCATTGTCTAAGGCCAAGATGAGCGGATAAGATACTCCAGCAGTAAGAATTACCAGCTGTATTGTAGGTCACTATACTTTTGTTGTAAATCTTTTAGATCCTTAAAAACTAGGGCTGTCAAGCGATTAAAAAAAATAATCTCGATTAATCATGCGATTAATCACACTGTTAAACAGTAATAAAATACCATTTATTTAAATATTTTTGAATGTTTTCTGATTTCAGTTACAACACAGAATACAAAGTGTACAGTGCTCACATATTTATTTTTGATTACAAGTATTTGCATTGTAAAAAAACAAAAGAAATAGTATTTTTCAATTCACCTAATACAAGTACTGTAGTGCAATCTCTTTATTGTGAAATTACAACTTACAAATGTAGGTTTTTTTGTTATATAACTGCACTCAAAAACAAAACAATGTAAAACTTTAGAGCCTACAAGTCCACTCAGTCCTACGTCTTGTTCAGCCAATCGTTCAGAAAACAAGTTTGTTTACATTTGCAGGAGATAATGCCACTAGCCATCACCTTTAGCCCCCAACTAAAACCTCTCCAGCGCATCATCAAAGATCTACAACCTATCCTGAAAGATGATCCCTCACTCTCACAGATCTTGGGAGACAGACCTGTCCTCGCTTACAGACAGCCCCCCAACCTGAAGCAAATACTCACCAGCAACCACACACCATACAACAAAAACACTAACCCAGGAACCTACCCTTGCAACAAACCCCGCTGCCAACTCTGTCCACATATCTATTCAAGTGACACCATCACAGGACCTAATCATATCAGCCATGCCATCAGGGGCTCGTTCACCTGCACATCTACCAATGTGATATATGCCATCATGTGCCAGCAATGCCCCTCTGCCATGTACATTGGCCAAACCGGACAGTCTCTTCGCAAAAGAATAAACGGACACAAATCTGACATCAGGAATCATAACATTCAAAAACCAGTAGGAGAACACTTCAACCTCCCTAATCACTCAGTGACAGACGTTAAGGTGGCAATTTTGCAACAAAAAAGCTTCAAAAACAGACTCCAACGAGAAGCTGCTGAACTTGAATTGATATGCAAACTAGATACAATCAACTTAGGTTTGAACAGAGACTGGGAATGGCTCGGTCATTACACTAATTGAATCTATTTCCCCATGTTGAAGCAGCCTCACACTTTCGTGTCAACTGTCCGAAATGGGCCATCATGATTATCACTTCAAAAGTTTTTCTCCCCTGCTGTTAATAGCTTCTCTTAATTAATTAGCCTCTTACAGTTGGTATGGCTACTTCCACCTTCTCATGTTCTCTGTATGTATAAATATCTTCTTACTGTATGTTCCATTCTATGCATCCGAAGAAGTGGACTGTAGACCACGAAAGCTTATGCTCAAATAAATTTGTTAGTCTCTAAGGTGCCACAAGTACTCCTGTTCTTTTTGCTGATACAGACTAACACGGCTGCTACTCTGAAACCTGCCCGCTTCTTGTTTACAATGTCACCTGAAAAGTGAGAACAGGCGTTTGCATGGCACTATTGTAGTCAGCGTCACAAGATATTTACGTGCCAGATGCACTAAGGATTTATATGTCCCTTCATGCTTCAACCACCATTCCAGAGGACGTGTCCATGCAAATGGCAGGTTCAGCTTGATAATAATCCAAAGCAGTGCGCACAGATGCATGTTCATTTTTATCATCTGAGTCAGAAGCCACCAACAGAAGGTTGATTTTCTTTTTTGGTAGTTCGGGTTCTGTAGTTTCTGCATTGGAGTATTGCTCATTTAAGACTTCTGAAAGCATGCTCCACATCCTCTCCCTCTCATATTTTGGAAGGCACTTCAGGTTCTTAAACCTTGGGTCGAGTGCTGTAGCTATCTTTAGAAATCTCACATTGGTACCTGTGACGTTGCACTCTATATGATTTTATGAAAGTATGCTGATGAGTGTGAATATAATGTAACTAAAATATGCTTCAAGCAAAAGGTCTCTTGTAAGGTATCATTACAAAGCTTATAATCTACTGAGTGTGGTCATCCTATTTGTATAAACATACCGCTCTTGTATCTGAAACTAGAAATATGAAATAGAACTCTCAGGTCCTATTGTAATTATGCAAAGTGTGGGCCATTAATGGTGGTTTGGAATCTTGATGGCTCCCATCAACCAGGACAATTGACTGTGGATGGCTCTGTTTGCAGGCAGGCCTTCTTGTGAGTCAGGCTGGGAGGAATGAAGGCTTGGGGTCTCAAAGGACATGTGACCATGTCACCTGGTACTGAAATCCATCTTAAACCTGGGGCTTTTCCATTTAGAAGGTGTGGTGGGGACCCAGAGAGACAAAAGATTCCTGCCTTGTGCCAATGCCATATAAGGGGGTGGAACAGAACAAAGGGGGCTGCAGTCATAAGAAATCCCCTAGCTACCACCTTAGCTGGAACAAAGGCTGTACCAGGGGAAAGGATTGTGCCCAGACTTGGAAGGCATCCAGTCTGTGAAAGAAACTTATTGAAACATCTCTGAGTGTGAGATTTTATCTGTATTCAGTTTTATTACTGTATTAGGCTTAGACTTGCATGTTTTGTTTCATTTTACTTGGTAATTCACTTTGTTCTGTCTGTTACTACTTGAAACCACTTAAATCCTACTTTCTGTATTTAATAAAATCGCTTTTTATTTATTAATTAACCCAGAGTATCTATTAATACCTGGGGGGGCAAACAGCTGTGCATCTCTCTATCAGTGTTATAGAGGGCGAACAATTTATGAGTTTACCCTGTATAAACTTTATACAGGGTAAAATGGATTTATTTGGGGTTTGGACCCTATTGGGAGTTGGGCATCTGAGTGTTAAAGGCAGGAACGCTTCTTAAGCTGCTTTCAATTAAGCCTACAGCTGTTAGGGGATGTGGTTCAGGCCCTGGGGCTGGGTTTGCAGCAGGCTAGCGGGTCTGGCTCACACCAGGCAGGGCACTGAAGTCCCAAGCTGCCAGGGCAGGAAAGCCGGGGCAGAAGTAGTCTTGGCACATCAGTTGGCAGCCCCAAGGGGGTTTCTGTGATCCAACCCGTCACAGTACCTTCTTTGCATTTTGTGAAATCTGCAGTGAAAGTGTTCTTAAAATGAACAACATGTGCTGGGTCATCATCCGAGACTGCTATAACATGAAATATATGGCAGAATGCATGTAAAACAGAGCAGGGAACATACAATTCTCCCCCAAGGAGTTCTGTCACAAATTTAATTAACGCATTTTTTTTAACAAGTGACATCAGCATGGAAGCATGTCCTCTGGAATGGTGCCCGAAGCATGAAGGGGCATACGAATTTTTAGCATATCTGGCACCTAAATACCTTGCAATGCCGGCTACAAGGGTGCCATGCAAATGCCTGTTCTCACTTTCTGGTGACATTGTTTTTGAGTGCAGTTATGTAACCAACAAAAAAAAAAAAAAATCTATATTTGTAAATTGCACTTTCACGACAAAGATTCCACTACAGTAACTAGTATGAGGCAAATTAAAATATAATATTTGTTTTGTTTATCATTTTTACAGTGCAAATGTGTAATCAAAAAATATACACTTTGTATTCTGTTTTGTAATTGAAATCAATATATATGAAAATGCAGAAAATCAAAAATATTTAATACATTTCAATTGGCATTCTATTGTTTAACAGTGCGATTAAAACTGTAATTAATCGCGATTAATATTTTTAATGGCGATTAATTTTTTTTTAGTAAATCGTGTGAGTTAACTGCGATTAATCGACAGCCCTATTAAAAACATTTTCAATGTNAATTAATCGCGATTAATATTTTTTTAGTAAATCGTGTGAGTTAACTGCGATTAATCGACAGCCCTATTAAAAACATTTTCAATGTACTGTTTCATTCTGAGCATGACGTCTATAAAGATAAAATTGACTTCTTGGGGAGAAAGGTGTGTACATCAAAGCAATTATGGCAGCATAGGACCATATTACAAAATTAATATATATTTGAAGACTTTCCTCTAAATGAACAAACTATTAATAATGCAGCAGCCTGTCAATTAGAATTACTAAGAGATACATCACAAACAGGTCAATGTGTCCAGATACCTCAAACATGTCAAATTCCATTACTAATGTTTAATATCAAGCCTTCTCTGATTGCTATTTGCAGTCCACTTCATACTGGTCAGTTTCCTTTTGGGTAAAAACTTTCTTGCAGTTAGTTATTGCGTAGGGCTGATTTATAGCCAAGCATGAATAAAGCGCTCAATACACACTGAAAGCAGTAAGGTGATTGACAAAAGCTATGGTTTAGATTACAACATAATTGAAGATCTCAGGTACACACAGACTTGCTGTCTCTCAGTTCCCAAATCCTTGATCTTCTCCCTTGATTTCTAGTTTATATGCCAAAAATTGATATTACATCACCTGCTATACAAACTGATACATGGAACAGTGCAAAAGCAGCGTTAATTTATACTACTATTCTCGCCTAAATCTTAACTAGGTTATTCTTTCAGGGAGCACAAATCTTTGTGTGTATGTTGCTCCCGCTGCGGAGGGCCTGCATAGCAGCCTTTGCAGATTTTGGGCAAAATCAGAAGGAAGAACGACTTCTGCATCATCCCTCCCTCTCTCCACCCATGACTTGGAAACTTACCAGGATACAGGGCAGAGGTCAGACAGGGAGAATAACTGGGGTGCAAGGTCAGACTACAGGGCTAATGGTGGGAGACGGTTTGCTGAGGCCCGGATTGGGGAGGAGATGTGGTATGTTACAAGTTGAGGGTGTAATCAGAAAAATGTATATAAGGGGCAGAGATGAACAAACATCAGTTCTCAAGAGAAGAAGAGTTTTCTTTCTTCTGTAAAATTCAGAGCCCACTTCTTTGTCAAGTAAACAAACAGGCTAAAATGAAAGCAAAGCTACATTTGCCACATAAAAACAAACTGAATTAGATATATGTTGAAAGTGACCTCCAATCAGCATTCCAAGCCAAGTACTTTCCCCCACAGAAATCAAGAGGCATTAGTTGCTCCTTGTCATAGTTTGCCTACTACTTAGGAAGCCTTGCTTCCATGCAGCACACCATGACAGAATGTTAATGACAATGTGAAGAAAGCAAGCCACGGCTGTCATTTCTGATGCAAGTCAAGATGATTACAAAGTAATAATCTGTAGTTCTTCAATGCTGAAGAAGGTGCAATTAGAGCTAATTTGCCTCTCACCTCACTCTCAGAATCTATACACTGTCACATGGAGGCTCTGGATTAGGAACAGGCAACTTTCCACATACAGCTAAAACCCCCAAATCATCATGATCGGTAGGCCAAACAATGGACTGGCATGGATAAGAACCATTCCCAATCAGTAAAAAGTATCAAAAGACCCTTAATGAATGCAGCAAAAGGAATTAAGGTTGTCAAAGCTCTTTAATTGGTAAGACAACGCTAATGATGAGAAAACTCCACAGGGATGCTCAACTGTGGTCAAGATGGGAATCTTTCAAAGTTAAGTCAACATGGCAGAGAAAAAGAATCCATATAGCCCTAGGGGTTGAGGCCGTTACAGGCCAGTTCACTCACTGCTGGGAATCTCCTTTCAGTGCAGTTTTGGCAATGTGACACTCCTTTATTTCTCTGTACCCAGGCAGTCTCCTTTAGTCCTCAGCTCCACTGACAGTACACCTACAGCAACATTTCCCAAAGTGGGGGGGGGGGGGACACACAGGAGCAGCCAGGGAGCATGGGGAGGCAAAGAAGATGTTAAAGATCTGCCTATCTTAATTTATACAACGCATGGTAAGGCTGAAGGAGGGCATGATTCGATTCATTTTCCTGAAAGGGGGACTCAGCTTTCAAAAAAAGTTTGGAACTCGCTGACCCAAAGTATCCTGTGGCATGCTGGAATGTAGTCTCACTTCACATTTGTCTTATTTTTAAACGTTTCTGGATGGCATCATTGTCACTGCGAAACACTAGTTGCATTGTTGCTCATTCTGAACAGTAGTACAATTCCTTACTGGTCCAGGCTAAGGTATCTGAATCTCGGCACGTGAAGAGCCAGATTGTTGTCCTTATTCCTTGTTTCAGCACCATGCAGGGACAACGGCAACAAAATTTGTGGGGGCAAAAGGTTTCGGCTAATGGAAACTGAGCCATCAGGATCCCCAGATTGAGTAGCTGCAGCAGTCCTGCCACCTATTTCCCAGCCAGTCCCACTCATTCTCTACTGATGCCTGCTGTCTCCCTCTGTGACAAACTGAGGTATAAAGTGTACATTGCTGACACCAAATAAGTGCTATAGCAGGGGTCGGCAACCTCTGGCACGCGGCTCGCCAGGGTAAGCACCCTGGAGGGCCGGGCCAGTTTGTTTACCTGCCGCGTCGGCAGGTTCGGCCAATCGCGGCTCCCACTGGCCGCGGTTCGCCGCTCCGGGCCAACGGGGGTGACGGGAAGCCGCGGCCAGCACATCCCTCGCCCGTGCCGCTTCCCGCTGCCCNGTGTGAGCTCAGCCAGCAATCAGCAGGAATCTTATCTGCTAAAGTTTGAAGGTTTAAAGTGGCTTGTTTGACAGAATTACTAAAATGCCAGCAAACAAATAGCTGCAATAAAAACAAAGCATATATCATACCTATAATAAGTGTTCATAAAGAATATCCCCCCCCCCCACACACACACACACACATCCCTAATGCCAAGATAAAAATATATATCATTAAAATCATCTATGAACAATCAGAGGGGTAAATTTTCAAGAGCCTCTTTGAGGACTCTACTTGTGTGTGCACAAAGTTGAGCTCATGCTTGCATGTGCCTGCACTTCCTTGCTGGTGCAAACACGAATGCTTATAATCAGGCATGTGCTGGACTATTAAAAGCATACACTCAATGGCTGCTCCTGCAAAGCATGCAATTTTATGCACATACAGAATCTAAAGATTTCCTCATGATATACAGTTTTTTGTTTCAATAAATCAAACTCTATGCTGAGCATAAGATGTGGCCTATGTCTCTTTTCTCCTTTCTTCAGATACTAAAGGCCCCCCTCAGTGTATCATCTGTGGAATAAACTCAGTTCCACCTTTTCCAGGAAAGGACTTTGTTTCTTCAGCTATTTTATTGTCCATTTTCTCACAGGCAGTTTCTTCCACTTGGACAGGTTTCTCTCCCCCCGCCCCCTCCTCAATTGCCACTCTCAGACTACACCTGCCCCTCTCTGTATGTTCTGGAACTAAGATCAGGCTCATGAATGTTTATCAGCTTGCTTTTAGTAGCCTAGCAAAGCCTCACTTTACAAAGTCACTCCAGAAAATGGATGCATTGAAGTGCAGAGCCTCTGAACCTTGATGTGATAAAGCAGATATTTTCAGTGCTCCCAGAAGCACATGACAGAGAGGGCTAACTGTTATGTCAAAGCAATTGATCTAGCTGTGACTCTGCTCTTACATATCAGACATCGCATAGTGCTGACATGTGACTCTTGACATTACAAAACTATCTAAATACAATCATGAAATGTCACAGAAGAAAAAAAAATCTTATTCCACAAAATGAGTGCATTTTATGAATGTGGAATTTTTGCAACAGTATAAGAAGAGTATTTTTAATATAATCCCTGTGCTATTCTGGCCCAATAGCAGAGTGTTTTCCCCAAGAGTAGTAAGGTAATATTACAATTTCAAATACAGATTTAATGCTCTGTTTTGTAAGTAATCATTGCACAGCTATGAATACACATTTTAAGTTGCACAATTAAATAAGTAAATAATGTAACATCAATATTCACAGATCCATTATTTAAATACGCCTTGTGAATCAAGCAAATGGATGCCTTTAAAACACAGACAGTCAGGGCAGTCACTCAAGATTGGGCACAATTCTGCCCTATTGCTCTAGTACTATTCTAACTCTATACACAGGCTATTTCTCATATAACTATTACCACAGTTTTACCAACTTTCCATATAACCCACCAGACCAATAGTTCTTTGTCTTTCATACAGTGTTACTATGGTCACAAATGACTATACCGTATGTCAAACCAAGTACATGTGTTTGGGTTAGGAAGAGAATGGGAAAAAGTGGAAACAGATTGGGAGACTTGAGCATCTTTAAAGATGAAAGCATCATAAGAACATAAGAACGGCCATACTGGGTCAGACTGAAGGTCCATCTAGCCCAGTATCCTGTCTTCCAACAGTGGCCAATGCCAGGTGCCCCAGAGGAAATGAACAGAACAGGTAATCAAGTGATCCATCCCCTGTTGCCCATTCCCAGCTTCTGGCAGGATTATATTTTCCATTAGTACATTCAAATATTTCATAAGAGCTGTCGTTGCCTTGTGCTAAGAAGGCACAACACAGCTCTTAAAGAGCTCATATACAGATCTGTATCGCTTTACGCAACTCTACAAAATAATACCTTGGAATGCATGATCTTAGAAGGAACGGGTGGGAAAATAAATCCTGAGCAGTGGATGAGCATACTGGGCCAGATCCTGGGCCATGCACTTCACAGGGCTCACAGCACAAAAAGGAGAAAAGATGGCTTTAAACCCCGGGGCTGTTTAGGCACCAATCCAGTCTCCAGTGTTAAGTGGGGCAGCCTGAGGACTTGCTGTCAATAGCCTTTAAAGGGTTATTCCAGTAGCAGCAATGCCGCAATTACACTCCCCTTCCCATGGCCATACCTATACTCTGGAAACTGGGGTGAGTGGGACGGGGGGAAACAGTGTAGGAGCTGCTAGGATGGCTCTATGCTACTGAAGGACTCCCCTGCACAAGGGCATCCTTCAAACTGCAGATTTGCCAGGTTGATCTGCACAAAGTGGTGGTAAACAGGCCCAAAATAGGTGCAGTGCAGCAAAGAATCTGAGCCATTGCAGTCTATATCAACCTCTGTGAGTATGATAACTAACACTGGGCAGAACCAACTTCTTAACCTGCCAGGCTGGCAATGGGAAGGAAGGCAACATAGCTCGCTGTTAGTGGACAGTATAAACATTCTTTTACAGAGCTTAAAGAATTTTGTGAATTCCCCATTTTCCCTCACAGCCACATAAAATCATCACCCCATGGTCGACTTCATGACTTTTTCTTTGGAAAAGTGATTTGGCAACGATTATCTTATTGCTGATCAAACAGTAGATGATGGGATTGTAAAAAACACCTGAGCTTGTCAGAGTCCTGTCTTCACACAGCTTCCATGGCTGGAGCTGCATGGATGGTGAATTACATGTACCATTTTTGCCAGTGCAGACACAGCCCAGGAGATAAGTCATCTTAAAATACATTTTCAACCATGTATCCAAGAGTTCCCTGAAATATACAGAGCTCTTTGCTCCTCAATTCTATTGGACAGCTGTGGAATGGCAACTACTGCAAAACCTAGGTTTATACCTGGAACTAATGTGACATTGTTGTGGAAATGCTTGAGGAAATTAAGGTTGCTTTGAGTCTGGGGATGAAAATGGGGTTGGTTGTAGCAGGAAGCAGAGGGGCAAGACAAATCAAATGTTGGTTTATTGGCTTGCACGCTTTATTGTGCCATCATTTCTAAGCTTCTAGCTTCAGATGTCAGCAGCAGGTGACTTGCTTGCTGACTGATTATTAAGGACAGTGTACCACAGTGCAACGCTGTAGAAAGTTAAAAATGGCCCTTACCTCAACATTATATGAAACCAACAGGAAAGCATTGGAGAATTGTGACCAGGGTGTTTCAGGCAGACAAGCACAGGATGAAACAAGAAACTATAGTGGCTCAGAAGAAGATACTAAACATTTCAGAGGTTGTTTTTTGTAAGTGAAATGAAGGATGGAGGTGATGACAAACAGAGTTAAGACAGACCTATCAACATTCCTTGTAAAGCATATGGCCCAGTAACTTAGTGTTCACTGACTTATCTTGCTGTGTGCCATTGCCCATTATTGTACCAGCATTCTGACTGGCTTTTCATCAGAGACCACTGAGTCTGCCTAATATGTAATGTGTTTTATGATATGGATTATAGCCTTCAAAGTCTTGGACTGGCTATCCTCAGATTTCACAACCATCATATCATGGATTGTTTTCAGTCTGGCTCACCACTAGTACAAAACCCAACAGCTTTGACCACAGTCCCCTCTGTTTCTTTAGTTTAAATTTCTGTTTAAATTATTTAATGATGAAAGACAAACAATCTGAACCCAACACCATAATTGTTACATGTGCAACCCCTTGGAAACTTTAAATGCTGAAAACAGAGACTGGTGAGGCATTGAGGAAAATACATGAGCCAGGTCCTGACAGGATTTGCGAGTCACACCTTATGTAACCATTTTCTCACTTTTCTGTCTGCTGACATGTTCGAAGCCAGACTAGAAAATCTGGCTTGTCAGATAGAGTGACTTGCTGTTAGTTGTTCCGAGAGGTGTCCAGTGAGTTAGGATGTTAAATTTTGCTGTGTGTAAGTCTGTTTTACAGGGACATTACAACTTTGTACTTTTCATTTGCATCTATAGCAGTTCATGGATATTGCAATAAATAAAGAACTATTCAGAACTCAGGAGTATAAGTATTCAGATGCCAGCTAAGAATCAGTAGTTAAGTCTGGCAGATTCTGTATTTCTGTGGGAAGGTCAGCTAAACAAGTGTCCTTTTAAAAAAAATAGGCATCTGTTTTAGTTTTATTAATTTTTACTTGATTTATCAGCAGGACACAAGAGTGTTAAACTTGGTACAAAACAGTAGCCTGCCGTCCAGCAGGGCAGACCCAAATGTGCTAGGTGTCAGTTTCAAGATAAATACGGTAATTTGTTGAAGTAAAATTGAGCTTCCTGGATGAACCCCCCCGGGACGCTGCATTTGGGAGACTATTAGCAGCCATGTGGCAGCCATGCCCTGCTGGGACTGCTGGTGATTGAAATGTGTTCGAACAATAGCCAAGGGAGGATGGCAGGGGATGAAAGGAGGAGACAGAAATCTTCAATCGAAAAGCCTGTGTCTTACCTAACTACCCCGGTGTCTGTGACAATTTGCAGCAGCGCGGACTATCACCACGGGAAGGGAAAACGTCCCATTTCAATTGAAGTCTCTGGTCATCCTTACAGGGGCTAACGCAGTTAACTACTTGACTGTTTTCTCTCGTTTATTGCTTATATGCAGCACATCTCTGGCCCATATTTAAGAGTAGACAGTTTTAAGGTTTAATAAGTAAAGATCAAATTAAGCATCTGGGAACCAACAGCAGTGGGATGACTACTAAGAAGTTTTAAAACTCCACTCGTTTTCATTTTAAGATTAGAGTAGCTTTCCTTTTGAATGTGACTAGAGAGATCTAGGAGTGTCTGTGGTTTGCTAACTCTGTTGTGTTTACTGACATATAAGAAAGTGAGTTCCTTAATAAGGTGTACAGTTGGCCACTGGGTACAAGAATAAATGTATTAATGGAAGAGCTTTTAGTTCTGTCCCAGCTTCCATAACGGGAATTTTAAAAAAGGCAATCGAATTTACCATATAACTTTTAAACAGCCAATGTAGATACCCTTCCAGAAGCTCTGATTATACATTGAAGCTGATAAATGAAGCGCGTACTTACACCCTCCCCCCCCCCCCCCCCCCCCCCCAACCATCTGGTCTTATTATCTAGTTAATGGGGGATTTGAAATTGCTGGAAATGTTATGTATTTAAATAAGTGAGGTTTGAGATTTTACCTTAAGATTTAAGCTAAATATTGTTGCCTGAGAAACACTTAACGAAAACAACCAAACACAAACTGCGAGACAGTTCTGTTTTCCTTCTTTAATTAATCCCGATCTCAGACCTCAAAGACCTTTCTGCCAACTGTTTTAAGGCAACATCATTTATCTTGAGTACTAGATACCCAGTTAATGGTCTTCACAATTATCCAACTCTTTCGCAAGGGCTGTAACCCCACCATTGATAAGATTTAACAATCTGAGATCTGGCTGAAATCTGACAATGCCATCACAAGTGTAACCGCATACTCAAGAGAGGGAAATCAGAGAAAACCCTACAGGGAATGCTAGGACAGCACCATGTGGATTTTTAAAGACATTTTAGTGGTAAATTGCCCCCCATACTTTGACATATGACAGTGATACACGCCAACATAACACTGCTTATCAACGTCTGTGTACAGCAGGACTGAAGTTACCAGGCTGCACTATTACGATTGCTTTATCTCCTTATATTAGACCGGCAATCAACAAAATCACTTGTCTTGTGTGACTTCTGAACAAAACCAGAAATACCTTTTTCTGCAAAGCTTTAGTAGACATTATGCTATTAAGTGGCAGTATAGCATTCCATATTCAAAAATTAATGGGATTGTTTGTTTACATTTGAAAGCAGTAACTTCAAATGATGTTCTCAAAACAATAAAAAACCCAAGTAAAATAATGAAACTGGTGATACAATTATTCAGAACATCATAAATCTAGAATGAAAATATTTCACAAGGTAAAAATACCCAAGAAACATTTAGAGTTTAGATGTATCATTAAATACCCTCTGGGTGTAGGCATTTCGCTATTAAATACATATTTCCAACTGGAAAACTAAGCAAGGAACTGTACTAACTTGATTGTACAAGATATGTCACAAACCAAGTGGAGCCTTTTGTGCTGTATCTCATTACATTTCTGTCCAGAGAATCATATCATGGTGTGTGCAGATTGTTAAAGTACTTAGAAAACAGTAATGTATTACCAATTATTAGTTACTAGATCTAGACAGTAATTAACCACTGAAATATCAGAAATATCCAAAAACACAAAACCTGGTAGTATGGGGGACTTTAAATACCCAGACATCCGTTGGAAAAGTAATACAGGAAAACACAAACTTTCCAGTAAGTTCTTGGAATATATTGGGGACAACTTTTTGTTTCAGAAAGTGGAAGAAGTAACCAGGGGGGTAGCCATTTTAGACTTGATTCTGATCAACACAGAGGAATTGGTAGGTGGAAGGCAATTTGGGTAAAAGTGATCATGAAGTGATAGATTGCAAGATTCTAAGGAAAGGAAGTAGTGAGAGCAGCAGAACAAGGACAATGGACTTCAAAAATGCAGACTTTAAAATCAGAACTGGCAATGTAAGGTTGCATGGGGGGAAAATCTAAAAGAAAAAGGAGTTCAGGCAGTTTCTCAAGGAAATATTAAAAGCATAATTGTAAGCTATCCCAATGCAAAGGAAAGATAGGAAGAATACTAAGAGGCCAATATGTCTCCATCAGTAGCTCTTTAATTACCTGGAAAGCAAAAAGGATTTGATTTTGTTTGTTTGTGGAAAAAGGTTTCCACAAAAGTGGAAACATGGACAAATTGCTAAGGAGGAGTACAGAAGAATAGCACAAGCATGTAGGAACAAAATCAGAAAGGCTAAGGCACAAAATGAGTTACACCAGGAAAGGGACATAAAAGGCAATAAGAAGAGGCTCTTTAAATTCATTAGGAGCAAGAGAAAGTCAAAGGAAAGTGTAGGTCCTCTACTTAGTGGGGAAGGAGAGCTAATAACAGATGACATCAAGAAGACTGAGGTATTTAATGCCTATTTTGCTTCAGTCTTCACTAAAGAAAGGTTGATGGTGAGCAGATGCTCAATACAATATTAACAACAAGGGGGAAGATATGCAAGCCAAAACAGGGAAATAACAGATTGAAGAATACTTAGATTAGATGTATTCAAGTCAGCAGGGCATGATGAAAGTCATCCTAGGATACTTAAAAAACTAGCTGAAGCAATCTCAAAACCATTAGCAGTTATCTTTGAGAACTCTGGGAGGACAGGTGAGGTCCAAGAAGACTGGAGAAAGGCAAACATGGTACCTATTTTTTAAAAAATGGAAGAGGACCCAGGGAATTATAGATACCTTGAAAGACACTACAACAAATTATGAAATAATCAATTTGCAAGCACCCAGAGGATAATAGGGTGATAAGAAATAGCTAGATTGGATTTGTCAAAAACAACTCATGCCAATCCAACCTAATTTCCTTCTTTGACAGGGTCACTGGCCTAGTGGATTGGGGGGCGGGGGGAGGAAGCAGTAGATGTGGTACATCTTGATTTTAGTAAGGCTTTTGACAAATCACCCACAACGTTCTCATAAGCAAACTAGGGAAATGTGGTCTAGATGAAATTACTATAAGGTGATGCACAACTGGTTGAAAGGCTGTCCTCAATGGTTCACTGTCAAACTGGGAGGGTGTATCTAGTGGGGTCCCACAAGATTCAGTCTTGAGTCTGGTGTTATTCAATATTTTCATTAATGACTTAGATAATGGAATAGAGAGTATGCTTATAAAATTTGCAAACCCTCCCAGCTGGTATCCTCTGCAAGCACTGTGGAGTACAGGGTTAGAATGCAAAAAGAAGTTGACAAATCAAAGAATTGGTTGAATTCAACAAGATGAAATTCAATCAAGACAAGTGAAAGTATTCATTTACAAAGAAAAAAAATCAAAGGCACAATTATAAAATAGGGACTAACTGGCTAGGTGGTAGTACTGCTGAAACAATCTGGGGGTTATGGTGGATCACCAATTGAATGAGAGTCAGCAATGTGATGCAGTAGTGAAAAAGGCTAATATCCTGGGTTGTACTAACAGGGGTGTCATATGTAAGACAAGAGCGGTAATTGTCCCGCTCTGCTCAACACTTGTGAAGCCTCAGTTGGAGTATTGTGTCCAATTCTGGGCACCACACTTTAGGAAAGATGTGGACAAACAGGACAGAGTCTAGAGAAGTGCAATAAAAAAAAAATCAAAGATTTAGAAAATCTGACCTATGAGGAAAGGCTAAAAAACTGGGCATGTTTAGTCTTGAGAAAAGGGTGGGGGGGGGGGGGAGAGAAGAGGGAGAGGGGCGAGAATCTGATAGTCTTCAAATATGTTAAGGGCTGTTATTAAAGAGGACTGATCAATTGTTCTTCATGTCCACTGAAGTTAGGACAGGAAGTAATGGGCTTAATCTGCAGCAAGGGAGATTTAGATTAGATATTAAGGGGAAAAAGCTTTCTAACTACACCTCTACCCCGATATAACGCGACCCGATATAACACGAATTCGGATATAATGCGGTAAAGCAGTGCTCCAGGGGGGCGGGGCTGCCCACTCCGGTGGTTCAAAGCAAGTTCGATATAACGTGGTTTCACCTATAATGCGGTAAGATTTTTTGGCTCCCAAGGACAGCGTTATATCGAGGTAGAGGTGTATATGGGTAGTTAAACTCTGGAATAGACTTCCAAGGGAGGTTGTTGAATCCCCATCACTGGAAGTTTTTAAAAACAGTTTGGACAAACATCTGTCAGGGATGGTCTACATTTACCTGGTCCTGCCACAATGCAGGGGACCAGACTTGATCCTCAGTAAAACTTCTTGACATCTATGGAGTTACACCAGGAAGACATTTAGCCCAGTTTGCCTTTGGAAAGTGAAGATTAGTAAGATTTTCATTTTTACGATATTTTATATATATATATATATAAATAGTCTTTCTGGTAACCCAAATTGATGATATGTTTTCCTTAATAGTTTATTGCTATCATTAAAGAATAGGTTTCAGAATCAATATTTTAGTGCTTTAACAAAAAATAGTTGCCTTGTCTTCAAATTTATGCATAATATTAATGCTCATAAAACTATTTATCAGGGTTTCAGACATTTAAATCAAACTGAGACAAAGCAGAACACTATAAACTTCAATCTGATGCAACTTAATGTCAATTTTGTTCAATTTTTTAACCCAAATACTCTTATGGGACGGGCAGCAGAATAACATATAATGGACAAAAGAGGGCGCTGTTTTGCTACATCTTATCTCACAGAAGGCAGCTTTGTTTCCACTACAGTGCAGTTGCAGTTCAGAGCTGCTTCCAGCATTTCATAATACAGGAAATAGCGATTATGTAGACTGTAGAAGATTAGATATTGAGCTCTGCTGTTACCAAAAAAAACAAAACAAAAAATCCAAAAGAGGACATAAAAAAAAAAAATCTAAAAAAATCCTTCCCTTTTCATACTAATACAGTTGAAGATTTTCTCTCTTTCACTAATTATACACATTAAAAATTCTTCACCTTTTTATAGTTCTCTGTTCATTATCAGAAGAAAAGAAATACTTAGGGCAACATTCTTTCCCAACTGTATGTAAGGGGAACTCATCCACTGGAAGTAATTCGTGTACAGCTGAGTGCAACATCTGGCCATAAAGTAACTATGTAGTCATTATCCCATCTTTACTCAGGCCAGAGGATATATTGCCCGAATAAGGTCTAGGTAAGAACTGCACAATTTGGCCCCCTATATCTACATTTTTAACAACCCAATTACATAGGAAGCATAGGCTTTATATCCCATATGGGGAGCTACTTGTGTTTACTTATACCGAAAACAGACCACATACACACTGCATGGGTGTAACCAGCCTAAGTAGTATGTTCCTATTCATGAATATGCTGCAGTACAGCCACAGCAAAAGACACATGCAACATTTCCACAAGAGTGCTGTTGTCAGGTGGGATTACAGCAGAAATTGGGGGCAGACAGAGAACACACAGTACGTGGCATGCTATACCCTTGTAAAGCCACATTTTTCCTGACAGACTATCCTGGCATAGTAACAGAGAGTTAGAGGGGCCACAACACCACAGCTGGCAGTTGGATTTGCCCGACAGAGGGAAGCCCAGGAACAGTGAGTTTCCAGGTTTTTCAAATCTGGTGAAAAAAATAAATCAAACAAATGAACAGCCAATGAATAAGTTCTTCTTGTGACAAATAAATGGTGCGAGTTAGAAAATGAATGAGCAGACATCTGAAAGGACAGATGTGGAGAAAGCCAGTGGAAGTGCAGTTGATGACACACTAGATTTTCCACATGTTGACATCTGTGCACACAAGATGCATTATCACCAGTATGCACACTGTGGGTTTGAAAATATAGGGCCCAGTCCTGCACCATTGAGGACAAAGGAATTTTTGCCTTTGATTGCAGTGTGTGCAAGACTGGAGTTTTAAAGAGTCAGATTTGAGGCCCCAATTCAATAACGCAGTTAAGCGCCTTCTTAAATCCACTCTTATTCCACAAAGCGCTTAACCATAAAAACTTAATGGGGAGCATATGCTTAAGCACATGTTTAGATGCTTGGTTTTCAGGGATGGACTGCTAATTTGGGGCCTGACAGAGAACATGAATTTTGAAAGCACAGGAAAAACACTTCATGCAGAATATAGCAGCTGCCCCTCCCCCAACAGCCTTCTCCTACTCTCCTCAAAAACTACCACACATGGAGAAAGCAAGACCCTGAAGCAGCATTTTTGCCTGGACTACATATCTCTAGGGATCTATCTGTAGGTAATTTTTATTTGTATTCATTTGTTCTTTTATTTGTGTTCTTTAAAATGTGCCAATGAGCTCTCCGTGCACAGTTTAGTTTTTTTTAAAAACCCACATCCTACAAAAATAAACCAATGCAAAAGTTTTGATACTATATTCTATCTACTTTAGGGACATATACAACCTCCCCCCATCACCATTGAAGCTAAGTGCCTCATAGTCTTTAATGTATTTAGTCTCACAACAACCCTGTGAGGTAGAGAAGTAGCATAGTCCCATTTTACAGATAGGGAAACTGAGGCATGGACAGGGTTAAATGACTTGCCCAAGTTCACAAGAAAGTATGTGGCACTGCAGGGACTTGAATCCAAGTCCTAGGCTAGTGCCCTAATCACAGGACTATCCCTTCCTCTCTATTTTATGGTAGACAAAATAGTCAGATCTTTATTTGAATAAAAATCTTGCTCTTTTCATGCTACAAAAGTGGATTAGTAACAATCTAATCAGTTTCTCTTCCTATGCTATCAGATATCCCTCTGACCCTGTAAATATTAACTTCCCTGCAGCCTCTGACTGCAACTTGGCAGCTCAGTTTTTAAGCTGTGAAAAGCCAGAGTAAGGCTATCCCAGAACAACATATGGATGCTTATATTATTCCCTTTTTCTACTAGAGTCTGATCTTCAGTCATTGCTCAGGCAGAACTCTTATCCAACTCAGGCTAGGACAGGGTGAGGGGAATATTTATTTTTGTGTCATCAGGCCAATCAGGCTAATGACCCATTGCAATTAGGGTCATTATTTTCCTTTGGGGGGGGGGGAAGATAGAGGAGAGGTATGTGGGCATGGAGAGGGATTAAAATGGGGGCACCAGGGCAAAAGGGAAAGAGAAAGATACACGTTTTAAAATATTGAAGGTTTAGGGGAAAATGTAATTAGTTTTCACTCAACTAATATATCACTCATCCCAGTCTTTATAATGTTCCAGGTTTTCTCCCTGACGGGGTGTCATGTTTTCCTTGTTGGACTATTGAAAGAGGAGGAGAGACAAGGTGGGTGAGGTAATATCTTTTATTGGACCAACTTCTGTTGGTGAAAGAGACAAGCTTTCGAGCTTACACAGAGCTCTTCTTTAGGTCACTTTCTCTATATGCATTCCTTTAGTGAAAGAACCTGTGTTATTTTGACACATCAGCATGTGGAAACACCCAAACACACGGACAAAGAAAAAGCCAAAAAAAGAGCAGGTTGAAAAACAGAAAAATAAAATTCAAAAAAAAATCATCCAAAGCCTGAGGAAGACCATGTCAGCAAGAGGGGGAAAAAAAACAACATGGATAGAAAGGATATGTACCTCATCACCAGTATTCCCAAAGAGAATCTTTGCTGTTCCTATTTGAGGTCAGGACACATACAAAAACAAACCTACATATGTAACAGATTACTACAAACACAAGGGAAGGGTGTGGATCATAACAATCAAAAGCCAAAGATATATGGTGCCTCAAGCTAACATAGAACAACAATAATACTTAGCACACACGTCAAACCTCTCACATGAGGAAATTACTATAATTTTGATCATTTGTTCAGGGCTGACAGTGCACTCAGAGTTGTACAAAACGTAAATAAATCAAGTTCCTTCCTCCTCAGAGACGACAATCCAAAAACAGCTTTACAAAACCAAAGGCCGGGTCTACACTACACACTTCCTTCGGTATGACTACGTCACTCAGGGGTGTGAAAAATCCACACCCCAAGCAATGTAGTTATATCAACCTAACCTACCCACCCCCCACGTAGACAGCGTTACGTTGGCAGGAGAGCTTCTCCCACCAACATAATTCCACGTCTTAGAGAGGCAGTAGCTAAGCCGACAGGAGAGCTCTTTCCCATCGATTTAGAGCGTCTTCAACCAGAAGCATTACTTGTGCTGATGCAAGTTTGTAGTGTAGACCTGCCCTAAGTCTCACTTTTTTTTGTGTGAGGTCGCTAAACAGTATTCCCTTCTATAAAACGATCAAAGGCAAAGGCACCAATACATTAATTTTTCCAAGGTACTACAACATGCTAGCACCTGAGATGGGACACAAGGCTCTAAGCTCCATGCTCTAACTACCAGAAAATGCTACCAATTTAGAAAAACTGAATGGCAGTCTGCCCTATCTGTTTAACCCCACTAAATTTAGTAGGGTTTGAGGATTTAAGTGAGGGCAGAATTTGGCTGTGGGAATCTGTGTTTTTCTAGTTAGTGAACTACAATCCTTGAGGTATCGTAGATTTAAAAAAAATCAAAAACAAAAACCACCACCAAAACCGGCATCTGGAAGGCCCTTATTTAAGGGGTTTTAGACATGTTATTTCCAACTTTGTGTTCCCATTACCGTTACCTCATCTTCCCTCCCCCAGTCCCACCCACACCATTGTCTGCTACACCCACCTCTTGTATCTCATTTTAATCTAGATTTACTCTTCATGGCAGGGACTCTCTCTTACTATGAGCTAAGATGTGATTTTTAAGCCATACCCTGAAGGTGATGCGCTGCCTCAGGAAGGGTATCAGAAAGAGACTGTGCCTGTGAGGTTCAGTCTCACTCTTTACCAGGGCTGCTCTTTGCATGTGGGGGAGCCAATCTGTGCCATCCATGAGGAAAGTGGCGATTGCTCCCCCTTGCGCATCATCCCAGCTCCACAAGCTGGTGCAGAGTGGGACAGGATCATGATCTTGCCTCCTCCGCATCCAGTTCTTAGTATCCTACTCCCCAGGGTGCAGGAACTGCTATCATGAGGGCCCCCCATGCAGCCAGGCAAGGGAATGCGGGAGTGGCGGTGGAGGAGGAAAGATTTTTTCTTGCCTTTTCACAGCTGCACATGGCCACAAGTAATCTGAACCTATATGTTTCTATAGGGCCCAACAAAATGTGACCCTAATGCTGACTGGGGCCTCTGAGTGCAATTGCAAATAAAAAAACAACCACCACGTATTTGAAAGGGTTGATCTGCCTGAAGTGTAGAGAGTGAACCATGTGTGGCAAGCCGCAGAGTGAAACAGATCATAAGACCTCTTCTTCCTACCTGTCCTTTCCCTCTCTCCAAAATCAGCTATAAATAGAGGCATTGACTATTGTCAGTGATGTCCCTCATAGTCAGGTCTCTGACACTGGGAGGCATCACTCTTCCACGTAGTACTGGATGAAACCCACAGCAAAAATTATGAGATCCATATGAGAGAAGCAGATGTTTCTCTGCATTGCTTATGGGGAACAGCAAACCTTTGGGGAGACATTCATTTACTAGTGTTTCGAACTGGGGACAGCCTTTGAGGAAGCCAAGCTATAGGACAAAGTAGCAGCTGCTATGTCATATGCAGGGGCAGATAGGAAAGCCTCACAATGAAAGGGGAGTAAATGTTCTGTAAATGGGGCAGTCGGAATTGCTTTGTGCACCATAATTTCAGTGAATGAAGCAATCTATAATACATTTTGTCTAGTGTATAAGAGCCCCTGCATTTTTATAGAAGTCCAGAGACATTTTCAGAATGGTGCATGGGAATATAGAGAAAAAAGATTCTGCTGATCTATATTGAGGTATAATAGGAGGCAAGAAACTTCTGAAGAGAGATGAGTCCTGCACCTGTTAAATCCTCACAGGTAACTCATTGACTTCCCCCTCACTTGTCCCCCTCACCAGCTACTGCCTTTGCTTCCCTGCTCCATGAGTGAGCAGTCTCTTCCCAATGTCTTAATTTCCTCTACTCTGATTCTTTCTTGGGTCCTTTGCAATGCATCTTTCATCCTCTCCACCCTTCCTGCAACCACACTGACCAAAAGTTACCAATTATTCTCTTTCTCCTCCTCCTCTTCTCTGCCACTTTTGACACTATCAATCCCTTCCTCTTCTTTCACTCTTCTTCCTTGGGCTTATTGATTCTGTGCTCTCCCTATCTCTCTCCAACTGCTCCTTCAGCATATCCTTGAGAGACGGCTCCTCCCACTCCCTACCCTGATGGCATCCCTCAGAGTTCGGTCTTGGTCCCCTCTTATTTCCCTTCTATATTTTATCCCAAGGTGACCAGATCTACTTTTATGGTTTCAGCCAGTGGCGTTGGAACAGTTTTTATAGTGGGGATGCTGCAAACCATTGAACAAAACTGTAAACCCTGTATATGATAAAGCCACTTCAAGCTAAGGGCCGGGGAGGAGCAGCTGCACCTCTTTCAGCTACTCTGTGCCTAAAAACTTCCAAATCTGTCACTTCACTTTAACTTTCCTCCTCTGTCCAGTACTCCGGCTGTCTAATAGGTCTTCCTGGAAGTTCTGACGATTCAAATTCAGCACGATGAAAACTCATCATTCTCCCCCAAACTTTCCCTCACACTGTTCTATTTATCAACCATGCTTGCAACCCATGGTGTCACATTCTCTCCTCCTTCTCCCATTCCAAGTTGTTACCAGATCCTATCAATTCTTTTTCTACAATCTTTCTAAAATTCATCCTTTATCTCATCTTGCTTCCTCACCCACCACCTCTAGTCTATGCAAAATGCCCATTTTACCATAGTATTGATGTAGGGGATGGAAAACTAGGCTTTGCTATATGTCCAGTTATATTAGCATGTCTTTAAAAGCTGGTGTTATTTTTCCTGACTGCACCACCAATTCCCTGTTTCACCATGGTCAAATCACTTAGACCCAAATTTTCAAAAGTGGTCTCTGATTTGGGGTGTTTCAATTTTTGTGACACCAACATGAGACATTTTACAGCCACTTAAAGGTAGCCTTAAATCAAAGGCCACTCTTGGAAGTGTGGATCCTAAAAATCTTTGTGCTGGGAGATTAAGGTTCATAGTCATAAAATCTTCATTTTGTGTACTTGTAGAAAATATCTGCTAGTAAGACTGCTGTAAATCTAGCCTGCCTGAGGACATGCTATCCCCATTAATCCTTTTGAACAAAGTCTAGGACTCTTAAACTACCATATATGTATCATGATAAATGCATCACATGGCCTTTTGTTTGGTAAAATTATAGCCCGTGACTTTTTGTAGGTGTGGCTCATTCATGAATTTAAGGGCTTCCCATTCTCTAAAATGTAGCCTTTTATTTTTAAAATAATGAAAGTCTTTAACTCTCGTTTGCCAAGATGGCCTTCAAAGGGTAACCAATGCACTGTTTTCCTGACTCTGCAGAGAGTAGTGTGAACATCAGTACATCAGTAGTGTGAACTTCATCTTGCCACTCCATTAAAAGGGACTGATTTTTTAAAATCAGTTTTCTGATGGAGTACCCTTTAAAACAGTACCTCTGGAAATGGTATAAAAATATCCTTTAATGTTTTTGTAAATTTTTGTTAGGACCCAGGGCAACAGTCACAGGAGCCACAGATTTAAGGACAAGGGTCCAGTGGGCAAATGACCTGTGGAGACAGTGGGCTTCAGCATATGGTTTAGAAAGAGGCAAACTGGTGTTGCTGGAAGGACAGCAAGGAATTGGGGAAGATGATAGCAGTTGGAGATGGAGGCAGCTTACTGCAGATTAAAAGCTTCCAGCACATCTTCTCAGGGACTCCATCTCCTGTCCTCCATAGTCCAATATCCTAATGTTATGATTTCCATCAAGAGAGAGCAAACCTGAACTTTGAGTCTAAATGAGTTGCATCTGAGATTAAGGAAAAACAGAAAGAACATAACTAAAGTCTACACGAGAGAGAGCAGATCCAAAGTGCGTCCCCCTTACCCTGTGCCAGCAAACACCCTGAACTGCCTCAGAACAACACTCAGTAGAGAAACAGGGGTCAAGAAAACAGAAAACATACACCTCCTTAATAGTCATATCCTGGCTCAGGAATTCACCACATATCTGGGGTTCCCTCCCCTCAGGAGCCTCTCCCAGCATATGCCTACTTTTCTCCCTTGTCCTTCCTGCATGAGACTCTCTCCTTCAGACTCCCTCCCCCCCCCCCCCCCCCCCCCACCCCCCCCCCCCCCCCCCCCCCGCAACACATCCATGGTTCCCTCGACCCTTGCCCCAAGAAGTTAATGATCTACCCACTCTCCTCTCAAGAGCCCCCTTTCCTTCCAATCAGGAGCTCCCCTAAATACATCCTTGGTCCCCTCAGGAGCACTCACTTCACCCTCCCATTTTTCCCCACTTGGGCTTTCCCAATGGGTGGAGGAGGGTGTGTGTTGTAGTGCCAGGCTCCTGCCTTGCTCCCCAGAGGCATGCTTCAATGGGGTGGGTGAAATATGAGAGCTCTATACTGAGATGAGGGCAAGCTAGCAACTGCAGATCTTGTTTTGCTGCCTTGCCCCATGTGGCAAGCATACAACCTGGGAAGTGCTTTATAGCATGCTGCGGAATGAGCTGCTTTCTTGCCCACTCCGCTTTGCAAGATGAGAAGGTTGCAGAACTAAATGCTGCAACCCTTTGTTAGTTCATTAGCAGCAGAGAGATGGTAATGCCTGTTGCCGAGGCTGGCAGGAGGCAGTCCAGAGAAGTGTGTGGGTGGTCAGGTAGCCAGCAGGTCAATCCATGTCAGAGGCAGTCTGAGGCAATGGTTGGAGTTCTCGCACGGTCAGTAGCCTAGAGGGGGTCTCAACATGTATTAACATCCCAAAAGGGCTTAGTTTGGGGAACTTTGGTATGGCTGCAGGTGTCCCACGACCTGACTTAGGGCATCAGAATAAATTGACATGCCATATGAGTGCTCTTGCCTGGATGAAGTGTCCAGCCCAAAGGGACATCCTGGCAAAAGTGAAGGACCTCCAAATGGGCACGTTCCTCAGGGACACAGATGCACCCATGAAAGAAGAGTCCATCCTTTTGTGTGAATTTACGATGTGGTTCGGTGTTGGAAGTGTCTGAGTGAAGGGGTCATTTGGTATGGTGGAACATATTGTCGTGAACAAATCAGATCGCGATGAGCATCCAGGATGCAGGGAGGCTCTTCTTTGGGTCCCTTAGGATCATTAGCATATTCCACTTTGCAGGACTGAGCAGCTACCTTACCGTTATGGGAGCCAGGGCAGTACGTGATAGCCAAAAAAAAAAAAAAAATCAAACCTAGAAAATAAGAGCCCAGCATAGCTGTCGTTGGGCTAGGTCTTTAGCAGAGTGCAGGTATTCTAGATTTTTGTGATCAGTGAAGACCTGAACTAGGTGTCTGCCTTCTCCTAGATAATGCCTCCTGGTTCTGAAAGTCACTTTGATGGCTAGTAGCTCCTTGTCTGAAATTTCATAATTGTGCTTGGCAGGAAACAGTTCCCACAGGGAAGAACCTCTTGGTCAACACTGTTTCTGGGACAGGACTGCCTTAATAGTGACGTTGGAAGCATTAGTTTCCAGGATAAACAGCTGACTTGGGTCAGGAAGTGTGAGCATGGGAGTGGAGGTGAACGCAACCTTCAGATGTCAAAGGCATCCAAGTGATGGTGGATTTTTGCAGCAGAGAGGTTAAAGGGGCCAGGAATCAGGAATAGTCCCGTATAAAGCCTCTACAGAATGAAGTGCTGAATTTCTTGAATGCTTCGTGGTGTTGCCCAATCACAAACCACTTCCATCTTCTAGGGATCCATGCAGACTCTCTCAGTGGACAGAATGTACCCTAAAAATTCCACAGGGGGTTGATCGAAGATGCATTTCTCCAGCTTAGCATAGCGCCTATGCTGGTGGAGTCTTTCTAGGATTTTGTGCACATGCTGTTGGGTGTAGACTAGTCTTCAAAGTTAGGATGTCATCTATTTAGGTGACCACATAGTAATATCATAAGACATCATTAGTTAGATGGTCACAGACATGATAGTAAGTCCAAAAGGCATCACCAGATATTTGAAGTGGCCACCCTGAGTGCGAAAAGCGTTTTTCATTCATTACCTGACCAAGTTGTACACCCCTTTTTAGGTGTACCCTTTATCTTGGTGAATATCGGGGCTGTTCTGCCCTGACCCAGGAGGTCTGGGATCAGTGGTAGCGGGTATCGTTTCCACATTGTGATTGTATTTAGAGCACAGTAGTCCACAAAGTCTTAGGGAGCCATCTTTCTTTTTCACAACAGGACAGGGGCCCTGGCTGGTGATGTGGAATCCCAGATGAAACCTGTCTCCAGATTCTTGTGGATGTAAACATTAAGGGTGGCTAATTTGGGTTCTGAAGGGGCATATAGTTGGCTGAATGGAATCTTGGCCCCAGGCTGCAAGTTGATCAGACAGTCACTCTCAGTGAGGGGGTAGTGTGTCTGCATTTTGTTTTTTGAATAGACCTGAAAATTCTTGGTATTTTGCAGGCAGCGTGATGGCTAATCCTAGTAGCAAGGAGGCCTACTCTGTTGTCCAAATGTCTCTCCCTGTTTCTGAAGCCTGACCAAAGCATCTGACCCAAGGTCCTGGAGGCTCGAACATGGAAGTCAGGAGGCAGTTGCCCTGTAAAACTTAGGCTGTATGGCTAGGCCAAGTACTTGAGCAAAAAGTAGTGTCCATGAAGATATTGCTGGCCCCAGAGTCAATCAGAGCCCTCTTGGGGTGGGAGTACCTGTCCCTTGGTCCGAAGTTGTAACCGGAGTTGTAGGTGCAAGGACATTTTCGATGTGTCAGGCCGGCCGGCCACCCACAATGGATTGCTGGAGGGGGCTTGATGGAGTTTTCCGGATGTTGTGCAGCCTTACCGAGGCTGGGCATAGTCATTTCCTGGAACCACATGATTTAGAGATTTAGCAGGACAGGCGGACACTCTGTGGCCGGTACTACCACAGTAGAAACACAATACTCTCACCATCGGCATTCCCATTTGGTCTGTGCCTCATCCACCTATGTGGGCTCAGGTGAGTGGGCCTTTGCCAGGGTTGTGGGTGGTGCCTGGATGCAGGGTGGAATTGTTTTCCTTTCGAGTTGCCACTCACTAAGTCAGGTGTCGATTTGGAGTCACAGCTCAATAAATGCATCCAGATTCCTGGGGGGCTCCAGGTGGGCACACTCATCTTTTATTTCCTTGCTGAGACCAAGACAGAATTGGTGTAGCTGGGCTATCTCATTCCAAGCTAGGCATCAGAAGCAGGCTGCATACATTGCAGCTGACCTAGAGAGCTGGTGGAGTATCTGTAGGGGCACCTCCACAGTGCAAGCTGGATGTGGGCCATCAAAGATTGTCACAAAGACCCTCAGGAAAGTGTCCCAGCTGGCCAGTATGGGGTGATCCTGCTCTAGCAGAGGGGCCCCCTAGTCTGGAGCCTCACCTGTTAGAAGGCTGATGACCAGTCCAACCTTCACCAGTTCCATCTGGTAGGAGTTGGGCTGTAGTAGGAATAGACACAGCAATGGTTCACAAAATCTGCTATGGGTCCAGTTGTAATGCCCTGGGAAAGGTACCGCAGGTTCAGGTCCTGAAGGCAACATGGGCCATGGGGCTGTGGGAGACATTCCTGCTTGCAGTTCTGTGGTCTGTTCTCATAGGGTGCAGTTTTTTGCCCAAAGCCAATCCGTTGTGGCCTGCAAAGCTTGAGTTTCTGTCTGTAGGCAAGCAATCTGCTCCAGGAGGCTCAGCGTCCCATGGGGCACCTGTGGTGCTGTACTTGTGGGTTCTATGCCCTTTTCGGGTAGGACGAGCCCAGGGCCGTCCTTACCCATACGCAAAGTACGCAGGTGTGTAGGATACCAGGAAACTTGGGGCACCAAATTTCCTGGTGCCCTGTGCAGCTGCATACTGCTCCAGCCCCTGCCCTGCCTCTTCCCCAGGCCCCTCGCCCCTGCCATCCCTCTTCCCACCCCTGCTCCGCCCCAGCCCAGCCCTGCCCCGGGCCTGCACTCACCGGCGGCGGGAAGTGCAGGGACCCGGCCCCAGCCGCGCCGCCGGTGAGTGCTGGGGGGTGGTTTCCCTCTGCCCCCCAAGCCAACCCCCCGAGCGGAGGCCTGCCCCCCCACATCCCCGCAGGGGGGCTGCATAGGGCCCCAGAATAGCTAGGGATGGTCCTGGACAAGCCTAAGAGGAGATTGAAGCGGTCTGAACAAACTGTAATGCCCAATGGCCAACGCAGGCTAGGGGCAGTCCAGAGCCATAGTCAAGCGTGCACGGGTGGTTGGGTGGCCAGCAAGTCAATTGGTATTAGAGGCAGTCTGGGGCAATGGTCAGAGGGGTCAGTAGCCAGAAGATCCAATCCAATGGGCCAGGTCAGTGGGTTGGGGAGGTGAGGCGGCAAGGCAGTCTCGGCAGCAATCAGCAGGCAGTGGTTTGTTGCTCAGACAGCTTCCTCTTCCTGTTGAGGTTCAGGTACACGAGAGGGCTGCCTGTCCATCCAATCAGGGGCCTGTGGTATGGCTGCTGAGGGCCCTTAGTACTAAGGCTGTTGGTCAGAGGTGGCCATTCGGTGTGCTGCTGTGGCACAGCAGCCAAGGATACTTCCTGAGAACTGCTGGGCCTGGCTTCAATACGGTGGTCTGACAGAAACCCAGCAGGTATTTGTTGACCTTGTCACCTCTTAGAAGTGAGCAGCAACAGAGCTCTGTGCACATTCCTCCTTGGACTTGTGTGTGGCTTGTGGGATCTACTGAGTATTGAAGTATTATGGGTAGAATTCACCGTGTACTAGGTGTTTCATGCTACTTAAATCCCAGTGTGTTATAGTGTGTGGATGCTGCTGGGGAACAGCCTTCCAGGTGACATCGGTCTCCCCTCTGTGCTAGCCCTGCATAGGCTGCCATTGAAGATGTATTTGAAGAGGGCTCCGCAAGAAGCCTTAGGATCTGGTATTATGCAGATCCAGTGCAGTGGGGCTACGTAGCTGCTGCAGGCCTGCATTGGATTTCACCCTCCCACATCTGGAGTACTTCAGCCACATACTCCATTTAGAGCCTGAGTAATCTGGTAGTAAGTGACTTTCACCTTTTGCATCTTGAATATACAATTTTGCCAAGCACCAGTAATAACTACATTTAGTAGGGTGATAAATATTTCTGAATGTCCATCCTTCTTGCCCAAGAATGATATCTGATATTAATCCGTAAAAATAAAATGGAGACTAAATAAAATAGAAACCAAAATGCATATCCTGCTGTAATCCTACAAAGATATTGAAAAAATTTTGTAGACAAAAAACCACCTCATAGATGTCTATTATCCCTTGGGTAACTATACCAGGTAAGGCACACATTTATATATGACACTATATTCTTGTATGGGGCAAAAAGCTTCTGAAGAAAATAACACAGACTCCTCATCATTTTCTAGCGTAGGTCATTGCTTTGCAAATATTTTATTATTTACTTTATATATCTAAGGAGATGCCAGCCAACACATGAGATTTAGCTCACTCCTGTTTTCTGTGGAAGGGTTAATTTAAATGGATAATACTGTCCTAGCACTTAAGAAAAGCTTTTAGATTATGTTTGTACTTGAATCAAAGCTAAGCATAATGCTCACAAAACAGCAGAATTTTCACAGGCTCATTCTAGACTAAAATTACTAAATTTTACAAGTTACCTGTGACGTTTTGGGAGGAGTTTTAAATCATATGACCTGCTGCCTATAAAATTATATCATAAAGTGTGTATCCTACAACTTAGGCCCTCCCTGAGCAACGTACGTAAGAAAGTGCCTAACTTTAAGCACATGAATGATCTCTGAACCATGGCCTTACAATCTAGAAACATGTAGCACTTGAGTTATGAAATACAGTAGTTTGCTCCAGAAAATATGGGCTATGGGGATTGAGAGTGTTATTAGTGCTGGGCACGTCGCCTGTTATCAATCGTTTATATATTATTAATAATATATATGTGTATTATCATGGGCTAGGGGCCCCAGCCAGGCACCAGGACCCTATTGTGCTAGGCTCTGTACAGACACATTCCTGTATTTTGCACATTTTTGTAAACTGGTGTGGAAGAATTTTTGATTAGTTTGATCGGATACTTTGGGCTAGCCTACAGTGGGGAATGGGGGGGGGGGGGGCGGTTGCACTGGTGTAGCTACACTGCCAGTGTACATTTTTAGTGTAGAGGTGCTGCAACGGTGTACAAAATGACCAGCACTGGTCCAGTTCATTCCAGTTCCAAATCAATTGGTATAGTTACACTAGTGTAAAAATCCCCAGATTGTAGACAAACCCTGGGTTGGGGAGTCCATGGTCCCTAAACAGACAGATCCTACTTGAACACTGAGATGAACAAATTGCTAAACTGTGACCCAGGGGGTTTCAAAATGGAGATTTGGATACACTCCAGAAGCTTGAAACTGATTGGTTTTTTTCTTTTTGGATGCCATCAAGCCAGAGATGTTTAGGAATGTGCTAATAATTCCCAGAAGAGATTGGCCAGGTTTACCTCCAATGACTAATGAAACTCTCATACTCGGTTCCTTCCTGCTGTTTAATAACATTTTCAAAAGAGCCCTTTATGAAGATGAATAGTATTGTAATGCTGCAGCTGAGGAACTGGCACTCTGTCAAAGAAAACATAGGCCAGTTTACTATGCGTGGCACTGTATTTTTCTTTATGCTTCACAATAGCTTATTATTAAATGAAAATGAATTTCTAGTCCCCCTTAGGGACTGGATATTAACAAACAGTTCTGAAGAAAAATTAAGTCACAAAACATTACTGAAGTTAGATTACATGATAGCAGCAATATATACATGCTGCTCTGGATATGGTTGTGTCAGAATTTATTTGATAAATCCTGAATTTCAGGGGTTTATAATATAACCATAAAAATTGATTTGTTTGGAAATAAATTTCACTCTTGATCCCTTTTCTCCCATATCAGTTTCATCAAGGATTTCTAGTGTACAGACATATAGCACAAGGATGGCAACTGGACTGATTTCATGGTCTTAAAGTAGAGATAGGCACAAACTAAAACACTCAGATCCAGATCTGAACTTCTCCAAAGTTGGTGTGGTGATCAGATCCAGGGTTATATAACAAGACACAACCTCTGAAATTCCTAGAATGACTCATTGGTCTTCCCTGGTAAATACTTGTTTAGATTGGAGCAAATATGGCTATTTCACAAAGCTCTAATATGAAACCTCAACCCTTGCTTGCAAGAGTTTGGTGACTGTAGAATGGGGTTGTTCACACATCTGGGGAATCACCAAACCTCCCCAGCTCCACAGATGGCTTTAGCTGTGAGCTATGTAAGCAGCCCTACAAAGAGAACCCTGAACTCTTGGGATCTCTATTATGTCAGCAACTCCTTTCAGCTCACAACTACTCCCTCCTATTCTTGCTGTGATCTCTCTCACATGGAAAGCTTAACTTGGAGGCTCAACCATCTACTACCCCTCATAGATAAGCAACTCAATGCATACCCCCTAGCAGCTGCTGATACCTAGCTCCCCAATGAAAAGCATCTTGAAACCCTGCCTAGTTGCCAATCTCTCCACACAAAAGACAGAGTCTCAAAGTCAAGCTAGAGTTCTGAATTTGCTATAGATTGAGACTTCTTTTTGCATCTACACACAATGTGCTTTCAGAAGCTGCAGCAAGAAAAACTTGCTAAGTCATGCTCGGGTTAGCTTGCCCTGTGTCTGTGGAATTGTTTAGCTAGTCTTCCTAAGGGCTTGTCTACACAGGGACACTCAGGAAAGTTAACACCATCTCTACACTACGGGGACTATAACGGCATAGCTACAGTAGCCACAGTTGTAGCCACGCCAGCAAAACCCCGTAGCATGGAGGCAGCCTACAGCGACAGAAGGCATCTTCCCATCGCTGTAGGAACACCACCTCTTGGAGTGAGGTCAGCTAGGTCAATGGAAGCAATCTTCCATCAACCTAGCTGCATCTATACCAGGGGTTAGGTCGGCATAGCTATGACACTCAGGATTTTTTTTGCACCCATGAGCACCGTAGCTTTGTCTACATATGTTTTAAGTGTAGACCAGACTTCAACATGTGAGGGGAATTAAAGTTACAATGAACTAAGGCCACTTCATTTCTGAATGAGTGCATCTACCTGGGGTTTAACATGTTTTAACTTTACACCTTCATCTTAACTTTCCTGAACATCCCCATGTAGACACCCTAAATATCCCTGTAGATGTGCCCTAACTGCCAATCCCAAGACCCAGGGTGTTACCTGGAGAGCTCTCCCTCAGTGTGCCCTGCCCAAAGCATTGCTTAGGGGAAGGCAGGCTACATTTAAAAAACAAAACAAAACAGTGCTGTACTGGAATTTACATCCCAACAAACTGCTTC
Source organism: Platysternon megacephalum (assembly GCA_003942145.1). NCBI lineage: Eukaryota > Metazoa > Chordata > Testudines > Platysternidae > Platysternon > Platysternon megacephalum. The sequence goes on along the minus strand of QXTE01000007.1, from coordinate 6,065,782 downwards.
ACCACACACCTTCTGTCCTTCTTTTCTATCAGATTGCTGAGCCATGCTTGTGACAGACTCGTGGATTTATTAGCCACTTGGGATGAGGCTAATGTGCAGACCTTGATCCCGATTGGAGATGACTGTTCAATTCAGGCTGAGCTGAGCTCTGTTGTCCAAAAATCTGTAAATCTACAAGTGGGTATTGGACAAATTAACTGATTCTGGAATAACGAGAAGTGCCAAGCAGTGCTAGGAGAAGATAAGTCACTAAAAGCTTAGTACAATGGAGTCTGTGGCAATAAATTTGGCTTTATATATTTGCCAGATCCTCCTTTCCATTGTACTACATGGGTTACTGAAGTCTCCCTGAGGGCAGCTCTGCTTCCGCCAACTGGCCTTCCATGCTTCAACCTCAATACCTGCCCCTTCTTCCAACAAACAACTCCCAAAATTTAGATAAGAAGGGGCCTTAAGGCTGGTTAGAGGGGGAAGGGAAAACTTGACTGGGAGAGAGTTGCTGGGTGTGAACTCACACTTCCAAGCAAACTCGCAGGGGCTGGTTTGAGACAGTGTTAAAACCATTCAGCAAGCTGAAACTTTCAGCAGCATCATGCTTGACTTGCGTTGCAACACCCTAGATTTTAAATGAAATAACCAGACTGAATTCCCATCCATAAATACTGTATACTGAATTATGTCCTTTAATGAAAAAAAGTATTGCTTTCCTTTCTTCCATCTAAAGTTTGCAACTCCTCAAAACCTACTGTCATCACAGTTGCCATCTGCCCAGCTAGTAAGGAATGATTGGAAGCCCTATCAGGGTTGTTCGTTGTTTGTCCAGAGGTGGGTAGTGTCAGTAATACTATTTAGTGCTTACTGGTACATTGCACTTTTCAACCATAAATCTCCAAGAATTTTAGAAATGGTAAGTAAGCAGCAAAATCTGCATTTTACAGAGAAGGAAACTGAGGCATGTAGAGGTTAAGACCCATGTTATCAAAAGCGTGTCCGCTAATTCTGGGTGCCCCAATTGTTGTGTGCCCATCTCTACTTACCTGAGACTTGATTTTTCAGAGAGGCTGAGCCCCATGCAGTTCCTATTGATTTCCTCTTGTGTTATGGGTTTCAGCATCTCTGAAAATTTGGCCATCAGAATTTCAAGTTGGGCACACAAACTGAAGCAAACTTTTGAGAAACTGGATCCAAGTGACTTTTTTCAAGTTCATACTGGAGTCAGAAATAGAATTTATGGTGAATATTGGCCTCATTGAAGTCAATGCGGGGGGGGATGTGTCATTGACTTCAGTGGAATCAGGATTTCGATGCAGGTCTACTACCCAGTGCCCTATCCTCTAGACAGTGCTGCAAATGGTGATAATTGTTGAGACCAATGTCAAACTGTAAGATTCTTTCATCTCCTACAACTAGGGGCTGAGCAGGTTTTTCTTCAGTCAGAAAGGTTTATAATATTAAGTACAGCCCACTGTACTTTAGTAGAAAGATTAAGCTTCTTCCCTGGCCTACATTTAGCAGTACACAATAGGCCATATCCTCAAGTGGTGCAAACTGGCTTTGCTCCATTGGCTTCAATGGAGCTATACCAATTTATACCAGATGAAGACCTGCCTTATTACTGCTAATAAGGTGATTATATGTATTGGTCCTAATCACATTCAGCAGTTTTTAGTCAAGCAGCTAAGTTCTCTCACTAAGAGCACTTCGTGTTTTTTTGTTTTTTTTCCTTGGAGATCATTGCTCTCAACTTTAGACCTTCATAATCCTTGACAGAAGCTTTAACCACAAGTTTGCTTCTGTGCCGCAAAACATGCAAGCTACCAACAATTTCACTTCATCTCTAGAGATTACATTGTGGGCTTTTTGCCCACACTTAAAAACTGACTCTGACATTAGGATTAAATCAGCTCCAGGGACTTCAGTAGCTGGCAAATCTTCAGTGCTTCCCCAGTCCACCAATTCACATCAGATCAAACACATGACTTTATGCTACTTGTTTGTTTAATGTGTCTTCTGGACTCTTTCCTAGGTGAGCAAAAGACAAGCTAATATAATTAATGCTGAGAAGCCTATTTGGGCCTGTTGATGTTACACCAAAAAAGGTTGTTCTTTTTAAATCTTAGAGACTTGAAGTAACTTGAACATTATTCCTGAACCTAGATTGCAACAACTATGTCGAACCGGTACTTCCTGTTTCTGAGTCACTGACAACTCAAAAGCAAATTGTCTTGAATGATTATGGTCTTACAGCACAAAATGGGGTATTAGTTATTAGCTGGTGTCTGCTACAGACTACCAAATCATACTACAGAACAAGATGATCCAGCTCCTTAAGTACCTATCTATAATGTAGGGTGGAAAAAGCAGCATGACCATGGGAGACTTAAATCCAAGTGATATATGCTGGAAGTTTCATGCTGCCAGTACTAAGGAGTCCCTGGAATTTCTGAAAATTATATATGACAAATTCCTAACTCAAAAATCTTGTTTCCAATATAGGGGACTTAGACTCATCTTGAGAGATGGCAAGGAAGTCACAGAACTAAAAACTAGTGGTAGCATAGGTACAAACGATCATGACTTGATCACATTTGTTATATGCAAACAGAATGAAGTCCAAACCGTAATATATTTACACTTGATGCTTTAAAAAGACTGATTTCAAAAAACTGAAACCAAATTATGAGCTAAATCAGTTGCAAGACACTAGGTGCCCAAAAAGCCACAATCCTTATCCTCTTCTGCCCCACCATTGTATGTGGCGGTAGACAGGCAGCTAAGCCATTCTCACAAGAAATGGCTTAGGAGCCTAAGGCATTCGACTCCAAGAGAGGGGTTCCCAGAGGTGGCTCACCTAAGTCCTTTTGTGGATCCAGGCTTAAATACTTACATGGGGAAGAGAGTTTTGATAACCGAGGGCCAGGGCTGTCCCTACTGGGGTGCAGGGCCCGGGACACATCAGCATAGGTGTGGGAACTAAGGGTGCAGGGCAGTGCTGCAGCACCCCTGGGGTCCCAGCTGCCAGCCCCACACCTGGGGCTTCACTCCCAGCCTCAGCTGGGTGGAGGGGGTGGACAGGGGTAAGGGGGCTGGCTTTCAGCACATCCACTATTAAAAATGTTCCAGTGCCACTGCAAATCAGCCCCCGCCAGCTTGGGGGCCCCACTCTGCATCAGCAGCTGGGCTGGGGGGGGGGGGGGGGGGAAGAGATGGATTGGGCCTGCTGCTGGACCGCCTGCTGCTGCTGGTGCCTACCATGGGGTAATTGTTGGCCATAGAACCACGGCAGCTCAGGGCTGCGGCCAGAGTGGGGGACTTGCTGCACCAGGTCTTCCAGGACCGATCGCACCGGCCCCCCGAAAGTGTGGGGCCCAGAACGGTTGCCCCAATTTGCCCTACCTAAGGGACAGCTCTGCCAAGGGCTCTTCAGTCTAATAGACAGAGATATAAGCAGGGCTAGTGGCTGGAAGTTGAAACTAGATTTCAGACTAGAAATAAGATGCACATTATAACAGTGAAGGTAACCCGTTGGAACAACTTGCCAAGGGTTGTGGTGGACTCTCCATCACTGGCAATTTTGAAATCAAGATTGGATGTTTTTCCTAAGAGATATGCTCTAGTTCAAACAGGACTTAATTCAGGAAAGTCTATGGCTTGTGTTATACAGGAGGTCAGATTTACAACCATCCCTTAATAAATTATAAAGCCTTAACTGGTTTCCTAAAAATGTAGCAATCAAACAGAGATGGACTTGAACCAAACCCCTAGATTCTATGACCCAATATTGTTTAAGCTTTTTAGTTTCACAGCTTTTCAACACAAAACCAAATAAGCCCCCCAGGGGAGTACAGAAGGATGTCAGTTTAATAATGTCATTTATTAAGAATTTAGGACTACCCCTCTGATACTGGGTCTACATTGCTTCTTTAAAGTATCCAATAAAATTTACATAACCAAAGGGCATCACAGTACACTAGAGGTCACAGTCACCATTGGTCTTCATCATACAGCGTCAGTCTTCAGAGGATGTTGCGGAGACATCTCCCAAACCTATTTTATTTGTAATTGTAATACAATACATAATAAATAATAAAAGCCTGTGGTATCAATTGATAAAGATCACAGTCTCAAACTGTCATCCATCCAAATGCTCTAAAGAAACTTGAAGCTGTAACTGAGTTGCCTGCAGTCTATAATTAAAGTCAGCTACTATACCAGAGGACTGAAGAGTATCAAAAGTTATGTGTCTCTGAAAAATTCATGAGGAGCAATTCTGGCAATTACAGACAAGCAAACCTTACTTCAGCACAAGGAAAATTGTATTTAAATTAAAATTAGAATTATAAAACATCTAGATGAACATGACTAGATGAAAAAGCCAAATGTGGCTTTTAAAAAAAAAAAAAATCCACACCTCTCTAGTCTAATAGAGATTCTTTGACTGTGTCAGTAAAATACAGGATGAAATAACTAGTTTATTTGATTATTTAAAAAGCCTTTGACAATGTCCCTCACAAAACGCTATTACGGAAATCAAGTAATCATGGAATGAGAAGTAAAGTTCCTTCACAGTTTAGAAAATAAGAGGCAGAAAATAGTCAATTTTCAATGTGGCAAAAGGTTAACAGCAGAATACCCCAAGCTTTTGTAGTGTTTAATATGCTTACTAATGATCTGGAAAAGGGATGGTGGGGGATATAGTCTGGTAGCAAAATATGCAGATAAAACACAAAATTATTTAGGTAATGGTGCCTGCAGTGTATCTCCTCACCAATACAGGATACCAGGAGCATATCAAACCTGTCCTCCACACTCTATGCTTCCTATGGAATATTGAGTTCAAGGTCTCAAACCTTATCTTCATGGTTCTTAATGGCCTTGGCCCAAGATATCTAAAAGGTTGCCTAGAGCTCTGGGATGAAGACAGGTGGTCAGCAACTTTGCTTCTCTGGCTTAATGGAACTCTCTACAATAAGGACGAAGTTCTGTCGCCTTTACAGATGAACTTTCTCATAGCCAGGTCTGAGACTGTGAAAGGAGTGCCCCAACTAAAGGACCATCACAAACCTCACCATTATGTCCCACCCCAAATACAAGGTGCTCTTCTTCCTGCCCTCTCTAACAAACACAGAGAAACATGTTCATAGTAGGGCTGTCAAATGATTAAAAAAATTAAATCACCATTAATTGCACTGTTAAATAATAATAGAATACCATTTAAATGTGTGGATGTTTTCTACATTTTCAAATATATTGACTTCAATTACAACACAGAAGAAAGTGTACAGTGCTCACTTTATATTTTTGATTTCAAGTATTTACACTGTAAAAAAAAAAAAAATAGTATTTTTCAATTCACCTAATACAAGTGCTGTAATGCAATCTCTATCATGAAAGTTGAGTTTACAAATGTAGAATTATGTACCAAAAACGTGCATTCAAAAACAAAACAATGTAAAACTTCAGAGCCTACAAGTCCACTCAGTCCTATTTCNCATATTCATAGTAGGGCTGTCAAATGATTAAAAAAAATTAATCACCATTAATTGCACTGTTAAATAATAATAGAATACCATTTAAATGTGTGGATGTTTTCTACATTTTCAAATATATTGATTTCAATTACAACACAGAAGAAAGTGTACAGTGCTCACTTTATATTTTTTATTTCAAGTATTTACACTGTAAAAAAAAAATAGTATTTTTCAATTCACCTAATACAAGTGCTGTAATGCAATCTCTATCATGAAAGTTGAGTTTACAAATTTAGAATTATGTACCAAAAAACATGCATTCAAAAACAAAACAATGTAAAACTTCAGAGCCTACAAGTCCACTCAGTCCTATTTCTTGTTCAGCCAATTGCTCAAACAAGTTTGTTTACATTTTCAGGAGATAATGCTGCACACTTCTTGTTTAAAATATGTCACCTGAAACTGAGAACAGGTTCTCTCGTGACACTGTTGTAGCCGGCATTGCAAAATATTTATGTGCCAGATGTGCTAAAGATTCAAGTCCCTTCATGCTTCAGCCACCATTGCAGTGGACATGTGTCCATGGTGATGACAGGTTCTGCTTGATAACAATCCAAAGCAGCACAGACGGACGCATGTTCATTTTAATTATCTGAGTCAGATGCCACCAACAGAAAGTTGATTCTCTTTTTTGGTGGTTCGGGTTCTGTAGGTTCTGCATTGGAGTGTTGTTCTTTTAAGACTTCTGAAAGCATGCTCCACACCTTGACCCAAGGTTAAAGAACCTGAAGTGCCTCCCAACATCTGAGAGGGACAAGTGCTGTAGCTATCTTTAGAAATCTCACATTAGTACCTTCTTTGCGTTTGTCAAATCTGCAGTGAAAGTGTTCTTAAAATAAACAGCATGTGTTGGTCATCATCCGAGACTGCTATAACATGAAATATATGGCAAAATGCAGGTAAAACAGAGCAGGGGACATTGAACTCCTTGGGGGAGAATTGTGTCACAGAATTTAATTAACGCATTACTTTAACGAGCGTCATCAGCATGGAAGCATGTCCTCTGGAATGGTGGCCGAAGCATGAAGGGGCATATGAATATTTAGCATATCTGGCACATAAATACCTTGCAACACCAGCTACAAAAGTGCCATGCAAATGCCTGTTCTCACTTTCTGGTGCCATTGGAAATAAGAAGAGGGCAGCATTATCTCCTGTAAATGTAAAAAACTTGTTTGTCTTAGTGACTGGCTGAACAAGAAATAGGACTGAGTGGACTTGTAGGCTCTGAAGTTTTACATTGTTTTGTTTGAGTGCAGTTATGTAACAAAATTTAAAAAAAAAAAATCTACATTTGTAAGTTTCACTTTCACGACAAAGATTGCACTACAGTATTTGTATGAGGTGAATTGAGAAATACTATTTCTATTGTTTATCATTTTTACAGTGCAAATATTTGTAATATACATACACTGATTTCAATTACAACACAATTTCATATATATGAAAATGTAGAAAAACATGCAAAATATTTAATAAATTTAAATTGGTATTCCATTGTTTAACAGTGCAGTTGAAACTGTGATTAATTTTTTTCTGTTAATTGCGCAAGTTAACTGCGATTAATCAACAGCCCTAGTTCACAGAAAATCCAACAAAACCCCAAACACCCCTGTCCCATTCTGTGGTGCAATCCAGATCAGTAAAGGGTTGTCATTGCCTGCCCTGTAATTCTGGGTGCCTTAAAAGTTCTACTGCTGTGGCTCACTGCCTGGACACTGACAATCGGTAGATAAGCAGCCCTGAACCAGCAATTCTGATTCCAGCAGGCTGCTTGTTATGCCCCAGCCACACTCTGGTATACATCAGCTCTGGTTGCACCTGGCAAGAGGACCCCAACACAACCCAGTCCCAGATTTTCCCAAAACCATGCGCTCTGCAATGGCCAGCCCTTTCCTGGAGTATTCAGAGGAATAATAATGTTTTTTGCTCCCCTAAAGAGACAGCATACACAGCTCATCAGTGTAACTGGTGTTAGCAATCACTTCAAATTAAACATAGCACTGGGCTGGTTTAGATTGAAAGTAAAAAATTAACAAAAGGAGATATACTTGAATTAACTTAAAATCCTAATTACTTGCATCCGAAGAAGTGGGTATTCACCCACGAAAGCTCATGCTGCAAAACCTCTGTTAGTCTATAAGGTGCCNTTTATTAACAAAAGGAGATAGGATTTTAAGTTAAGTTAATTCAAGTATAAAGGAAGTGTTAAGAAATGGCTAACAGCAAAAACAAATACTTTCAGTGACTAAGACTTAAGACAACAAGCTACAGTCTTCGTTCAAGGTAGTTTCCTTACCAATCTACATTCCAGCAAGATGGCTGAACACACCTTTGGTCAGGATCTCCCACAAAGTCCAAAGTGCTCAGTTCCTTTGGCTTCTTACATGAAAGATCCCTTGGGGTTTTGCCCCTCTCTGTTATAGTCTAGCGCAGGGTAGGCAACCTATGGCATGCGTTCTAAAGGCAGCACGTGAGCTGATTTTCAGCGGCACTCACACTGCCCGGATCCTGGACACCGGTCCGGAGGTATCTGCGTTTTAATTTAATCTTAAATGAAGCTTCTTAAACATTTTAAAAACCTTATTTCCTTTACATACAACAATAGTTTAGTTATATATTATAGACTTATAGAAAGAGACCTTCTAAAAATGTTAAAATGTATTACTGGCATGTGAAACCTTAAAGAAGACTGAATAAATGAAGACTCGGCACCCCACTTCTGAAAGGTTACCGACCCCTGGTCTAGCAAACCTTTGAAATGGATTCTTCCGAAGGTTACCTCCTCTCTTCCCCCAAGAAAAGTTCATTCAAGTTGTGAGGAAGGAGACATGGAGTCTGCTGATGAAGGAAATTCCATGCTGGTTTCTTCCCCCACTGGTGTTTGCTAACTATCTGCATTTTAGCAATCGCATGGCAAGTGGCCATTTAACTGTGATGACACCCGGCTGGAGGCTTTGGCCTGTCCTTTGTCTAGAAGAAACCTATTTACCTACTTCCCAGACTTGTCTGGTAAACACCTTTTAATTCCACATTTTTAATATTTGTATGGTCTCTTGCGCATTTAGCATATATACACCAGGCAAGAAAATTAATGATCAATGTGTTATTACTTTTCCAATGATACCTTACATGCCTTGTATCAGATACAGATTGGCATTAATGAACTGGTGCACACTGAACTGGTCAGGCCAGCTGAAATTCACTACCAGATACCATGAACCCCTTGCCCTCTTGCACTAGGATGTTGTTAGGGTCACAACCCTGCACCGCAAAAAGCAACAACTGGAAGCACAATTCTACCTCTGGGGAGATGATGATAAAACAAAGGATGTGTGATGGATGTTAGTCACATTGCTTAATGCGTTACCGGAAGGTGCTCAGATGCCACGGTGAGAAGTGTGGTACAAGAACCTATATAGATTAGAATCAAGACTAAAGACGACTGAGGAACCTATGAAAACTAATGAATGGGCAACACAATGACTGATGAAAATCACTGTTGATAAATGGAAGTTAATGCACATTGGAAGGAATAATTCAAACTATTCATACATACTAGTTGTTTCTCTGTTAGCTGTAATCTCCAACAAAAAAATTCTGGTTGTCACTGTGGGTCACAAAATGCAGACTTCTGCTCAAGGTGCATCAGTGGTCAAAAAAAAAAAAAAAAAAAGTTAGGACAGAAGGAATACAGCAAAAAACCAATACTGAAAATATTGTAATACCATTAGAAAAATCAATGGTACACCATCACCTTTAATACAGTCTAAATTTCTCTTTTTAAAAGTTAGAGCAGAAATAGGTATAGCCCAGAGACAAGCAACAAAACTGAGTGAGTGTAAATAAAAGGCTTCCATTTGGGGAAAGATCAAAAAGACTGGGACTGTTTGGTTTAAAGAGGAGATGAATAAAAAAAAAAAAAAAAAAAAAAAAGACGACATGAGATACACATAATACTGAGTGGTACAAAGGAGGTAAATTTTGATGCTCCTATTTACCCTATTTCCTAACAACAAGGGGACAGCCAATAACACTGAAAGGCAATAAATTTGAAATATTAAAAAACCCACCATATGATCCACCCATAGAACACATCATCATGAGATAGAATCCAAGGTTCTAACAGGATTTTAAAAAGTACACATGTATAGGGAGACAAGATAAATAAAACTTATCCTAAGGCGGGGTAGTCAATCAGCGGACTGCAGGCCAAATCTGGGCCATCAGACAGATGCTGGAATAGGGGTGCTGCCGCTTGTAAGGATTTCAATTATATACAGGGTTTATAGTTTGGTTCAATGGCTCTCAGCATCCCCACTATGCAAATTGTTCCAGCACCCCTGCCACCAGATGCTTTTGAATTGACCGTGAAATCCATTTATATATTATTCATTAATATCATTTTTGTATTTTTTCTCGGAGTCTGAAGCTTGACTATACCTTGACCAATAAACTTGGACCTTAAAAATAATTGATTACCCCCATCCTATGGGATATAAACTCTTTTGCTTTGGGGTGTAAGCCATCTACTAATTGATGAGGATTACAAGGAAACTTCCTCTATGTAAAGATTATTACAGAGTTATTGGTTTGAGGGTTCTCAATTAAGTGAATTAAACATGTTTCCCTTCCTGACATCTCTGCTAATTTTAGAAGTTGTTTTGTGACTGGAATTAGTCTAGTTCATATCTAGAAGAACAGAGAACAGATCATGGGACATCAAGTTTTGAAGATTTCAGTTATTCTGGACATTTCTTCATAATAAATGATAATACCACCTAGCATTTTCATAGCATTTTCTAGCTGGGGAGCTCAAAATATTAATTTAATCTCAGACACCCTGATAGCCTAATGCTATGGATGGGAAAACAGGCACAGAGAGAAATTAAAGGTGAAAAGCATCCAGTGCTGACGGCTCCACAAGGCCATAGGCCTCAAGGGTTAGTTCCAGGGCAAAGGCTAGAGGGGCTGATTCTATCAATAACTGGTGCAGGGGCTCAGCACTTCACCGGAGATGCCTAGAAGCATCCTCAGTTCCTGGGCACTCAGCACGTTTCCTCCCCATTGCCTTGCCCAATGTCACAAGAGAAGTTGTGACAGAGGTGGGAACTTAGAATACTGATCACCTGACTCCCAGTCCTGTGTGTGAACCAGAAGACAACAAGCTGAAGAGTAGGATGCTCATCATCAGCCTGACCCTGCTTCCAGCTGAAGTTAATGGCAAAACTTCAACAGAAGCAGGGTTGGAGTCTACAGGTCTTATTACCTTAGTGACATGTTTCCAGTCAACTGGTTTGTCACTTTAGAAGTTTTTAAGCTATTTAGCATGCGGTCTCTTATTCAGGAGATGATATTCAGTACTGTTATTCACATGCAAAGGGAAAAAAACCCACTTAAAAGTTGCTTGAACCCTCTTAAAGGAAAACTGCAGGAAATAGTAGATTTGGGACTTAAAGGACATCATTTGCCTGCCTTATTATCTCATTTTTCAGTGGAGCTGACAGGACAGCTGCCTGTTATTACAGTGCACACCAGGAAATACTTAACTGCCAAACAGTAAAGAGCTAGTGAGGGATTAGCACACAAATAGAATTCTTGCACCTGGTAGTCATGCAGTTAGATTTATCATTTTTGTAGGATGTTACTTACATCCTATTTACAAACAAAAAAAATGCCTGCTTGTCATTGTAATTATGATAAGTATTAGTAACAGTTTTGCAGTTTTTAGGCTAGATTACATTAATTGCTAGTGGTTTTCATTTAATTGCAATAATCTTTTATTGGGTTTACATAACTAATAAATTTAGTATTCTCCATTGCATGTTTAAACTGTTTCTAAAAGTGTCAGATCAATACATTTTAATTGACCAGAAGGCTGTTGTTGTCATTAGAGATATTATGTAACATTAAAGCTCACTTTTGGAAGGATGTTGATAAACTGTACTTATTTTAAAAGATGGTAAATCTCCTATTCCAGGTGTAGCTCACTGTTAGTGAGCTTTATTTATCTTCATCACTACCTTAATATAAAGAGAAAGTGTCTAAATTCAAGCAGGTTGCTGGTGTGTGAAGTGCATTAAATATACACACAGATATAATATGATCATGTATTAAACATTACAACTTTCATTACAAAATACATTTTAAACACATTTGAAACATTAAGCAGCATTAATTGAAAGTCAATAAATTATCCAGAAAAAAAACACAACAACAGTGAGCACCAGATTATCCCCTGCCTATTTTCCCTGTGTATAAGGGACATTATCTCTAGGAAGTCCCATGCCTGGAATTTCCACTGGGTTGTCCTTTTTCCCCCCCCCTACCATTGCAAGATCCCCACTCCACAGGCCTTGCTTTTTCCTCATAGAAAGCTAGGCCCTTAGCTACACAGGACTCAGACTTAAATAATTCATAGTATGAATATCTGATTACATAAAGTGTTTCTGTTGTACTATTGCAGAGTAGAGCCAATAAGGGTAAAATGAGCTTATTATTTATTCCACTGTCTGTGATGAACTACTTTCTTAAAAGTTAAGCTATTGCACAACACATCAAATAGCAATATCATCATAAAATTACTTCATGGGATTCCAGATGAGTTAATAAATAATGACCCACAATTCAGGAAAGACTCATTTTGGTGATTTTCTTTGAGATACATGTTCTAACATCAAGCATTTAACTATGCCCAGAAAAGTAGATAAGAGTCAGTGGAAACACCAAGCCTTTGATAGAGAAACCTTGCAGATTTAAAAGATTAATAATCACCACTATTAGAAAATCTCAATGCTTTTTTAGGATAAACTTTTCAGCAAGTCATAGGCAGAAGAACAAAAGTATTAGTACATCTAACAAACTTCAAATTTACACTGAATTGCTTACAAGCAAGCTATCTGATAGGAAACTAGAACAGAAGAAATACTATGACAAGAAAGCCAAAGACTTGCCCCCCTCCCACCAAGTGGGAAAGGGTTAGATTTCAAAACAAAGTAGATAGCAACCTAAGGGACTAGCTATACCCTCCACAAAAGATCACATATTATAATCACCCCTGAGGGCCTGTCCTTCAGGAGTAACCCAAGAAATCTAAACAAAATCACAAAGGACATACCCTCTGTTTCTCGAGGACATCCAGAATACTAACAGTATTTCTATGAAGTAATATATGTTCATCCACTCATTGATAATGCAAAACACCAGAAGCAGAAAACACAGACTCTGAATGTCAGATCAACCTCTGCAGAAGCAACTGTTTTGAGACAAAAAGAGGTTAAAAAATGATAGTTACTGACTATCAGAATAAGGGCCTGCAGCTGCACCTGCCCAGTCGTCGGGCAGCCAAAGAGCACAGCGGGCCACAGCAGAACCACCTGATTGGCTAAAGCTGTCTGGTGGCTTGCTTTTTAGCCCAGCAGCTGCAGAGGATCAGTGACTGTTCAATATACATGCCTGTGAATTCTATCCACCTGTGTTTGTCTCATTCCAAGCCCTGCTCCTGCCTGGACCCTAGCCTGCACCCAGCCTTACTCTAGTCTAGACCCTGCCCTGCTTCTGCCTTCCCTGACTCTGGGTAATCTGATTCTGACCCTTGACTCTGATTACTGCCTCTTTCTCAACACTTGGTGCTGGCATTGGTTGACACGTGTATATTTAAGTAATTTTTCTCCATTTGTTTGGTCTCATTCCCATGTCCTTCTTAGGAAGCCCTAACAGAAAAAGGGAATTTATAGAAATCCAAAACTTGTTTAAAAACCCCCTCAAGTCCTTTGGAGTCATATCTCTGTGGTGTTTACAGGGTGCCCATCAGCCTACTGTCTACTGAATTTGCCCTTCTCTACATCTATTCTTATATTTATGTGATTTCTGTAGGTAATTACTCCAGTCTGCATAAGTCATTTGGTCTTCTTAATGTTCTGATGATAAAGATGTGTTCTACTTCTCATTCCTTTTCTGATCTACTCACTGCTATGAATTGCCTGGGAGGAAAGGACCCCAGAGAAGAAAGGCAAGGACATTGCATACATTCCACTAAGCCAAGCCATGAGTCTATGTTAAATAAGGGATTACTCTACTTATGCAGAAAGGGGAGGTGGAGTTGAGGAAGAGCACATAGATTTTCTACTTCCATAACTACTTCTGGGGAATCTTCCTATGATTCCTGGCTTTTAGAGCTGCACTCAGGGAGAATCTTCGGCTGAGAAGTAAGGCACAATTGCTACCTCTTGGCTGCTCTTCCAATCTCCAGCTGTGGTTGATCCACATGAGGCTGGGGTGGAAGTCTACAAGACGTTCTAGAGAACAGGCCCAGTTTGGATGGTTGATGTGCAGATAGAACACTTTCTCTCTACTTTTTGTTTATCTTTTGAGCTGCTTTTGCTCTATATTAATTCAGATATTGAAACAGTAGAGACAAGGTGGCACCTCAGACAGAGGTTCCCAGCTGCTGCTACTTCCAAAAGAGGCTGGAAGCAGCTGGGAGAAAATCCAGGTAAAGACAGACAAATGAAGAAACTGGCTACCACCTACCTGCACTTGTGCCAGGCCCATCACAGAACAGGAGACGGATAAGAGCCATGTTTCTAATGTGTGTTTTCATTTTCTATGTATTTTCCTCAGCAAGAGGTTCAGAATTTTTCAGGAGTGGCTCAATGATGTACTGGTGAATTCCATTATGACACTAAGTAAATATTAACTTTAGATAGTGCTGCCAAGTTTTTAAAAAAGCAAAACACAAAACATTGGGGCCATTTCCCTGCCCCAAAGAGCTTACAATCAACATAAGACAAACACTGAAAATGAAGATAATATCCCAAGGAAGCAATAGGGAAAGGAGTGACTTGGGTTAAAACAAAAAGACAGGAGTTCATTTATAATATAAGAATTAAATATTTCTTTAGTTTAAAAAGAGTGAGCCACAGATAACACAGGAGTAGAGAACAAGGAGAAAGGAATGGCTTTGGAAGGAAGTTTGTGCACAGAGAGAAGGATGTCATTTCAGGGAACTGCAAAAAGGCAAGAGTGGAAAGAGACAACGTGAACAAGGCAGGAAGAACAAGGCAGACTGTAGAGCATAGGATTAGGAGTAACAGGAGGAAAGATATAGGGAAGGCAAAGCCTTAAAAGTAAACAGCTGGAGCTTCAGCTTTATGCAGAAAGAACTATGGAGCTAGAGAAGAGACCAAAGCTGGTGTGCAATATGGCAGCTGTATTCCTCCCATTCCTTATTTTTCTTACAGCTTTAATTTTCTATATTGCTACTATGTCTATAAAAAGCCCCATTCTGGGCTTTCAAGGACTATGGTCTTTTAGAGGTGTGTTGCCATTTTGTGATCTGGGAGGAAGATGGTCATTTCCTGCTTCATTCTCCTTTTGTGAATGGTGCGTGAAAAAGGCCCAGTTCTCTTTTGATGTTTCTAAAAATCAAGATTTTTCTGTACCCAATTGAAGGAGGCATACTGACTCAGAGCCTGAGCCAAAGTCCACTACTGCAATGGATGTCTTCATTGACGTCAATAAGATATGCATCAGATATTAACACATCTCAATTCCTAACTTCTGATTTATATTCATTACAATCAACTCCCTGTTTCTTCCCTTTGCTTTTATATATATATTTATATATATATATATTACAGCTGCCTTCACTTCCTGTCTTAACTAGGCTGTTTTTTAAACAACATAGCCTTATTCCTCAGTTGTGGCTTTTAGGGCATCTAATAAAGTGTTCTTCAATTATTCCAAATTATCATTTACATTTTTCTGATTAAATTTTTTCTCATAGCTGATCTGGCTCACAATTTTTTTCAGCTCTGTGAAATTGGCCCTATTAAAGCACCAAGTATCTATGCTACCATTAACTTTTAGTTCTGAGATCAGTTCCTCTTTATCTGTTAAGATAAGGTCTAATATAGAATTCCTCCATGTTAGCTGCAACATTTGTTGATTTAGGAAATTGTCATCTATTATGTTTAGAAATTCTTTTAGCACTGACAGCATGAAATCTCCAGCATATGTCAGTCAAATTGCTGTCCCCCCATGACCACACAGCTTTTTTTCCTACACATTGTAGATACATGCCTAAGGAAGTGGTCATTCTGTTCCATAGTGTGATTTGGTGGTCTGTAACAGTTATCAACTAGTACCCCATCTTGTGCTTTATCTGTTAGGGTGGTGTTCCATAAGCATTCAGTTTCTTTCAAGTTATCAGTGACTTGAAACAGGTAATGCCATTTCTGATACAGAGTTCCACTCCCCACTCCCATTTGGCCCACTTGTTCCTTTCTAAATAGGTTATAATAATTAATGTTAACATTCCAATTGTGTGAATCATCCCACCAGGTTTCAGTAATACCAACTAGACTGAATTTATGCTCATAAATGAACAATTTCAGTTCCTATGTTTATTATGCAGGCTCCTAGCATTGGTGTCTAATTCTCATTTAGCAGTTGGTGGTGAATTTTTCTAAAGGAAAAAAACCCACCCTTTTATTTCTGGCAGATTGACTCATGCAGGTGGTAAACTGAGCTAGAGCATTCTTTCCTAAGGATTGTCTTTTTTGCATATGCTAACAGATAGGAGGAATCCTATTTAATGAACATTATTTTCTGTAGTATTACTACCCAGTTTGCATGTTTTGCCTTGCCTAGCAGTTGCCAGGAGTGAAACAAAGGACCATTAAACACACACTTTAAAGTAGTAATCCATAAGTCTTTGAATTATCTATGGTATTTGTACAGCACCAATCAGAAGAGCATCTTGAGTGCTGAACTATGCTGGAAGGATCTGATTCAGGTACACAGCATATCATAGTGAAATTGCCATATCCTTACACTAAGTTAAAGACATGAAGTGAATGGACTTTTGTATTTAATTGAACATGTATATAGAGGAAAGTTGTCCAAATATTTGGTGTAAAAGTCACTTAACCATTGAAGGACTTTACTTTTCTCATCTCTCTAAACATCACACAAAAATGTTTGTCAAGAAAAAAGTGTAAATAAACTACAGCAGGTTAAAAAAATTATTAAATAAAGACCATATGATTTTTTAAATTATTGGGAACAGCAGCATGAGTTACAAGGGAAGAAGGAGGAAAAGAAACCTTATCCAAGTCATGTTACTGACCCTTCCAATTCCAATTTTTATTTTTGCAGGACAGGGGAGGGTAGCTGTCCAGATCACTTATTCCCTTCTGTACCTAACCATTAGTTCAGGAAGATCCCAATGTACACAACCAGCTGGAGCACCTTTGGAAAGACAGAACTAGTGACTAGTGCTTGCTTGCAGAGATAGCATAAGCATCCTGTCACAGTTGCCAATAGTTTAGCATCTTATATGCTATACCTGCTACTCCACAGACAGACCAAAAAAAACCATGACGGTATAGTACACTTGCTTATTTATGGATATAGAGAAAAACCTCATTCCTAATCCCAGACACATGTATGCACTGAAGAATTATGGCAAGCTCTGTGGCATTTCTAATACTAGATAGTATAATTGCAGGTGCTCTTTTTACAAGCATTTAATTCTGTATTGAATATTAAGTAAACTACTTGTTTTAGCAACATACTGTGGTAGTACTGTATATTGCAAATAAAATTATTCCATTTAGGACCCTCTTCTTTGAGATATGGGAAAATTTAAGTAGGAGAATACAGCCAACTTCACCTTCCTCTTCTCCCTTCTAAGATGTACAGCACTATATTATATAATTAAGAGAAAAAAAACCTGTGGTCCCCTCCTAGCCTCAACAATTTCTAAATAATTTTGTTGTAATTAATAATTTTAGCAGGAACCCATCTTCCACGGAGATAACTGGAGTCAATGGAATCCCTCTCAGTTTGAACTTGTGAGTTCAGCACCCTCAACTCCCAATGAAGCCATTGGGAGAAGGGAGGAAATTTAAATTCAAATGGTTATGCTGTTTCCAAGAATGAGGCAAGGGGAAAATACATTGATTTTGCCCATATTAAAAAAAATTCTGGCAAGCTGTTCTCTGAGCTCTAGTGCCCCTTATTTTGGAGCAGGGATATGAAATTTGGCAGGAAGTGGCCTTTGTGTCAGATTGCCATCCCTGTGAAAATCCGCCAAAATCTGGCTGAGTTATAAGCCTTTGAAAAATTGCAGCTTGCACTCTAGACTCTTACTACAGTTTTTCAGCTAAATTCCCTGAAGATTCCATCTGCATTGGGTATGCAGGACTTTCCCGCTACAATTGCAGTTCTGGGCTGCTGTGGGCCTGGCACCAGAACTAACAACAGGATGCCTGCGTCTCCTGTGTTCTGAATGTCCACTATTCTGGGCCCAGGCACCATGGAGAAAGCTGCCCAGTTTGAATGGGACAAGAGCTGCATTGGGAGGGGTGGAATAGTGGGAGTAGATTGGAACAAGGAGCCTTGTGGGGGAAGAGGGAAACTGAGTCCGGGAGTGTTGGGGAGAAACTAAGACTTGTTGGGCAAGGAGATTTGCTTGGGTGAGTGGGATGAGGAATCTGAGGAGTGGAGACTGGTACTGGCTAGGTAAGGAGAACAGGACTAGGACAAGAAGCCAGGGCTGGGGAAGAGACAGGACTGCTACAGGAACGGGTTTGAGGGGATGGGGCAGAAGTGGTCAAGCTTGGGGGGAAATGGACAAAATAATCTGTGTCCATCTGTCATTGTGATGCCACTTGATGGAATTTCTGTTGTTACAGTTAGCGTTTGTGTATATAATTTCCAAGGGGGGGCATCCTTTGTTTGTCCTCACCCCCATCCCCAGTGTATTCAGTGGGCTATAGTCTTTAATTACATGATCATATACTGTTTTTTCCTCAGCCCCCCTGCCTCATTCAGTGCACAGGATGGACAGTGCTCACTTATGGAGAGCTATTCAATGTTTTGTTTTCTCCTCATTGTTCAATATGTGACTCCATGTCTAATTTAGTGCACTGTATTCAGACCATGCTCTGAAGATAGACATATTAATTTCCTCATGGGTTTTTCCTGTGGTACTAATCGCTATATTATCTGAGTGCTTCACAAACATTAATGAATTTATCTTCATAATACCCCTGTGAGGTGAGTGAGTATTATCCCCATTTTACAGATGAGGTACTGAGGCACAGAGTTTAAGGTTAAAAAAAAATCCATTAATTTTGGGTGCCCCTGTTGAAACACCTAGGACCTGATTTTCTTCAAAGTACATAGCAATACATTCAAAGCACAGCTCCTGTTGACACAGTTACAGCTGTGGGTGCTCAGCACTTCTGGAAGTTAAACCCACGGGTCTCAAGTCAGGCACCGAGAAAATGAGGAACACAGTTAGTGACCACCTGTGCAAAGTTTGGTCCAAGTGTCATGCCTCGCATCACATACAAACTCTGGAAGAGGTAGAAATAGAATCTAGTTCTCCAGGGTGGCAATCAACCATCCTCACTCTTCCTGCAGTTCCGTGTCTCATTCAATAACACATTCCATCTTCTGCAACAAATGAAGCAGGAGTCCTATAGACAAGTCTCCTTGACTACACAATCCTTATTCATCTCCAGGGAAAGCTCCATCCTGACCACTGAATGAAGCAGGAGTACTGTGGAAAAAAATAGTATGTGATCATGTAATTAAAGACTTTGTCATAATGCAGATGCACAAGGGGCTGAATTAAGGTTGCACAGGCAACCTTAATTTTGGCATTTCCTAACTTTTCAGTGCTTGACTTTGCAATGTTGATATTCTTTTAACATAGTTTCTGTTTGTGTGTGTTTCTGTATAGAATTTACTGCCTAGTTAATAACAGTCCATATTATCCTTATGGTCCTGCTCAACCATATCCTACATGTTTATTCTATAGTTCATCACTCCAACCATTTATATCACCACAACTAACATCTGCCTAGTCTTGGCAGTGCTTCTGTATCCTGGGAAATTTCCCAAATTCTGGGAAATTTTGAGTAAAATGTTTTGAATGAAAATTCCCAATTTCCCAAGTTGAAACATTTTACTCACAAATTCCCAGGTTTGGGGAAATCTCCCAGGATACAGAAGCACTGTAAAAAACTTTATCTGGGAATTTTTCACCAGATTTGGGAATTTTTTAGCGCTAGGTTAGGAAAAGTTGGCATCACGATTTAGAAGCACTGAGTCTTGGTCATAATACAGGAGTGAGATGGAAACGTCTCAATAAAGGAAAGGAAATTGAACTCTATTGGCCTACATATATCAAGAAACCACTGGCACCTTAAAACCTTTGCCACAACTGTGAAGAGTCTCTTGCCACTTTCTGAAGCACCACAATAAGTGCTGTTTGGGATCAAGGCAGTTTTACATGACTCATTCCTCCCAGCTGGAATTTATTTTGCCAATAGGCATCAATGTGGGAGGCCAGAATCTCATTGTAACAGAGTAAACTGTCACTGGGGAAAAGGGAAGGAAAAAAAAACCAAGCCATTTAAGGAGTGAGACTTACCAAGAAGCAGACTGTAGAAAGTTTGTGACTACCACAGGAATTAGAATTAGGATGTGGTCCATCTGGCTTCAATTGGCCATTAATCCTTAGCAAAGCCTGCTGGGAGTGGGAGGGTTCTGGGGCCTTTGCAATTCAGGCTTGGCAGCCGTGCTTCTATATCCTGGGAAATTTCCCAAAATCTGGGAATTTTTGAGTAAAATGTTTTGAATGAAAATTCCCAATGTCCCAAGTTGAAACATTTTACTCACAAATTCCCAGGTTTGGGGAAATTTCCCAGGATATAGAAGCACTGTAAAAAACTTTATCTGGGAATTTTTCACCAGATTTGGGAAATTTTTAGCACTAGGTTGGGAAAAGTTGGCATCACGATATAGAAGCACTGCTTGGCAGGAGGAGAGATAATGCTAGGTAAAGGCATGCTGTTAAGAGAATATTAAGAATAACATTCAGGGTAGGAAATACAGTTCCAAGGATCCTGAGAAGATTAAACCTGTGGGGACACTTCGGTAGACGCCTGAAGAGATTCTCCTGCTTGAAAAAGCTTAGAGAAGAAGGTACTGAATTTTGACACACTGGGTGGGAGCTGTCTCCCTATAGAAACTTTGGACTTCCCAGAAAGCAATGACTTTGATCACACTTGAGGCACAATGAACATAGGGAAACGGGACTGAAAGTGACTGTAAAAGCTGGTGAAATAAATATTGTCTTTTTGAAAAGCTGCTGCCACGTTTCTGGCTTCCTTTATCCTCCACCATTTGTATGGTGGTCAGGTCCTCCTTGCTCACCCATGCTGAGTAGCTAAGACACTCATGCTTAGGAACAATTCTATAAGTGAACCTGCTAGCCTACTCATAATTAGCTCATTCTATACAACCATACCTGGGCTCTCTGCATAGAAGCTGTGGGAGGAAGAAGACCAAAGGAACTGTTTCTACTTTCCCCTCATTCTCACACCAGAATGTCATGTATCCACAGTTAACACGTATAAATGCGAGCAACAGAGCTTATAAGAAAGAAAATAAGTTAAGATGAAAGGAGTAGCCAACCAGCATGTTATGAATTCTTGTTTTCATGCCTTTCTTCCCATTCCATTAAGCCCCCTCTGGAAGTCACCTTGCCTATATAGCACAACTAATTCTAAATTAACCACTAAACACTATTTGCATATATATGTAGACTCTTGTACAGCAGCTGGCAGACAACAGTGAAACCACTGAGAGCACATATCATTACAGCCCACCCAAGAGACTTTTATATCATAATTAGCTGGTTGTGTTGGCTTTTCCCTGTTACAGATGTGACAAGCATTCTCCCTTATATTTTCTGAATTGTTTCTGAACAACTTTGAATTACCCTGAATTTTTTTACTACTGGTAAGTGTGTATTCAACATCTTTAGTAGTCCAGATATGTTGTCGTAAGTAGAATCAGTCTTTAGAGAGCCATCAAACATTGCAAGTGACAATGAGTGAGGAGTAAAGGATAAACAATTTTCTCAATATTAGATGGATGATGAAAAGTTGTCTTATGGCCAACAGATGGATGGAAGAAAACCTTTGCTTGCCCTGATGATTCATTCTTTAAGGTGGTAAATGGAACAGTAGTCACATTCTGACCTATATGTCCCTCATCTATAAGCATGTTTGGTTTTGCATCATTTGTAGTGTCAAGAAAATCAAGGAATGCTTTACCTCCATCCTCCCAGCAGGGCTTTATAAAGCAGCGCACAAGCGACCAGGGAGCTTTTGCGAACAGGGGCTGCTAACAGGGAGTTTCGCAAGGGAGTTTGGAAGGGGAGTGGGAAGGGAGCGAGGGTCCCTTGCCGGTTTTATCTGTTTACCTTCATCCCCTTAAAACCTATAAACCAAACTGAATTGTGAATTGGGAGTGCTTTGTTCCAGGTGGGCCTTGAGTGGGCCTGACTGTTATAAAAAGGCAGTCAGCAGCGAACTGCGGAGGCTAACAGAAGGAGTTTGCCTGAGAGTTCGCGGAGAGCCCACTGAGGCTTACATCTCGCGGGCTTCTGTGAGTTGCTGCAACAGCTGAGGAAGCTCTTAGAAGGAAGGTGATATGGAAGGTGAGCGTTCAGTTGTTGTAACCTGCACAGGTTGTGCCATGTTTGTATTTCTTCCACAGGACAGAAGCGACTTTGTCTGTACAAAGTGCAAGCTGATCTCCATATTGGAAGAGAAGGTTCNTGCACAGGTTGTGCCATGTTTGTATTTCTTCCACAGGACAGAAGTGACTTTGTCTGTACAAAGTGCAAGCTGGTCTCCGTATTGGAAGAAAAGGTTCGAGGTCTGGAGAAACAAGTATCGACCCCGCGTTGCATACGAGAAAATGAAGATTTCCTGGACAGACGTCAGGATATGCTTCTACGGGCACAACGTTCTGAAGAATCGGAGCAGGTTGCGCAGAGGGGACTGAGGGACGGTGAAGAAAATTGGCAGCATGTGACCTCCAGAAGAAGGAAGAGGAGCGTCCATGTACCAGCAATGGAGATACAGGTGAGCAACCGTTTTCATGTTCTCTCCACAGGTACTAATGCGGAGAGTGGAGTAGATGATACATCTGAGGGAAGGGAGCAGAAGGAGACTCCACCGATTGGAAGGCATGAGATGCACTGTCCTAGGGATGGGGGTTCCACGACCACCGCTCCCAAGAGAAGGAGGAGGGTGGTGGTGGTCGGGGACTCCCTCCTCAGGGGGACTGAGTCATCTATCTGCCGCCCCGACCGAGAAAACCGAGAGGTCTGCTGCTTGCCAGGAGCTAGGATTCACGATGTGACGGAGAGACTGCCGAGACTCATCAAGCCCTCGGATCGCTACCCCTTCCTGCTTCTCCACGTGGGCACCAATGATACTGCCAAGAATGACCTTGAGCGGATCACTGCAGACTACGTGGCTCTGGGAAGAAGGATAAAGGAGTTTGAGGCGCAAGTGGTGTTCTCGTCCATCCTCCCTGTGCAGGGAAAAGGCCTGGGTAGAGACCGTCGAATTGTGGAAGTCAACGAATGGCTACGCAGGTGGTGTCGGAGAGAAGGCTTTGGATTCTTCGACCATGGGATGGTGTTCCAAGAAGGAGGAGTGCTAGGCAGAGACGGGCTCCACCTAACGAAGAGAGGGAAGAACATCTTCGCAAGCAGGCTGGCTAACCTAGTGAGGAGGGCTTTAAACTAGGTTCACCGGGGGAAGGAGACCAAAGCCCTGAGGTAAGTGGGGAAATGGGATACCGGGAGGAAGCACGAGCAGGAGAGTGCAAGAGGGGAGGACTCCTGTCTCAGACTGAGAAAGCGGGACAATCAGCGAGTTATCTTAAGTGCCTATACACAAATGCAAGAAGCCTGGGAAACAAGCAGGGAGAACTGGAAGTCCTGGCACAGTCAAGGAACTATGATGTCATTGGAATAACAGAGACTTGGTGGGATAACTCACATGACTGGAGTACTGTCATGGATGGATATAAACTGTTCAGGAAGGACAGGCAGGGCAGAAAAGGTGGGGGAGTTGCATTGTATGTAAGAGAGGAGTATGACTGCTCAGAGCTCCGGTATGAAACTGCAGAAAAACCTGAGAGTCTCTGGATTAAGTTTAGAAGTGTGAACAACAAGGGTGATGTCGTGGTGGGAGTCTGCTATAGACCACCAGACCAGGGGGATGAGGTGGACGAGGCTTTCTTCCGGCAACTAGCACAAGTTACTAGATCGCAGGCCCTGGTTCTCATGGGAGACTTTAATCACCCTGATATCTGCTGGGAGAGCAATACAGCGGTGCACAGACAATCCAGGAAGTTTTTGGAAAGTGTAGGGGACAATTTCCTGGTGCAAGTGCTGGAGGAACCAACTAGGGGCAGAGCTCTTCTAGACCTGCTGCTCACAAACCGGGAAGAATTAGTAGGGGAAGCAAAAGTGGATGGGAACCTGGGAGGCAGTGACCATGAGATGGTCGAGTTCAGGATCCTGACACAAGGAAGAAAGGAAAGCAGCAGAATACGGACCCTGGACTTCAGAAAAGCAGACTTTGACTCCCTCAGGGAACTGATGGGCAGGATCCCCTGGGAGAATAACATGAGGGGGAAAGGAGTCCAGGAGAGCTGGCTGTATTTTAAAGAATCCTTATTGAGGTTGCAGGAAAAAACCATCCCGATGTGTAGAAAGAATAGTAAATATGGCAGGCGACCAGCTTGGCTAAACAGTGAAATCCTTGCTGATCTTAAACGCAAAAAAGAAGCTTACAAGAAGTGGAAGATTGGACAAATGACCAGGGAGGAGTATAAAAATATTGCTCAGGCATGCAGGAGTGAAATCAGGAAGGCCAAATCACACTTGGAGTTGCAGCTAGCAAGAGATGTTAAGAGTAACAAGAAGGGTTTCTTCAGGTATGTTAGCAACAAGAAGAAAGTCAAGGAAAGTGTGGGCCCCTTACTGAATGAGGGAGGCAACCTAGTGACCGAGGATGTGGAAAAAGCTAATGTACTCAATGCTTTTTTTGCCTCTGTCTTCACGAACAAGGTCAGCTCCCAGACTGCTGCACTGGGCAGCACAGTATGGGGAGAAGGTGACCAGCCCTCTGTGGAGAAAGAAGTGGTTCGGGACTATTTAGAAAAACTGGACGAGCACAAGTCCATGGGGCCGGATGCGCTGCATCCGAGGGTGCTAAAGGAGTTGGCGGATGTGATTGCAGAGCCATTGGCCATTATCTTTGAAAACTCATGGCGATCGGGGGAGGTCCCGGATGACTGGAAAAAGGCTAATGTAGTGCCCATCTTTAAAAAAGGGAAGAAGGAGGATCCGGGGAACTACAGGCCAGTCAGCCTCACCTCAGTCCCTGGAAAAATCATGGAGCAGGTCCTCAAGGAATCAATTCTGAAGCACTTAGAGGAGAGGAAAGTGATCAGGAACAGTCAGCATGGATTCACCAAGGGCAAGTCATGCCTGACTAACCTAATTGCCTTCTATGAGGAGATAACTGGGTCTGTGGATGAGGGGAAAGCAGTGGATGTGTTATTCCTTGACTTTAGCAAAGCTTTTGATACGGTCTCCCACAGTATTCTTGCCGGCAAGTTAAAGAAGTATGGGCTGGATGAATGGACTATAAGGTGGATAGAAAGCTGGCTAGATCGTCGGGCTCAACGGGTAGTGATCAACGGCTCCATGTCTAGTTGGCAGCCGGTTTCAAGTGGAGTGCCCCAAGGGTCGGTCCTGGGGCCGGTTTTGTTCAATATCTTCATTAATGATCTGGAGGATGGCGTGGACTGCACTCTCAGCAAATTTGCAGATGACACTAAACTGGGAGGAGTGGTAGATACGCTGGAGGGTAGGGATAGGATACAGAGGGACCTAGACAAATTAGAGGATTGGGCCAAAAGAAACCTGATGAGGTTCAACAAGGACAAGTGCAGAGTCCTGCACTTAGGACGGAAGAATCCCATGCACTGTTACAGACTAGGGACCGAGTGGCTAGGCAGCAGTTCTGCAGAAAAGGACCTAGGGGTTACGGTGGACGAGAAGCTGGATATGAGTCAACAGTGTGCCCTTGTTGCCAAGAAGGCTAACGGCATTTTGGGCTGTATAAGTAGGGGCATTGCCAGCAGATCGAGGGACGTGATCGTTCCCCTCTATTCGACATTGGTGAGGCCTCACCTGGAGTACTGTGTCCAGTTTTGGGCCCCACACTACAAGAAGGATGTGGAAAAATTGGAAAGAGTCCAGCGGAGGGCAACAAAAATGATTAGGGGGCTGGAGCACATGAGTTATGAGGAGAGGCTGAGGGAACTGGGATTGTTTAGTCTGCAGAAGAGAAGAATGAGGGGGGATTTGATAGCTGCTTTCAACTACCTGAAAGGGGGTTCCAAAGAGGATGGATCTAGACTGTTCTCAGTGGTACCAGATGACAGAACAAGGAGTAATGGTCTCAAGTTGCAGT
The DNA here is from genome assembly GCA_003942145.1 of Platysternon megacephalum. NCBI lineage: Eukaryota > Metazoa > Chordata > Testudines > Platysternidae > Platysternon > Platysternon megacephalum. The sequence goes on along the minus strand of QXTE01000007.1, from coordinate 6,039,879 downwards.
GGGGGAGGTTTAGATTGGATATTAGGAAAAACTTTTTCACTAGGAGGGTGGTGAAGCACTGGAATGGGTTACCTAGGGAGGTGGTGGAATCTCCTTCCTTAGAGGTTTTTAAGGTCAGGCTTGACAAAGCCCTGGCTGGGATGATTTAGTTGGGATTAGGTCCTGCTTTGAGCAGGGGGTTGGACTAGATGACCTCCTGAGGTCCCTTCCAACCCTGATATTCTATGATTCTATGATTCTATGAAGCCAGAAGCTGAAGTAACTCCACTTTTTTCTGGAATGCATTAATTTCACAATAGGTAAGCAGGGAGTGAAGATGCTGAGTAGCCTCAGAAGCAATGCAGTACTGCTCACTGCTGCATGGGATGTCTAGGTCTGATTGAGAAAATTCTGCACCTCTGCTGAAAACTGACTGCACAAATTTTTGGATGTACACCACTGACTTTTGAGGGAGAGCATCTCTAGAGGCAGTTTCAAATATCTCATGGTAACAATGCAACACTTACAAGGAACAGAAAGCTGAAGGCCTAATGAATAGTTGCAGGTAGCTTCTCATCCTTTACCCCCACAGAATATTCCTTTCTCCACAACTCAAGGTAGTAATATCTGCTTGCTGGTATTTCATTGCTATGTGCTCCATAAATTCATGGCTGTGGATTTAGCACATTCTGAAAAGTGAGAGCAAAGTGCATGTAAATCTGGAAGTTTTAGCTTGAAGTTGTATGTATAGGATTCACTAGAGCATACAATGCAACATCATATTTTCATCTTAATTTATGTATGCTCATAAAACTAAAATCCCCCCACCTAGATGACACTGCATATCATTCGAGTTATGTAAAGTGAAAAATGAGACTGTCTATTAAAAAAATAAGAGAAATTAATGCGGTACAGAAAGTTGCCTGAAGTAGTGGATGGGGCTGTCCAATCTTTTCCAGAGAAATTTGCAACAGTTCATTATACTGAGCATTGATCATTTCCTTAAATGCGATTAAAAAGCTTCCGCTTCATGCTAACATGAACATATTCACAAATTGTAGTCTTTATGCTTTTCAATGTATCCTATTGACACATGAGACATATTGTTCTTTTGACTGCACTTATTTCATTTATGTCTTTGTACAGCATAACAGTCCAGGTGTTATCTAAACTGCAGCTCATTGTCTGTTTAAATATTTTCATAATCACACTGTTAAACAATAATAGAATACCATTTATTTAAATATTTTTGGATGTTTTCTACATTTTCAAATATATTGATTTCAATTACAACACAGAATACAAAGTGTACAGTGCTCACTTTATACTTATTTTTGATTACAAGTATTTGCACTGTAAAAAAACAAAAGAAAAAGTATATTTCAGTTCACCTCATACAAGTACTGTAGTGCAATCCCTTTGTCGTGAAAGTGCAACATACAAATGTAGATTTTTTTTTTGTTACATAACTGCACTCAAAAACAAAACAATGTAAAATTTTAGAGCCTGCAAGTTCATGAAGTCCTACTTCTTGTTCAGCCAATCACTAAGAAAAACAAGTTTGTTTACATTTGCAGGAGATAATGCTGCCTGCTTCTTGTTTACAATGTCACCTGAAAGTGAGAACAGGTGTTCTCATGGCACTGTTGTAGCCAGCGTCGCAAGATATTTACGTGCCAGATGCGCTAAAGATTCATATGTCCCTTCATGCTTCAACCACCATTCCAGGGGACATGCTGATGACGGGTTCTGCTTGATAACAATCCAAAGCAGTGTGGACCGACGCATGTTCATTTTCATTATCTGAATCAGATGTCACCAGCAGAAGGTTGATATTCTTTTTTGACAGTTCGGGTTCTGTAGTTTCCGCATCGGAGTGTTGCTCTTTTAAGACTTCTGAAAGCATGCTCCACACCTTGTCCCTCTCAGATTTTGGAAGGTACTTCAGATTCTTTAACCTTGGGTCAAGTGCTGTTACTACCTTTACAAATCTCACATTGATATCTTCTTTGTGTTTTATGAAATCTGCAGTGAAAGTGTTCTTAAAATGAACAATATGTGCTGGTTCATCATCTGAGACTGCTATAACATTAAATATATGGCAGAATGTGAGTAAAACAGCAGGGGACATACAATTCTCCCCCAAGGAGTTCAGTCACAAATTTAATTAATGCATTACTTTTTTAATGAGCATCATCAGCATGGAAGCATGTCCTCTAGAATGGTGGCCAAAGCATGAAGGGGCATATGGATGTTTAGCATATCTGGCACGTAAATACCTTGCAATGTTGGCTACAAAAGTGCCATGCAAATGACTGTTCTCATGTTATGGTGCCATTGTAAATAAGAAGAGGGCAGCAATGTGACGCCTATTTTTAAAAGGGCTCCAGTAGAGACCCCGGAAATTACAGGCTGGTAGCCTGACTTCAGTACCGGGCAAACTGGTTGAAACTATAGTAAAGAACAAAATTGTCAGACACACAGATTGACATAATTTGTTGGGGAATAGTCAACATGGTTTTTGTAAAGGGAAATCATGCCTCACCAGTCTACTAGAAGTCTTTGAGGGGGTCAACAAATGTGGACAAGGGAGATCCAGTGGATATAGTGTATTTAGATTTTCAGAAAGCCTTTGACAAGGTCCCTCACCAAAGGCTCTTAAGCAAAGTAAGCAGTCATGGGATAAGAAAGAAGGTTCTCTCATGGATTGGTAACTGGTTAAAAGATAGGAAACAAAGGGTAGGAATAAATGGTCAGTTTTCAGAATGGAGAGGTAAATAATGGTGTCCCCCAGGGTCTGTACTGGGACCAGTCCTAGTCAACATATTCATAAATGATCTGGAGAAAGGGGTAAACAGTGAGGTGGCAAAATTTGCAGATCATACAAAACTACTCAAGATAGTTAAGTCCCAGGCAGACTGCAAAGATATACAAAAGGATCTCTCAAAAATGGGTGACTGGGCAACAAAATGGCAGATGGAAGTCAATGTTGATAAATGCAAAGTAATGCACATTGGAAAACATAATCCCAAATATACATATAAAATGATGGGGTCTAAATTAGCTGTTACCTCTCAAGAAAGAGATCGTGGCATCATTGTGGATAGTTGAGCATTGGCCTGCTAAACCCAAGGTTGTGAGTTCAATCCTTGAGGGGGCCATTTAGGGATCTGGGGCAAAAATCTGTCTGGGGATTGGTCCTGCTTTGAGCAGGGGGTTGGACTAGATGAGGTCCCTTCCAACCCTGATATTCTATGATTCTCTGAAAACATCCACTCAATGTGCAGCGGCAGTCAAAAAAGGGAACAATGTTGGGAATCATTAAGAAAGGGATAGATAATAAGACAGAAAATATCATATAGACAGACTATAGCTGGATCTGAACACTGGGGAGGAATCTTGGATTGTTGGTAGAAGCCAGCTTGTTTTTGATACTTGAGAAGTATGTTGTTGGCATTGGAGAAGGGATGCATCTCTTCTTTTCCTCCCCCAATTGGACATGGGTGGAGATAATTTGGCATTTTTAGCAGCGCTTAAACTCAGTTCCTCAAATGATTGTCCACATGGATTATATTTTTGGCCAGTACCTGCAGTTTATGCTTGGACCACCCAAAGGTATAAAAGGCAGAACAGACTCAACCATCCCTTGGTTCCTTACCAATCTTAGCAGTGAGACAGAATCCCTGTAGCGTCTGCCTGCTTCTTTGAGCACTGTGCTAGCATAAGTGTTAGTTAGTAGTATTGTTAATTAATTAGTAGCATTAGTCTTTTTGCCTGTTGGCACAAAAAACCCCAACATTTTTAGTTAGATATTCAATTTATAGACTAGACCCTACCCCTACCCTCTGTACAGGAGCTCTAGCAGTATGGCATAAGTGAAATCCCTGGGATTTAAACCTGACCCTTGTTTGAAGTTTCAGTGCTGATTAATGACAGGCACTAAAGGTGCTTGTTTGTTTAGTATAAGATGTTTTTCCTGAGCAATGCTCCTTCTCTAAGTAGACTCAAAAATTGTTCCTGTGGCAATGTACAAGCCTTGGTAGACATCAACAGGAAGAACAATATATAAACCTCAGTCCTTGGTCAGTTCCTCGCTGTAAGAGTCCCAGTGAGCCAAGAGATTCCAGCCCAAGGTCCTTTGATATGTCAAACAAGAGTCCCCAGTTGTCTGCCAGCATTCTGGAGAGCAAGAGAGCAGCAGGAAGGAACACAGCTCCAGAGAGGATCTGAGGTATAGATCACCCTCTCTGGTGTCTACCTGAGACACAAGAATAAGCAAGTGTCTGAGTGGTTTTCAGGTTCAACAGTCAAAAGGCAGCCAATGGTTTGACAAAGAGGCAATGTAGACCACTGTACACTGCTGTCCAAAAGAATCCAATCTTGGCTGCAGATGCACCAAGAGGAATCTATGTGGACAACATCTCTGGAAGACCCACAGTTATTGTAAGGTAAGTAACCATTCTTTCTCTGCCCCCTGTAACCTTTGAGAGCAACCATTTGCCCTGTTGCACCTCTCCAACAGTATCTGTTACTGCAATCGACAGTGATGGATTAGAACATTATCTATATATTTCTGCTAAAATGATCAGTAGTTTGAAATGACATTTAAATTGTCATAATTGTGTTTGAGTTAATACCCCCTTGAGAAAAATGTGGCAGTTGATGCCTCTCAAATATATTGTTTTGCTGCATGTCCGCAAACTGATGTGCAATACTGCAACGTTTTATATTTTTTGCTCCCCTCCCAAGTACAGTGATGTAAATATAGTGTATTTTCATTTGTCAGTGGAGTGACTTTGATGTAACAGCAGAATTTAGCCCCCTCCCTTTAGCTTTCAATATGACCATCTCAGATGCAAGAAAGCATTTGGAAATTGAATAAATAACCCAAGGTAATTTTTCACTGTTTTCTATTGTTTTGTTTTTAAGACAAAAATAAAATATTCAAAAACTATTATAGTGAAGTACTTATTTTTCAAATCCACAGTAGAACACAGTTTGAAGAAGTACACAAATCAGGAGATCAGTACATATTGTGTACAAATCTACACTCAAACCTGCAGTTAGATGCAAATGAGTGGCCTTTTGCACGCACATGGAGCCCCTTTGTAGTCAATGAGACTGTGCTGATGCGATGGCTATTAACATGGATCCACATGGAGGATAAGGGGCTGTACTTTGGGCTCTACATGCAGTAACTCATGAAAAAACTACACACTGAAAACTGAGGGACAATGGTAGGTTATTACACTGTGTCATATTTCTTTGGTTGGAGTTCTTAAGGTTTAAATAAAACTTTGGGGCCAAGTGTATCCATAGTGAAACTCCATTAACTTTAGTGGTGTTTGAACTGGGATGAGTTTTGCCCTGATAAACTAAATTGCATTTAGCCCTGATACTTGTATGAGCTAGCTGTGTTCTTTGCTTCCAAGATATGCAACTGATTGGAATCTGACTCTTGAAAAAAAATATTTATTATAGACATCTTTTCTTTAGTTCTTTAAAACAAGCAAAATTAGTTGTCTGTGAAAGGATGCAACAGTCCCTCTATTTTTCTAGTCATCTGATTTATAATAATCAGCAACAGTGAAAGCAGATATCCTCCACATGAATTCAAAAAGCATCTCTCTTGGCAATTGCTGATAAGACTGGAATCTGTAGTCTGCACTGGACAGAATTTGAATGATGAGCTGAACAGCAGAGTGTTTGTGTGCATGTATAGTGGGGAAAGACAGGCATAAGTGTTGAGTTTTAAATGAGAATTGACATATAAATAGAGCCGAGATGCTGAAAGGCCATCGTTACAAGGTTTAAAAAAACCCCAAAAAAACAGACCAAACATTTGGTTAACCTTTGTGAAGTGGAAGTGTTCATCTCTGACTGTTTTCTGAATGATCTTAAATTTGGTTAATTGTTTTTAGATTTGAAAGCAATTGGCATACAGTCAAAATTTGAATCTGATGATGTACAATTGGTTTGTTCACAGGAAGTTTGGAAAGGAAAATAAAGATCTAGCAGACAATAAAACAGTCATGATGAAGCTAAGGCTAAGCCATCATGTCAACACAGAAGAAAGCAAACACTGTTACTGAATTGGTTGGAGCAAGCAACATTTGAAAGAAGATTTTCTGTTGGAGGAGACCTGGTAGGGTTAGAAGTTTATGCATTTGATGACCTTCAGCAAGTCACAGGCATGTCATTTATACCAGGACTGCCAATTCAGGGCTACATTGGCAATATGCCAAAGACCAATGACCGTACCTAATTTCCATAAATTGGAGCAGCCATTTTAATCCAGTGGCATGGCCATGGAAACTACAGTTCATAGAATGCAATGCTCCATGTTGATTCCAAGAGGCCAACATTTAGAACTCTGTCAGCTGCATTTATTCTGTGGACTTCACTTAGCTACCCTGTGGTTCTGATGTAAATAAAATAATCCACCAAACTCTTCCTCCTCAGATACTTTGAAATTCTAATATAATATAATTTACCCTAAATAAAATGTAAGGTTTTGTATGTGTAAATCAATGTTACTTTACATAATTAGCTGAAACGTAACTCAGACCTGTATGCAAAAAACAGCACAGTACCGTGTATGCGTGATGACAGTTGATAGAAGAGTTTCTGATGGAACAGTTTTCCTTTGGAGTTTTCAGTGGAATTTAAACATTTTATGGAAACATGTCAATTCCATCAAAAGTTTAGAGGGAAACCAGGCAAGCTAACTGGTGGACTGGCCAGGCTGCTTGCCTCATGGCCACACTCTCAACCTGATTTTCTAACAGTCCACCCACCAGCCAGCCATTGGGCTGGTAGGAACCCAATGTCACCTGCTGCCCAGCTAGCTCTTGGCTTCCCTGCTGGTGAGCTCCTGGGCTGCCTCAGCTTGCTGGCTGGTGGTGGGAGCTTGCTGGCTTGTTTGCTAGACAGTCAGCAAGCCAGCTAGCTAGCTCGCTCCTCAGTTGGTGGGTGGGTTGGTGGCCCCTGAAATTGATTGTTCTGTTTTGCCAGAAATAACGTGCTGTCAGTGTTTCATGCTGATGTGGAACAAAATGAAACACCGACAACCTGTAAATTTCTTGCAAAACAGAAATCTCTTTAGTGGCCAGCTTTATAAGTAACAAAGGATGTCTGGAGAACTCTATTTTGTAGAAAAGGACAAGAAACATGGGACTCCTACTGTTTCAAGCCTTAGAGGAATTACCAGAGAGGGAGCCAGGTATGGTGTTGGAGTCCTCTAGATTATTATTTTTTTTGTCCTTGGAGACTTAAATACCCACCTAGACAATTCTATCAACAACCTAGTATCCTGACCTGCATGGTAAACATTTGGTTTCTTCCAAGTTATCTCCAGATCTTGACAGGCAGCCAGACACATACTAGACTATCTTTAGCCAAGGGGTGGATACTGGCAACATAAAAACCATACTTCTCTCAGTCAGATGATCACCTCATCCAAATGAAAATCATAGCTTTCCCACTATCTTTCTTGGGTGACAAACTGACTAGAATGGTTCCTTCTTAAAGTCTCTTGAGTCCAATGAACTGAAATTTTCAGAATCCAGCGAACCAAGAACTTACAGGGAACCTATTTAACAGCATGACCAATGTATGGATGAACTGGTGGAGCAATATAACCATGTGGTAGCATCAACCATGATGCCATGGCCCCAAATTACCTCTTTCCCCAACAACTCCATAGCTGATCAGTGAACTTCAACAGATAAAATATGTGTTTTGAATCTATTCAACAACAGCACAAGGATTTTTCACTGAAACAGACTATTCTAAAGGAAGTGAAAAAGGCAGCGAGGCAACAAGTCTTCCTACAGAGAGTAGACATAGAAGTGACTCTGAGTTGGGACAATGTGAGTACTGCTGCTACTCCACCTACTGATGAGAAGGCTCCCCAGTCAGGTACCAGCTCCTCCTGCTGCTTGTCTTGCCTAATGAGTTGTCTCTTTACCAGCCAGTGAAAAGGCAGGAGGAGGGGACTTCTCCTTCTGCTTTTAGAGAAAGAGGAGGGCAGTGTATTCCCTGAACCCCCTTTCCTTGTAACTAATGCCTGTCCATATTTTTTCATAGGAAACAAAGTTCCATTTCAGGACGGCTGGACATGGCAGTTGGGGAATGCTAAGGAAAATACAAAAGCAGAACCCATTGTTATCCCTCCTTTAAACTAAGTTAAAGGCTTCTGCTGCAGGACACCCCTTTTATTGCCTCATCAGGGCTTTGAGATAAAGCCTCAAGAAGATATAAAGTATTCCACTGTATCTCACCCCAAACCTGAGAAGACTTCTGTTTGTCTTCAAAACACAGTAGATGAAACTGATAAGAAAACACAGTGCAGTGAAAGATAGCTGTTAGAAATGCAGAAGGCTAGCGGATCAAGAAACTTACTAGTTTATAGCAGGAACATGATACAGAACTAAGGGATGAGATTTTCTTAACACAGACTAAAAATTGTAAAGAAAACTGCTGCAAAACCTGAAAAATGCCTTTGTCATGAGCGGGCATAACCTTTGAAATTTCAGTTAAAAGGGAATATCCCATGAATCGAAGATGAGGATTTTCAGACTTTCTAGTTCCCTAAAGTCCTCTTTTGTTTTACATTGAGAGTAGTGGTGTCTCTTACCAGGGAAGCACAGGCAGGCAGTAGATTAGTACTTATTTAGATGGTAAATTCCAGCCTATTTGAATTGTATTAAGCATTCTCCTTACTTCTGTGGGATTTGTCATAAATCTTGAGTAAATATACTTAGCACAACCTCAAAGACTGAAGTTTTGATTTCTCAGAGGGCTCAAATCTTTAAGCCTTAAAACTTCTCTTGTTTAAGAGAGATAAAGCAAAGGAATCTACTTGTCAAAACAAATATAGCAAAAAACCTGACTACAATCCTAGACATTATCTCAATGGGAAGTGGCACTCATGCTAGGCTTTTTGGTAGCATTCTTTGCCCAGGAGTGAAATCTATTATAGGAATTAGTACAGCCTCTTAAAATGATAGCATCACTAAGAAGCAAATGAATCCTATTCTCTTTCCCTCTGTCACCCCCATCCATTCTTCCTCTTTTAAATAGTCTTCAAAGTTTTCTTCAAAGGTCTCCATCCTATCTTTGTTGCCATGGTCGCTCACAGAGTTGAATCAACATTTTCAAAAGTAGTGACTGCTCTAAATGCTTTGTTATTGGAGCTACTGAATCAGTTCTGTGCTGACTAGAGCAACAGAAGAGAAGTCTTTTTCAAATCAAGTTTACCCTGCACATTAAACTAATCTGAGGGGGAAAAAACAACCATGTGCAGGAGGCAAAATGTGGCAAGAATGATGATGTCCTTGCTGCAACATTTGGAGCAACACAAAGCAGGCTAAGTCAAAAAGATACAGCTCTTCTATGACATCTAAAGATGTTTTACTCCCTCTTTCTAGTCACACTGAAACTGAGAAAGACAACTGCCTCTCTGAAGGGAAGAGGAGTCAGGAAATATGAAGGCTTCTGGGAGTTTATAAAAAATCAGACTTCCTCCCCCCACAATTGAGCAGGCTGAAATAAGGGTGACACATTTGGTCAGCAATGGTGAAAGGAGCTGGCTGGGTCAGTCCTAGACAATGGATGTAGGGAGAATTCTGGGGCAGCTTATTTATTTAAAAAAATGTAAGAGAGATGCACCTTCTGTCATTTTGCTTGAATGGAGCTTTGCATGTCCACTTCGTTGTTTCCCTTCAAATCTCTTCTTACAACTCTCCTTCGTCCTCATACCTACAAAACCCATGACAATGGTTAGCCTGCTGGTGTGCTGAGACCACTGCCTGTTACGCTGACTAATACTGTCTCATTGTTCCTTGTACATCCCCATCTGCCTGTATCCATCTGTTGTTTCTTGCCTTTTAGGAGGCTGTAAACTCTTTGGCGCAGGGACTGTCTTTCTGTTCTGTTTGTACAGTGCCTAGCACAATGGGGTCCTGGTCCACAATTATGGCTCCTAGGAGCCATGGCAATACAAATAATAATAAATGAAGTATGTGTTTGTCTTTCTTCTGAGAGGAGATGGGGTAGAGAGGGATGTCTCTTCTATCTTCATTTGACTTTCTTTCCATGGCTGTCTCCTTTCCCTATGTCTATTTTCCATATCCCCCATTCCTCCTCCAAATCTTTCCTTTTCTAGTTATCTGTCTCTGCCATTGCCCTTCCAGCAGCTCTTTTTTTTTATTCACCCTTCCCACATTATCTGTTTTCCCTTGCTAGTAATCTTCTGACTTCTGCTTAGGTTTACTCTCCCATGTTCTCGCCAGTCTATGCCCCACTCCACCAATGGCTTCCCTATGCTCTGCTGGGCTGCTCCCATCACTTCCCTATATTTTCTTCTCTTTTCTCAAGTTTCCATAAACTGTTTCTCTCTTATCATCCCCTGTTGCTGGAGCCCCCATAGTCTTCTTGTCCTGTTCCTCCCTTTATTTCCATGCACGCTTCATCCACATCAATTCATCTAGCATGTTGCCCCTACAGCCCCATCGAGCCTGTGTCCCCACTAGTTTCCAATCAAGCCATCCTCTGTCCTCCAGGCCTTCCCTCCAGCCAACTGCATTTCTGACCCTAACCTCCTACCCATTTAAACATTCTCTGTCCTCAGCCCTCCCCCCAAAAAACGCTACTAATCCAATTAATCCCCTGTCCCTTAGTACCCAGTGCCCTTTTCCCAGCAAATGAATCCTGTGAGCCACAGCTCCTTATGCGCTAATGCAGCCATTTCATTGTCCGCCATTCCCATCCCTTAGCTACAGTTGGGCCCATTCATTCTCTAATCCCCTGTCACGGTGTGCACCACTCATTGCTGGTCTGGCGCCTCTTCCTGGTCACTCTGGGAATTATCTCTTGAGGTCAACTCCCCTTTCCATGCAGTCACTGTCTCTCACACAGGTCTGCAGCTACTCTTTCATCCCAGGAACCGCAGTGTTCTCTTCATGACTCAGCCCTCCGGCCAGGTGACTCAGTGTTCCTCCCTTCCAGTGTAACAAAGTCCCCTCTCCCTAGCAGTTCTAGGCAGTCTTACCTTCCACTGCCTTAGTGCCACTCCCTTAGTAGCTGCCAGGGGAACCCAGGCCCACCCTCTACTCCAGGTTCCAGTCCAGGGCCCCTCAGCTCAGCAGTTCTGGGCTTTCCCTCACTGCTCCTTCCCTGGACTGCTTCTTGCCACACTTGGTTCCCCTTCTGTCTCTGGGTGTACCAACTCCAAACCCTCTTCCAAGAGAGCCTGGAGGACAGAGTGCTGCCTGCTTTCCTGCAGTCTTTCCCAGCAGCCCCTGTCTGATGTCAACTACCTGGCTTTATACAGGTCCTGCCTGTTCCTACACACTGAACCTGCTTCTAATTAGTTCCCTACTTCCTGGCTCTTGTTCCAGGTGCAGCCTGTGGAGTTAATAGGCCTGCCTGGCCACCTTAACCGCTTTCAGTCCTGTGTGGGGTTGTCACCCCATCACACCCCCACGAAAGGAAGAGCAGTGCTTTGTGAACCAAACCCCCCTTTACATTCACTCCACCAAGATCAGTTTTGCCTCTGTTATCCTGCTCCTTTTTTGCTTCATTTGATCTCAACACAGGCAGAATCATCAAGAAGATTCCCTCTGCAGTCTTCTGCTGTCACCCAGGTCCTGGAAGTCATTTTCTTTTTAATGAGCTGCCTAACACGAAGCCAACGCCTTTGTCATTTGTTTTGGCAGTCATGTAAACAATCAAAAACTAAATGTATACTGTATGTCCTCAGGCCTTTAAGCAAGAGGTGTCCACACAAAAAGGAATGGAAGGCTGAGGGAAGGAGACACCACAATGGATTAGGCTGTTATGTCACCTGGGGAAGAGAGATATCCCAGGTGAAAGAGAACTGGTCTCTATCTCTTTCCTACTGCAAAGGGTTAGATCCTGCCCTTCTTACCAAAGCAGACTCACTGAATGCACTGGGGCTACCCATGTGAAAAAGCCAAGCAGGATTTGGCCCAATATCAGATTTCACCAGTTCATCGCAACTTAGAATGGGTGACAGTCTCTGCTCAGAAAACGGTCCACGGATTGGAATAGCAGGGGTATTTCAGGTCAAAACTGAGGTGACTTAACAGTCAAGTTGTGAAGCTTACACAAAATATGGCTACATTATGTGTGGCTCTAACAAGCACTAATAGCCTGTCACTGAGCACCATGTTTAAACAATTTGAGCTAACAGCAAACACAGAAGGTGGGAGGAAAAAAGCCTGTGAGGGATGAGAAAGAACATATTATTTAGCATACCATTGCTCAGATATTACAGTGATGAGGGTCACATACAGACCTGGACAGATAGAGGAGGATACTAACATGATCTTATTGTGAAATAATGTGAAACCAGGTGCCAGAGGCATAAATTTGTCTAATTTTAAAATCTACTCAGCCAGCAATTTTTAGAACTACATAGACAACCATCCTTGGTTTATACTTTGTCTGATGATCGTGTGACTTTTTTAAGAGAAAATGTTTTGGTTTAGTGGAGAGGAAGCAGAAAAAAGAATATGAAAGGAAAAATAACTTTTAGGAACAACAAAAAACAAAGTAAACCACATCCACATAAATAACATGGACTCCAGTGTTGGAAAGTTAATATAAAAACATTCTAAAATAGAAAACTTTGAAACCATATTGCACTATTTAGTATGAAAATAATAGGCTTTAGAGTCTGTGCTAATAGAGAATGTATTTAATCTGATGCAGAGTTGGAGATGAAGCAATCCAGTCTATCATGGGAATGCTTAGCTCAGTGTCTGGTAGGTTGCCAACCATTTAAAATGTTTTTGTGTTGGTTTAATGACTGCTCCCATGAGCCTTGATGGTAAGGGTTGACATTAATTAAAATACTAAGTCATCAGAGCTTGTATTGTGGAGTGCAGGAGAAGCGGAGTTGGATCCAATCCTGTTCAGGGTTTCTTTGGCCTTCCACATTTTTCTTTTAGATGCATTGTACATGCCAAGTATCCTCTGAGCTGAGGTGCAACAATGTAAACAGACGTTCTCTGCAGATATGAAGTAACTCTTCAGGTTTTCCACACATTCCCATTTAACTGATTAGAGGACACTCATTAAATCAGCTAAACATGCAACTGGATTGCATTCTGAATGCTAAATATATAAACAAAAAAGAGGATTTAAAAAGATGTACGCTATACGCAATGGAGCGCAATACAGTAGGAGCTTTGGGCCTCATCCTGCTCTCACTGACATAATGGGCAAAACTCTCATTGTCTTCTCCAGGAGCAGGATTTACCTAGAGCATGTTGGAAAAGATACGCCTTTAAAGTATGTGAAGGACTTACATACCATGCATTTGATACCCAGGCACAGACTTCTGAATGTTTATGGAAGGATTTAATTTGAGAGACTAATAAAGTTACACTCAAATAGTATAATATGCTGTGAATAAGGTCTAGTGGTTAAATAATGTTGGTAACATTTTTAATGAAAGATTTACCTTGTCTTTAAGTACCCAATCATGAAAAGTAGTACTTACAACTTTAAAAAATTGCTAAGTGTGTTTATGTTACAAACTCAAGGTCCAACCCTCTGAGGCATCACTCTTTCTATTATTAGCATTCCCATTGCGTTGCACTGGAGAAAGCAGTGGGCGAAGAGAGAGGTTGCAATGTGTCCAGCTGTCATTAAACCTTAGAATGAAATTATTTGCACAATATGGAACAACAAACTGAAAATCAAAACAAGTTGAATATGAGATATCAGTGAGAACAGTCTGAGCTCCAGCCACAAAAAGACTACTCAGGCATTCATAGTGCAAGTGATAAACAGCCCTCTTTTATATGAGAATATAGGGTTCTCTAGTGCAGGGAGTCAAGATGCTTTTTGGTTCTTTTACCAGTTCTGTAATCTTGGGGCAAGCCTCATTTACCTACTAGTGGATAACATAGCTATAATAATGCTTACCTGTCTCACAGAGATGGTGTGGAATAATTAAGATGTGTGTAAAGTACTGATATCCTCTGAAAGTACTAAGATATTGATAAACACTATTAAATGTCATGACAGGGCAATTCTTATTTAGGGAAGCAACACTTTTGAAAACTGGAATGCTATTTTAATTTGATTAATTAATCAGGTAGAAGTTTGTGTGTCTCAAAAATATATATGGTGTATCTCTACATTAACTGGCAGGTGCACATGCCGTGCAAACACCAAGAAATTTTCCTATATACGTGGATAATTTGGGAGAGATGAGTTCATCTTGATTGTGTAATTGGGCTTAGGTCTTTATTTTGTAACTTTCAGAAGTGAAACTGTGTGTGAGAGATTTGATAACTGCAATAGAGAGCACTCAAGGCCAAGTGATGGCATTCCTGGATTCTGTGAACATTCTTTGGGATTTTCAACATGTATGAACCCAAGATAATCTGTTTCCATATATTCTGTCAGATCCTGGTGTTCTTTATCTGTCGGCACACCACATATTTAAATATTTTGGCTGAGATCTGATTTTCCAGTAGAACCAATCTACAGGGGTTACAGGCAAATTATCTTCATCAGCTTTTTCTTGAAGGTTGCTGTAGCAGGGGGTTTGGGGTGCCGAGCAGCCTAGTGGTTGGAACGTTTGACTTTAAGCTTGGTTAAGGAGCCTCAGTCTTTAAGGCAAGGAGGCAGGGGGACCCAGATCCTCTCTCTCCACAGGCTTCCAGCCCCTGGCCCTGTGTGCATCGACCCTTGAACAGGGTGGGAGGGGAGCAGCCTCCCAGAAAAGAGTCTAAATCTACTACCCTGGGCTTCTTCCTACCACTGTCTCTTCAGTTCGGGGTGTGGCCACTCTAGTCCAATTCGCTGGGTGTCTTGCTTCTCATAGTGCCCGCTCATGGATCTTGCCAGAACCTTGCCATGGTCCTAAGCTCCTTCAAGCGGAGCAACCATGAGTTGGTGAGGCCGAACCCCACAATGTATCTGGGCTTCACTCACCAGTTCCTTGGGTACAGGAGGCTCCTAGGTCTCCTCTTTGGCTGGGGAGACAATACTTACTCCCAGGTGGCTGCGTTGGCTGGCAAGCTAGTGACCCTTCCTCTTAGGTATGGAGGCAGCTAGCTCTTGCCTCTTTGCCATTCAGCACTGAGCCAGGTATTCTCCTTTTCTTCCCCCCTCCAGACCTGGCATTGGCTGCAGGTATAATGGGGCTGGGTTAGCTGGGCCCAAAAGGTTCTCTTTAACCCCTGCTGTGCTGGCGGGCAGTTTCTCTGTTTCATCACAGTTGCCATGCCCTTTCCCAAAGGGATTGAGTGCTTATTCTATGTATATTCTAGTGCAGGGGTGGCCAATCTGAGCCTGAGAAGGAGCCAGAATTTACCAATGTACATTGCCAAAGAGCCACAGAAATATGTCAGCAGCCCCCCCTCAGCTTCCCTCCCCCCCCCCCTCAGCGCCTCCTGCTCACCGGCAGCCTCACCGATCAGCGCCTCCCCCTCCCTCCCCGCAGCTCCCGATCAGCTGTTTTGTGGCATGCAGGAGGCTCGGGGGTGGAGGGGAGGAGCGAGGGCACTGCAGGCTCAGGGGAGGGAGGAGTGGAGTGGGGGCAGAGCCAGGGGCAGAGCCAGGGGTTGAGCAGTGAGCACCCCCCGGCACACTGGAAAGTTGGCACCTGTAGCTCCAGTCCCGGAGTCGGTGCCTATACAAGGAGACGCATATTAACTTCTGAAGAGCCGCATGTGGCTCCATAGCCACAGGTTGGCCACCCCTGTTCTAGTGGATAGGCAGCTCTCAAGCACATGCAGGAAGAGTGACTAGTAGAGAAGAAGGTCCTAGATATTATGGGGTTCTGGTGTAGCTTCCATTATATGTACCCAACTCTCTCTTCTGGCTGCAGGACTCGTAGGGGCTCTGTGACAGCTCCTTGCTTGAGATGCTACACAGCATAAGGACCATTCCTCTGTTTATTTATCTGTAAAATAGATATAGTACTCACCTCAACGGGTAAGATAAAAGCTTAACTACTATTTGTAAAAAGCTTTGAGAGCATCAGATTAAAGGTCTTAGAGAGAGAAAAATAACCTACATTTCTCCTGCTGATGTTTAAAGCTTTTATTATGACTATTTGCACTAGCCCATGAAAAGAATAATTCTTGATCTATATTATAATGTATATTGTATAGCTGTAGACAGTATAAGCACAAGTTAAATATATAGCTAGTACTAAGTTCTTTTAACTGCCTTCTGGAATTTAAAAAGGAAGTTCCCTGTGTTCCCTTTTTTGAAAAAAAACAAAACAAAAAAAAACCACAAGTTTTATTCACTGCTCTTTGACAGGTCTCAAAAATGCATGAGCCCTTTGGCAATCCCAAAACAAACTATGTACATGGAATAAGCAGTACATAAGCACTCTGGTGCACTACAAGTGCAAGCTTTAAAAGAAAGAGAATCCAACTGTTCTCTTTATTTCCTTTTTGGTGCAACATACCGTCAAGTGAGGCACCTGTGATTTGTAAAACTGTATATGAAATACACACAACTTATATTGGAAAAATTCATATTTGTTAAGACTACACCGTTTTTAAGCCTCTTAGCTGGGTTTAGTTCAAATTAAGCAACAATTATTGGACTTATTATAAAATAATTAGTAAGCTTAAAAACAGCAAAATAGCTTGTCTAAATTATTTTGGGAAGGAATTGATCTAGTGACTAGAATGTCGGACTAAGATTCAAGAGAGCTGGGTTCTCCTTCCTGGCTCTGCTACTGATGTCCTTTGTGCCCACAACTCACTTAACATCACTTGGCTTCAGCTAACCCAACAGTATATTGGGCATAACGGAGTTGAAGTGAGGCTTCATTCACATTTGTTGATGTTGTGGGTACGGGATCTGATCGCCATATGGGGAGACGAATCCGTGCTAGCGGAACTCCGTAGCAGTAAAAGAAATGCAAAAACATTTGAAAAAGTATCAAAGGGCATGAAGGACAGAGGCCATAACAGGGATGCACAGCAGTGCCGCATGAAAATTAAGGAGCTAAGGCAAGCCTACCAGAAAACCAGAGAGGCAAACGGAAGGTCCGGGGCACAGCCGCAGACATGCCGCTTCTACGCCGAGCTGCATGCCATGCTAGGGGGTGCAGCCACCACTAGCCCAACCCTGTGCTATGACTCCGTCAATGGAGAATCACGGAACACAGAAGCGGGTTCTGGGGACGAGGAAGACAATGATGATGATGAACAGACGGGAGATGGCTCACAGCAAGGAGGCAGAGAAACCGTTTTCCCCAACAGCCAGGATCTGTTTATCACCCTGGACCTGGAGGCAGTAAACCCCGAACCCACCGAATCCCAAAGCGTGCTCGCAGACCCCGGAGAAGGGACCTCTGGTGAGTGTACCTTTGTAAATATTACACATGGTTTAAAAGCAAGCGTGTTTAATGATTAATTTGCCCTGGCATTCGCGGCCAGGACAGCTACTGGAAAAGTCTGTTAACGTGTATGGGGATGGAGCGGAAATCCTCCAGGGACATCTCCAGAAAGCTCTCCTGGATGTACTCCCAAAGCCTTTGCAAAAGGTTTCTGGGGAGGGCTGCCTTATTCCGTCCGCCATGGTAGGACACTTTACCACGCCAGGCCAGTAGCACGTAGTCTGGAATCATTGCATAGCAAAGCATGGCAGCGTATGGTCCCGGTGTTTGCTGGCATTCAGACAACATCCATTCCTTATCTCTCTGTGTTATCCTCAGGAGAGTGATATCATTCATGGTCACCTGGTTGAAATAGGGTGCTTTTATTAAGGGGACATTCAGAGTGCCCGTTCCTGCTCGGCTGAACAGAAATGTTCCCCACTGTTAGCCACGCGGTGGGGGGAGGGGTGAAGTGATCATCCCAGGGAATTGGGTGTGTGTGGGGGGGGGGGGGGGGGTTAGTTGGGTTTGTGCTGCACGTTAACCCGGCAACCGCATCCCTCCCTCCTTTTAAATTGCCATACCATTTTAAATGGCCAACCCAACGGCTGCTTGGTATGGAAAATGAGGGTGCTGCTGTTTGAAACCATTCCCACATGTTATTAAGGTTAAAGAAGCCAAAAGACTGTGGCTTACCATGGCTGCCTGCAAGCCGAATTCTGTTGCCTGGCCCTGCGTGAGTGATCTCTCACACCAAATCGGCAGACCCTCAATATAAATAGAGGCAAAATACGACCTTGTAACGAAAGCATTTGTGCTATGTAATGTGAACAGCAAGGTTTAACGGGAAAGAGTGATCCTATTGTTCTCTAAAATGTGTCTTTTTAACTACCTATCTCCCTTTTCCCCCACCAGCTGCAAATGTTTCTCCTTCGCAGAGGCTAGTGAAGATTAGAAGGAGGAAGAAGAGAACTCGGGATGAAATGTTCTCGGAGCTCCAGACGGCCTCCCACGCTGACAGGGTTCAGCAGAATGCTTGGAGGCAGACAATGTCTGACTGCAGAAAAGCACAGTTTGAACGCGAGGAGAGGTGGCGGGCTGAATCGCGTGCTGAATCGGAGAGGTTGCGTGCTGAATCGCGGGCTGAATCTGAGAGGTGGCGTCAGATTGAGAACAGAAGGCAGGAGTCCATGCTCCGACTGCTGGAGCATCAAAGTGAGATGCTCCAGCGTATGGTTGAGCTGCAAGAAAGGCAGCAGGAGCACAGACCGCCACTACAGCCCCTGTGTAACCAACAGCCCTCCTCCCCAAGTTCCATGGCGTCCTCACCCAGACGCCCAAGAACGCGGTGGGGGGGCCTCCGGCCACCCAGCCACTCCACCCCAGAGGATTGCTCAAGCAGCAGAAGGCTGGCCTTCAATAAGTTTTGAAGTTTCTAATTTTTAAAGTTTTAAAGTTTTATAGTGCACGGTGTCCTTGTCCTTCCCTCCTCCCCCACCCCACCCAGCGCTTCCCTCCTCCCCCATCCCTCCTGGGCTACCTTGGCAGTTATCCTCCTATTTGTGTGAATTAATAAAGAATGCATGAATTTGAAGTAACAATGACTTTATTGCCTCTGCAAGCGGTGATCGAAGGGGGGAGGGGAGGGTGTCTAGCTTACAGTGAAGTAGAGTGAACCGGGCGGGGGCGGGGGGGAGGTTCATCAAGGAGAAACAAACAGAACTTTCACACCGTAGCCTGGCCAGTCATGAAACTGGTTTTCAAAGCTTCTCTGATGCGCACCGCACCCTGCTGTACTCTTCTAATCGCCCTGGTGTCTGGCTGCGCGTAATTAGCGGCCAGGCGATTTGCCTCAGCCTCCCACCCCGCCATAAACGTCTCCCCCTTACTCTCACAGATATTGTGGAGCGCACAACAAGCAGTAATAACAATGGGAATATTGTTTTCGCTGAGGTCTAACCGAGTCAGTAAACTGCGCCAGCGCGCTTTTAAACGTCCAAATGCACATTCTACCACCATTCTGCACTTGCTCAGCCTGTAGTTGAACAGGTCCTGACTACTGTCCAGGCTGCCTGTGTATGGCTTCATGAGCCATGGCATTAAGGGGTAGGCTGGGTCCCCAAGGATAACTATAGGCATTTCAACATCCCCAACGGTTATTTTCTGGTCTGGGAAGAAAGTCCCTTCCTGCAGCTTTTGAAACAGACCAGAGTTCCTGAAGACGCGAGCGTCATGTACCTTTCCTGGCCATCCCACGTTGATGTTGGTAAAACGTCCCTTGTGATCCACCAGTGCTTGCAGCAGCATTGAAAAGTACCCCTTTCGGTTTATGTACTCGCTGGCTTGGTGCTCCGGTGCCAAGATAGGGATATGGGTTCCATCTATCGCCCCACCACAGTTAGGGAATCCCATTGCAGCAAAGCCATCCACTATGACCTGCACATTTCCCAGAGTCACTACCCTTGATATCAGCAGCTCTTTGATTGCCCTGGCTACTTGAATCACAGCAGCCCCCACAGTAGATTTGCCCACTCCAAATTGATGTCCGACTGACCGGTAGCTGTCTGGCGTTGCAAGCTTCCACAGGGCTATGGCCACTCGCTTCTCAACTGTCAGGGCTGCTCTCATCTTGGTATTCTGGCGCTTCAGGGCAGGGGAAAGCAAGTCACAAAGTTCCATGAAAGTGCCCTTACGCATGCGAAAGTTTCGCAGCCACTGGGAATCGTCCCACACCTGCAGCACTATGCGGTCCCACCAGTCTGTGCTTGTTTCCCGGGCCCAGAATCGGCGTTCCACGGCATGAACCTGCCCCATTACCACCATGATTTTCACATTGCTGTGGCCCGTACTTTGTGAGAAGTCTATGTCTATTTCCTCATCACTCTCGTCACCGCGCTGCTGTTGCCTCTGCGCTGCTGTTGCCTCCTCCTCCTCCTGGTTTTGCTTTGCCAGGTTCCGGCTCTGCATATACTCCAGGATAATGCGCGTGGTGGTCATAGTGCTCATAATTGCCGCGGTGATCTGAGCGGGCTCCATGATCCCAGTGCTATGGCGTCTGGGCAGAAAAAAGGCGCGAAA
Organism: Platysternon megacephalum; assembly: GCA_003942145.1. Classification (NCBI taxonomy): domain Eukaryota; kingdom Metazoa; phylum Chordata; order Testudines; family Platysternidae; genus Platysternon; species Platysternon megacephalum. The sequence continues at coordinate 6,019,436 of QXTE01000007.1, read as the reverse complement.
CGATTGTCTGCTGTTGCTTTCACGGAGGGAGGGAGGGAGGGAGTGGGGGCCTGACGACATGTACCCAGAATCACCCGCGACACTGTTTTTGCCCCATCAGGCATTGGGATCTCAACCCAGAATTCCAATGGGCGGCGGAGACTGCGGGAACTGTGGGATAGCTACCCACAGTGCAATGCTCCAGAAGTCGACGCTAGCCTCGGTACTGTGGACGAAGTCCGCCGACTTAATGCACTTAGAGCATTTTGTGTGGGGACACACACAATCGACTGTATAAAAACGATTTCTATAAAACCTTCTATAAATTCGACCTAATTTCGTAGTGTAGACATACCCTTAGACACCATCAGTGCCATGGCTATCATCGCCTTCATAAGGAAGTGAAAGGTAATGAAGTCACTCAGTCAGCACATATTTACTGCTTTATTGCACTTATTATATCGATAAAGAGATTGATATTCCCGGTGAAAATGCTCATTTTTTCAGCTTGTAAGACATCTAACACGATGTAAACAATTGTACATTTGAAAAAAACGAGGACCTTTTTCTAGCCGAGCATGAGCTGTTTGGCTGTGGCTGCTCACAGGGTATGGACTCTGGTTCTCTGATCTGGCTGTATCAAACACCTTTGGTCAAGAGGGTTAGCAGAAGCAAGCATGGCTCATTTTCTCAGAAAGCGGGGTTACCATTTTGTATCCTTCAAAACCTAACTCGGAGCTTGAGCCCTGCGGTTTCCGTAGCAGAACAAACAGTTCGCCTGGTGAATGTTTACAAACGGGTAATTGCATTTTTGTACGAATTTCTTGGCAGGAGCAAAGGCAGTGAGCTACTCATTGCTGATAGCCCATAGTCCCAAAAAGAGGAGCAAGCCAACTGTGTAGATGATGGTCAAATATTTTTAAAGGGTCACATCGCTCCTCAGCTGTGCACATATAGGAAGGAGAAAAACAAACAAGTTGATGTGACGAGGGAAAAGGAAGGAAGTGAGCGCAAATGCCTGGAGACCTGATGGGACAAACAGCATCAATACTAACATCTATTTTCAGTCCTCTGGTGGCATCGGGTTAGAAACTGAGCTGACGGCTTAGATCCTGACGACAAATCTCTAGTGCCTATCCGCCAGTGCAGTGTTTACTGTGTTAGTTTTCACGCGTGCCTGGTCCTCCCAGGGCTGGCTCCAGGCACCAGCTAAAGAAGCAGGTGCTTGGGGCGGCCAATACCAAGGGGCGGCACTTAGGTCGCTATAGGGGTGGCACGTCTGGGTCTTCCGCGGCAGGTCCCTCCGTCCCTCTGGGAGGGAAGGACCTGCCGCTGAATTGCCGCGGAAGAGTGGAGCGGCGCGGCGCGATTGCGCTGCCGCGGCTTTTTTTTTTTTGCCGCTTGGGGCAGCAGAAAACCTGGAGCCGGCCCTGGGTCCTCCTTTAGCAGTGCTGCCTGGCAGCGCCACCACCCCAACCTAAGCTCCACCAACTCCCGCTTCGCCCAGCAGGTCTTTTAAAAATAACGATAAAGCTGAAGGAGGGAGGGGGGGGGGGACGACACCCTCTGTCCCTGATCTGACCAGGTCCTACCTTTGCAGCAATCCCCTACACCGTGCACTGATCCTGCTCGAAAAGGAACGAGTTGCGACCACCGTTTCTCTTCCAAAACCGACTCTTCTGGGGTTTTGATGGTTCGGTGCAAACGTTAAAGATCCCCCGTTTGTCATGTGCAGATGAGCACTTGCCTTCAAATTGCTCAAGCCTCTGACAAAACTCCTCTTGGGAGGAATGGGAGCCGGTGAGGCCCTTCCTCGGCCCCTGATTTTGCAGGAGTCAGAGTAGCTATTTCACACTGGAGCTGCTCTGTAGCACGGCTGCTGCAGTATGAGCCCAGCCAGACCGCCAAACACGACACCCCGGCAAGATTGTGTCTTTGGTTACTTTGCTATATTGAGTCAGTTCACTGTTTGTTAGGCCCGGGGCAGCGGGGTTTGGCTGGCCAGGGGGATCGGACACGAATCCGTTTTCTAAAGGAAAGCACCGGCACACAGCGGTAACCGCTCTCCCCGTTTGCCTCCTGCCCTGGTATTCACAACAGTGACCATGCCGGCCACAGCCAATCCTTTGCGCCCCACCCGAGAGCGAATTGACGCTGCCTAGCAGCATGAGGGGAGCAGTTCGCTGGGCTCCAGGAAGGTCCCCGCAGCCCTTAGCACGGAGGGGTCCGATGCGGAGGTCACCCGCCAAGAAACGCCGGAAGGCAGCGCTAAGGGTGTGTCCAGGAAAAGCCCGCGAAGCGCCGGGGGAGCAGAGCGGCCTGGCTGTGGGACCCCTAGGGGAAGCTCCAGCGCTGAGCGGTGGCACAGCCCTAGAACGAGCCTGCCCCGGGCGGCAGAGCAGCGCTTTGTGCGCAGTGAGGTAATCCCCGGAGAGCAGCGAGTGGGTGGTCTTTGCGGAGGGAGGCGCTCGCTCTTCTCCCTCTGCCTCTGGCCTGAGCCAGTTCCTGCAGCTGGGCCGAAGGCGGCCCGCAGACTGCACTCGGCACATTTCTTCATTTCTCACTTGAGTGCCCTTCTTTAGTTCTCTTTCAACTGCCCACTTTATATCGGCTTCATTACACCACCGCTCCATTTGTAATGTAAATCGGGAAACTCGGGGAAGTTTTTCTTTTGGCCTTGTCTACGGAAGAATACCGAGAGGTATTCAAAACGTATTAACACAAATCAATGGCACCAATAAAAGCAAAATCTCCTTAGCAACATAATCTTGATTGCAAAGGGAGAACTGAGAGCATTTAGCAGAACAGTGGCCCACATGGAATACGCATTTGTCTAGAAGAATGCAGCACAAAGCCTAAAAGAGAGATGCTGAAAAAATCCAAAATTAACTCACACTGAACAGTTACTCTTTTTTTCAAAAGTACACAATTGGCTACATTAAATCTATCGTGCGCTTTTCTGCTCAGCAACATTGTATCATACCGCTTTGCAAGCTGAAATTACAACACCCTGCATGCTTCGGAATAGTTCCAGGGCGTTTTTTTTTTAAATATATCTAAAAGAGGCTGTTAGGGATTTCCTAAGCAGAGTAACCGAAGAGAGTAAAATGTTTCATACATAAAGAAATAAATTGGCTGATTAAATTCAATGCTCTCCTCAAAGCACTGGATAGAAGTAGAGTTAATATTGCTTATTAAGGTTCAGTTTAAGGAACATTACTAGGTTTTGTAAGACAGTCTGGGAGATTTGCCTAATATGAAGTAATGAAACAATGATTCTTATGGGAATAAGCTTGTCAATTGGATGGAAATTATATATTAACTGTGTAAGTAAGTAACATATAAAACAAAGTTGAAACACAGCCTTAACTATGGTGTTATTTACTCCACCATAATGGTAATATATACCAAGTAATACCAATAGCACTCTGGTATGAAATACTTAAGAACTTCAGCCACAGAGTTAAATAAAAGCTAGTTTGAAAAATTCAGTGTAAACAAGACTATCCAGTTTGAATACTGCAGTTCTAGAGAGTTTATGAACAGTAAATCACTCAAAATTGATTTTTCATTCTCTCTAAATCAGATTTAAAGTATTAACTGATTTAAAACAGACCTGAAGAGAAGCTCTGTGTAAGAAGGAAAGCTTGTCTTTCACTGTCAGAAGTTGGTCCAATAAAAGCTCTTACCTCGCCCACCTTGTCTCTCAAGACTTAAAATAAGCTATTATGCCATAAAACAGCGTTCACATATTTTATAAAAGAAAATAAGCCTGAGTAGATAGCTTCACAATTATTTTATTAGTTTGTAATACATACAACTTAACTGCTTTAAAAAGGTTTTGTATTTGAATCCATTCCAATCCTGGGTCAGGCCAGAAAAAACTAACAGAAGGTTGATGCATTAAATAAAGTTGTAAAATTCAACAAGAGATTAACTTCAGTAATAGTAGCAGATGTGGTTAAATACTGTTAAATATGCATAATTACAATTGTGCAGTTTTTAAACTATCCCTTCCTCACTCATTTCCTTTCCCTCCCCTCCCCATTAACATAGTACTGGCCTTTAAGCTTTCAGTCACTCATCCTGGATTTAAAATATCTGAAGAGTAATGTTAATATAGTCAAGTCACAGCAATCCAATCCTTCTAATATTCTCAACTGTTTATTACCAGGATATCCTTAAGTGACAGGATTACTTTTGAATTTAGATATTTGGGAGACTGCTACTAAATCTTAATGTAAAGTACATTTATTGCTTTTGTTTTTTTAACAGACTGATGCAGTGTGGTTATTTTAACAAGTTTATTTGGCCGGTCTGACAGATCTCTTAGGTCATTTTGAGGATTACTGATTTATAATGTGTTTCACAGGATTTTACTAACCATATACAGCCAAAGGTAACTCTCTGGAACTTCACTTAATCAGCTGAGTTACAGAGGGATTAATTTAGCCCATACAATCTACAGTAAATTGTCTTTATTTTAGTTGAACCTAGGTCAGCATTTTCACTGCAAAATTTAGGTCTTTTAGGGAAACCGAATAAGTTACACATTTTAATGCTGAACTACTCGAATTTCCTTGAAACAATTTACTCTCTGAAAAAAACCTATTTTAAAATATATACAAAGCATATTCTGATGGATTAGGCAGTGTGTTGCAACCATAACATAAGAGATCACAAACTAACTTTTAAAGCTTGTTAAGAAAGTTCCTCCATACGCAGACCCACCTTAAAGTATTTTAGGATTACACTGCACCACCATATTTTGATTTATAAAAGGCTGCTAAAGCATGGTCTATAAAATGGACTAACCACCCCATTTTTACAAAATAAAAATGATTGAAACAAAATTTTTAGATTACAATGACGGATCCTAGTTTTTGACATTTGAGGCAAAATAATTGTCAATATTTGTTACAGAGAGAAAAATAAACTGCCATTAAAAGGGACCATTAAAGGGACCATTAAAAAATGTAATATCTGCCCCTTAAAGGTGAACATTTAACAGTTCCTTTTCAATAAAAGACAACCAGCTACAAAATCTACTTAATTTACCTGAATTTAAGCTATCCCCACTGGATCCTAACTCTTGTGTTTTACATATGTTGTCACATGACAGGAGCTGTATGCACAAGTTAAGATTTTTCTTTGAAAACAACTAACCATGCATTACAGGCTCTAGCTTTGGAAAAGATTGGTGTGTAATTAAGGCTGCCCCGCTTTTATCCATAATTCCTTTTTGAGCTAGATATCTTAAGTTTTAAACTAAAGATACCCAGTTAACAGAAAGGTAGAAGATGCTTTATCTTTAAGGTGGAAGTGTTTCTCATAAGTAACATAGCTGGAGAAATCTCTATCAATTAGGGCACAGCCAAAAAGGTTAATGAGGCACTTGCTGGAGACCCAAAATGTAGTGGGAATTAGAACACTGTCTACAAAAGCTCAGGAAAGGGATTCAATTAGCCTTGACATAACCTTCATCCTTCAATACCATTTGATACAGAAAGAAACCCATTTTGAAGTACACTCAGAGTTCTGTTACCAAGCTCTATGTTCAGCCTTTTGCACCTTGCCTTCCTAACTAAAATTTATTACAATTACCTTAATTGCACCATTGCCTCATTGTAACTTTCACAAATGCTTGACTCCTGAGGGTAAATGGGAGAGTGTAACTTCATTTTCTCCAAGACAAGCTGATTTTAATGAAGCAGTATCAAAGGAAATAAGCCTGGATGAACTTTTAAAAGAGCGTCTTCCAATTAAACAAAACAATCTAGGTTACAAAAAATCCATTTCATCCAGCTGTGATGTGTGGGGATATACACTGAAAATTAAATTTAATACACATAACTCAGTTAGAGGATTCTTTAACAACCAGTCTCAAAACAAACCAAATTCTTTTTGCAAATCACACTGACTCTCATTTTCCCAGGAGATTCCAGGGGCAAAGAATTATGCTATATCAGTGGACAATAACAAAGTCCAAAGTTTGACACGCTGTTACTAACAAAACTGAATATATTAATCTGGTGGCAAACTAGAGCACTGCATTAACTGAGGATATGGCACACGAGTCACATCACACAGTAGCAAGAGCATTTGCTTCCACTGCACTTTTTTCCACTGGCACCCGCTGATTAAGTCTCCCAGCAAAAAGAACATTTGCATTTATCATTACCAGAAAATCCTGGCTCACCCAGTTTGCAGACATAACTGTCATAGAAAAGGGAAGCATATGAAAAGCATTTCAATGTAGAACTAGTCTTCCTTGGAAACATCCAGGTTCTGCATTTACAGCAAGGGAATTCATCTATCCTTATCTGGTGATCTAAAATGCTCATTGTGTTTAACATCCTCACACCACACAGTGAAGTGGGCTGCCTTGGCCATAGGCTGATTACATTTTAAATGGTCATGCATACTAAAGTCCAAGTAACCTTCTGGAAAGCAATTTGTAAAATAAGCCTTCATGTAGACAGGCCTATTCAGCCTATTAGGTCTGTTATCATCTTTCCTATTAATGCCTCAGGAATTATATTTTCATCTAAGTGTGGCCAACAAAATCATTATATAGTGTACACTTAACAGGATGGGAAGGATGCTTTTGGGGAAAGAATCACAGAAATTGGAGCAAATTAGTAATGATGATGAATACAGATTTCTCTTCTGAAACACTGTCCTTTCAATAGCAAATTATCTAAGCAAGAACTTGGTTTTAGTCATGGATCCAAAGCCAGCCAGCTGAAGGCACCACCCATACTACTGGCCTCTACAATGAATCCAATACATCTTTTGAGACTAGGATGCATCCTTGCTTGATTTTAAGTATCCTTCACATTCAAAATTTTGACCTCAGATAGGGAGAAGGCCCTTATCTACAAAAATGCAGTGCTTTGAAGTGTAGACTAGAGCCACTAATATATATATATTTGCTAAAGTCCTTCTCATCACTGTTTTTTCCTGCAGGCACAGGTTATCAGACTTAAGAGGTACATGTCCCATTTATGTATCTCTTTAAATTGTTCAGTATTAAGCTTTCTGGATCAGCAATCTGCAGGATTACCAACCTGAAGTATTCAAAAATCATGAGTCACTCCCCCTCAAAGATAGATTTGTTTAAATGTCTCTTGATTTAAAAAAAAAAATACATTTGGGGTTCTTTTCCCTTTCCTTCTAGTTTCTGAGCCTTTAGGGTTCATATATTCAAGCTTTTACCTGCAAACAGGAGGGCTAGAAATTTACTTTAAAAAAACAAAACAAAAAAATGCTGAGATTCTAACCTAATCACCTGCAAACAGGAGCTTGTGATAAAAATCATGAGTTAGCAACACTGAAATTGGTAACTGTCTGGGGAAAAACAGTTTTTAACCCTTTCCTATGATATTTAGAACTCTACTACTACAAGTCCTCAGAATCCACAGCATATGGTAATGAAAAGTTCTGTTATTCTGATGGGTGTAACGGACTCTTGGATTTACTTGTAAAATTTATTAAAAAGTACCCTTACCAAAGGGATTTTGAAATGCTTACTAGCTTTATGTAACTTTTATCTATAAAGATTCCCTCCTCTGATTAACAGCTCACTGCAAACTCTGCAAATCACACTGGAAGCTTCAAACCTTAACCAATGGCCAACTGTTAAGGGTTCTTGCAGATATATTATACCATCAGGACTTCTCATGTAGGGCCTGATCCAAAGCCCTCTGGAGTGGGAACCTTTCCCCAATAACTACAGTGCATCTTTTGATGATGGAGACAACTTTCTTTCCATAGTATAAGCAAAGAAAATCAGAGAAATCCTGGCCAAACAATTAAAGGCAACTGCATTTACAATCAACTATCTAAAATAACTTTCAAATACAGTCACTGATGCCATTAGCACCAGTTTTTCACACTAAAGGTTAAATAGGCATAACTAGATACTGTGTTAATTAAAAAGAATACAAATGAGAAATCTTAAGTGCATATCTAGCCTTCACAGTTCAAGCAAAGTTAACTAGTTAAAGGGAATCAGAAAGGTTACTTTCTTTTGTAGGATATTTTCAGGCTATCCTTTATAATTGTAAAGCAGTTAACATGCAGACTAGTCTAGTGTGTTAACTGCTTTTCAATTACAAAAGGGCAGCCTGAAAATATCCTGCAAAATAAAGTAGCATTTTGATTCCCTTTTCTCCTTACCATTGTCTTGTGGCCTGCCCAAACTATAAATTGTTTAATTTTGGTAGTTGGACTCATAGGAAATGAAACCATTGCTAGAGACACGTAAACCTACTGCAGATTGGACAAAACACTAGAAATTATGTTAAAAAAAATCCCTACTGGCTGCTACGGAGATTAACTTGATTACTTTTTAAGGTCTTTTCCATCTCCAATTTCTATGATTTTTGTTCAGGGGTTAAAGGATTTGTGTAAAGAAGTTTTATAACTACTACTGGATGAATGGTCTACTTTGACAGGAGAAACCACAAAGATTTAAAAATCTTGGTCAGCCATAACTGCCTCAATGATCCCAAACTCCTGAGTCTCTCTGGAGGCCAACCTAAGTCAGAGACATTGAGTGTGATGAGAATTGCTTCTTAGAGCATTTCATATATTTTGACTTGTCCTTCATATCAAGGAATTTCCAAAGTTTTTGATCTACAAAAGCTCTAATTTGGACTTCTACAACAGATATTCAAAGGGTGATACAGAAGTTTCAAAAATGAGCTGCAAAGTCTGATAAAATTAGACTGACATCCATTGGTTAATACAAATTTGACACCTTGAGCAGTCATGGCTCTTGTGTTAACACAGGGTAGTACCACATATAAACTTTACAAGAGATATGCCTCAAGTGAAAAATCTTTCAGCCACTCAGACACTTCTTCATTAACGAAATACCAATGGAGAACTGGAAGGGATAACAGATACTCAACAATACATCTATGAAAGAGCTATTTTATAAAGTCCATTGAGAACTTTGATAACAGTAAAACATACCTGCAGCTTACACAAAAAACACAAGAGCTCCTTTCTTCAATAGATAAAAGCTGAGTAATGGAAGATCTCTATTCTGGGGCATATATAGAGAACACAGATTAAGATAATTCAGAGAAAACCCTTGACCTTTCTAGACAGCTCCCAATATCAAACAATGAATACGACATTCACTAGTGAAGATTTATAGAGAATAACTATTTTGAAGAAGTATACAAAAATAGTTCATAACATCCAGGTACTTGTATACATTAATGAGAAATGAAACTTGTATTTAAAAGAGTAAAAAGAGAAAGGTATTCATATAGTGATATCAACTTTTCATTCATATGAATATTAAGCAGAGTATATTTGTTTGTCATAGTAATTCACATTATTGCTTGCTACCACAGATGTATGAGGAACAGTTTCTTAGCATACATTAATGTTCATGTACAGTAATTCCAGACATACAAAGAACAAACTAAAAAATAAGATTACTGAGTAGCTATTAAAAACAAACATATATGAAGATATGTACAACCAAATGAGATAAGTAACCGAATGAAATAGAACTGGCCTGACCCAAGCATACATCACATATCCAGGTTTTTTTAAAATCATATTTGTGCAGAAAATAAACCTTGTAAACCTAAATGGGAAGAAATCAGGGTGCAATAAATATTTATCCAATACATTTCTTAAGTTCTCACTATTGTCCAGTGTACCCTGCTTTGACTAATTTTGTGATACATGGCATCCGTCTGCATTTGTGTCTGGAACTGTATTTTTCAAGATTTCTCTCAAACAACTGCCTGTGTGAGGTTATAAATGCATTTTAAAAAAACCCTAAAAAACCCGAAAAAGATTTTCTTGGGACAATAAATTTACTGAAACAAATATTTTTGCACCCTTGTGTACAAGATCTGGTAAACAATAAGGAGTAAAGCTGTTACATGGCATTAACCTGAATTAAGATATATACATTATAAGTTGCAATACTAATGTATTTTTGTGATCCTGAGCTCTAGTAAATCATTAGATGCATGCAAACCTTTCCATGATTTTTCTAGTCTGAGTAAAATACTTCGAATTCTGGTTTATTAACCTTTAAGGTAGAACTTCTTCAGAACCAGCTGATAGATTTCTTCACAAAAGAGCACAAAGACTTCTAATGGTGCATTGACATTTGGGTTCCAAAATGGACAGTTTCAAACAAGCATAGCTTATTATCCCAGTAGAGGTGGCTGGCTGATATTCCCTTCGTTCCCCCACCCACCGCAAAAAAAGGGAAAATAAAAATATACAACTAGAATGTCACGGGCAAAATCTGAAGAGGGTCATAGAAGTTACTTAGGTATACAGGTTAAAGATTAAAAGAACTTCCACAATTTACAGTCAACTCATTATGTGTATTATGGGTTAAAAAAAATCTGCTCGCTTGTAGGCTATTTTCAGCTGTATATTTATGTTATGTATATATACACACATATAAAAGACTCTCTGAAAATCAAGATACATTAACAAACATAATAAGTACAAGTAATAACTTAAGTAGTACTTAACATTTGCATGAAATGACTTTTGCAAATTTTGACAAAATGCACTTAGAACATGCTGTTATTAAAAAACAAAAAGAACAAAAAACACCACAATAATCTGTAGAACCAATGCTATATCACCACCAGGAGAGCACCAAGCAAGGCACCATTGGAAAGACAACATACTTGGATAAGTCTCTATAAATAAAGCAAATGCTAATCTGGTCGAAAAATCGGTGTCTTTGGTAAAAATTCTATCAGAATGACCTGTATAAAAAGAAAAACAAATTTAATTAAACTTGGCATCAGTCTTATCCATTAACTGAAGTTCATCACAGCAACCACTCACAAAATTTGTTTACATTTATCTAAAAATGTGGGGAGAGAGGAAGGAATAAACAATCAAGGGCCATGCTACCCTTTTTAGGTAAGGGACCACTAGGAAATGACATACACATCATGTGCCTAGCTAAGGACAGTAAACCTTAACAGCCAGAGTATCAGATGGGATAGAGAAACGTATGGCTCACAGGTCATGTTAAAATAAGCCACCAGCTAATTATTCATTGACAAACTCAGCTAACTGGCTCAATTTTTTTCTAACAAAATGTAAAGACATGAATGTTAAAAAGAGAAGATGACTACATATAAGAATAACTTTATAACCAAACTATCAATAGTTGTTCTCGGTTCAGATCAGTTTTGCAATCAATTGAAAATTAAAAAAAACATGCTTATAGTTTCAATGATTTTCCATAAAAAGTACTAATTACTATTCCACTAATCTTCTGTCTTATATATTTCAAGGCCATCTCCATATCAAACAAATTCTCAGGTAGGTAAAAAGAAACTTGACTTATGTTTCAACATGAATATTCAGTCCTAGATTCTAATGTGTGAGCCATTTTGCTATAGGAGGCCATCAATATAACATATCTGAATATAATCTACCCTTAGTGTGTGTTGAAGGGCATCTTAAGAAAAAACTACCCTTTCAAAACGTTCCTTCTCCATAAAATTGTCCATAAAATTACTGACACATCAGTAAGATTGGGACTCCTAACACTCTACTCTGTTCAACAAAGGAATGTAATTGAATTTTATTGGTTTCTAACTGTGCAATTCAAAGCACACTGGTAAAAGGAGGTAGCCTTTCTTCTAATCAATTAAAATTGCATTCCTAAACGTTTTTGAAATAATACAATGTTTCATCATCAAAAAACTATCATATAAAAAGCCTATTACCTGAAACAGACAAAAAGCTGACTCTCAGTAGGTACATTTGGGTGTATAGGAGAAAACTAGCTGGCTGTTTAAAGGATAAATGCCTCATCTGTGTTTTATAAAAAGGTGTGTATGAGTGTGTGGGGGGAGAGGGAGGGATGTTTAATCCACGGATTTGATCACTGAGGCCAAGATTTTCAAAGCCTTAAAGTTAGGCTGCTGAGCGCTTTTGAAATTCAGGCCATGTTTCAAACTAGAATAAGCTGAAGAGGTGCAAGTCATTTTTTATACTGGTGGAGTGAAACAACTTGTACGCGCTTTAGCATCAAGACTAACAGATAAAACCTTCTTGTAGACAAGCCCTATTTAGATGCCTCACTTTTGGCATTCATTTTTTAAAGTCTTAACTTAATTTTTCCCCCCAATTCTTTTTAAAGTTAACTTATAAATGGAAAATTCAAAACAGCTTTAATACGACCAGCATGCATCTTAACTAGTTACAGATGAAAGAATGGAACACAAGTTCTGTGGAAAATCAATGTTGGATTAAAATAACTATATTAAATATTTCTACAGCTAACTTGTTAGAAGCTTTTAAAAATATTTCTCATTCTTAGATCTTGATCCTGCAAACACTTATGCACAAGCTTAACTTTACTCCTGTAAGTAGACCAATTGATTTAAAATCTTTAGTTAACAGAATGTCCACTATATAAAGAGTGACTATAATTTCATACAAGTTCACCTAATAAAAGGTGAACATTTGTTTAAACTCTAATAAGCCACCCTCCAAAATTAATAAAAAAAACCTGTAGCCTCTTTTGCTTAGTTTCAGTTTAGTCTGTAAAGGATTTGAGGTGACAATGCTAACTACTTCTGTAGAAAAACAAAAGCATTCAGTGATGAAAAAGCAGGACATCGTCATATAGGTCAAGCTCAAAACAGCTTACTGAAATTTTCTTTTTATAGTGAAATATCATGTATCTCATCATAAATTAACATGTTTTATATAATAGATAATGATACAAAAATCTACTTATTCAGTTTAGTGAATAGAGCTATTCTGTGAAAAGAGACATTAAAAATCTTTTATGTTTCAGGCTAGAAATAGGATTTAGTGTGAAAATGGAAGAAAGGGGAATGCTAGCAGTGAAAAGATGATTTTAAGATAATTTCTAATTATTTAAACACTATTTTAACCAATCTTTTTATATGCTGTCTACGATGGCTTTATTGTTTCAAAGAATAGACAAAATATCACATAACAAAAGACCATGCATATTTAAGAAGTGCTATCCTAAGTATTTCTCCCAGGTTAGTCTTTATTTTCAATAGTTAACCCCTTCCTGGCCCACTCGCTTCTCCTATTAAGGAAATCCTACATATTTCAATGATTTAGTCAATTTAACAGACTCATCTTACCACCCTCATTCTCCCTTGACTGCACTCAAAAGCTTTTGAAAACAGTAATAAAACAGAAAACAAATAAAAGAGCAAGAAAGCAGCTAGGTGAGCAAACTGAAATCCCATAGTGGCTGACTGTAGAAGGCATGCAACTTTTCAGCGTATATATTTCTATAACTTGAGAACTTTTTAGGGAATAAAAACCAAACCAAAGTGTCTTTTGTAGCTTACTTATAAGACTGACTTTAAAAATATTTTAGTGACCCTATTAAAGATAAAGATACTTTCAAGACAGTTGAGATATGGGGCAGTTAATATCTATAAAGGCTAAAGGTTTCTTAAGCTCCAACAGCTTAGCTGAAAGGTCTTCTTCCATACTTTTAGACTTGATTAGCATTATATAAAACAGCCATATCTGACTTGCTGCGTAACCAAAGTTGTGGTTATTCTTTATACAGCATCTAAAATTTCACACTCCATCAACACACGTTCAAGCTATTTTATCTTGGCAATTAATTTATTATTTTTCAGAACACAGTGAAGCCTTGTTTTCAAGTCATTCATAACTTTATAAATCAGTCCTGCACATGAAACCATGCATCTGTGAACCGTAGAAAATCCTTGCACTCAGGCGATTAAGCTCCTGACACCTTTACTGATTAATAATCATGAAAAGAATAAGATCAGAAGCAAAATAAATGATCATTTAATAGAGAAACTCACAAAACAGCCCTTTAACTTACATATTCCATCATGTTATTCGTTTCACATTTCCTTTTGCTCAGTCTCCAATGCAAGCACAGCTAGACAAGGAGGAAAGAAAAAGAAGAAAAATGAGCTGTATTTTATTGCAGCACACAGACTAGCCCATTTGTCCACCTTTCATATTTTTCGTTCAACAAAAGCATCTGTTTCCATACTGTGCAATTCAGACTCCAACAGTACGAAGCTGCTCCCTGCGGCACTCACCTTGTGGTATAACCTATTGTTTTCCCATTCTAATAACTTCTCAATCGATCTTCGTGTCTGGAAGACAAATGAGAAAGAATTTTACTCTTGACTGGTTTTAGAAAAACTTTGTTTTGCAGCTGCTTTTGTGTGAAAAGGGGAGAGGTATAGGACAGTGACTGAGTACAGGGTGGTCTGCAATACTATCAAACCTTCTGTAGTATTAAACAGTAACTAGAGCAGAAATGACCCTTTTTAAAAAGTAAAAACTAACTATGGGACAATGTGAAAAAAGCATTACAACTTTTGAGCACAATGGTTCATACATATGTTTTAATTGCTTGGACTTAAAAATGTCTCCTAAGAGTACTCAACAGCAATTTTCAGACAATTTTTAAGTCTCAGTAAGAATGTGAATATACTGCTTCCAAAACGTCACTATTTGAATAGCTGAAAGATGCTGTAAACTTTATTTTGTAATGCAAGAGGTCAAGTATAAATATCTAATATTCTATCTAACCAATACCTTAAAGAAAATCTTTTATATCTTTAGCTCTGAAAACTAGCCAGGAAAATCCAAATACAGAAAGCCAGGAAAATCCAATTACAGAAAGTTAAGATGGTAACTTGCACAAATGCTAAGTGGTTAAAAAAAAAAAAAAAAATCTATGATTTACACAAAAATGCAGTGCAATACCAATATTTCAGATTCTCAAAACGTGGATATCTGTGCTTTTACATTTGACATTTCATGCAAAGAATTCTGATATTTTGAAATCTAAACCTTGATAAATCTTTACAACTGAAATTTTGCATCTATGCAATTCTAATGACTTCTCAATCCATCTTCATGTATGCAAAATGTAATGAAAAACAGCGATCTTTTTGAAGTACAGCTTCATGCCTAGAGATATTTTGAGTATCTGAGTATAATAATTTAGTTATACTTACATTTTAGAAATGTACTCTGACATTTATGGTCATTTGACTGCCGCAATGTATACTGCTCAGCCCTTAATGGGATTTGCTAGCAAGTACGAATAAAAGAGGATAATTCATGATGCCAGGTGTTAAGATGAGACCAACAGAGCTGCAGGTGCAAAAGGACGCAATACTGACAAGGATCAACTGCAACTTAGTGCAGCTGCAGCTTCCTTACAAAGCAATGGGGATGAAGGGGGAAGCATCTTGCTGTTATTATTGCAAAATAACAGAGGTAGTATAAACAAACACTAACAATCAGAAACTAGAAATCTGTGTGTCAAGCAAGTATGAGCTGAATAAAATAAAAATTAAACAACTGTTTTCAAATGATTGGCTTGGCATTTCAAATGCAAAATGTTAATATTTATTTAAAGTCAGCTACTTGCTTTCTAGTTACCATACAACCTTCCAACATCAAACATGTTTAAGCCTGAGCTATGGCCATATGATTAAAAATAAATTAATTATAATCTATGAATAATCATTATTGGGTTGTGTTTCTACTACATTATATTTTAAAAGCAGACATTACAAGAAGAGGTGGTTTTGTCAGTGACTAAATTTATTTCATCAGTTTTTGGAATTCAGGGTTTCTTTTTGTTTATTATTATTAATTATTATTATTATAACTACTACTATTTTTTAAGACAGTGTCCTTTAACTATGATCAGCAGACCTAACTTGTTTCTTTGTAAAGATAGCCTTTTAGAGTCTGCTCTCCTTTTAAATGAAAATAGGGCAGCAGTTATGGTCACACTTTTGTTAATTTAGTTGCCAGTCAGCTCCAAATCAAAAGAAAATAAGGCTGCAGAGTGTAATTAACATTCAGTTCAGTCGTTTTGTCCCTTGTCTAGCCCCCAAGCTTTGTTAAAATTGCCATCTGAATGCTGAAGGCTGTAGGGAAATCGATTTGATTCTAATCGCACCATGAAAAGAACATGATCTAACTGCTTTCAGCCCTCCGTAAATCTGTACTAGGTCTTTAGCACAATGCAACTTCCAATTTAAAAAGCACTGAATGTCTCGTCAATGACTTTGTGAAGAAAAAAGAACAAGGAGCAGACATAAAAATTCCAATAGTTGTTTAAGCATTAAAGTTCATTTGCATCACAGCAAACCTGAAAAGGGCTGACCTCTCAAACCGCCTCTCAGGTCTATGAAGTTGTAGCCTTGACAAGCTCACATTGACAGAGCTCATTGACTCTGAAAGGCTACTCTATCAATGGTGAAAAATGGCAATAGGTTCTACTCTGAGCAGGCATCTGCCTGCCCACCCGCTGCTAAACCAATGGCAAAACTGATTCAAAACCTGAATCTACCTTGTAATCTTCCTTTCCCGGACCTTTTAATAATAGATTAAGATCACAATACAATTTAATTTTACTACTTGCCTGAAAAAGAGTGGAACAAACATTCAAGCTTTCCAAATTCCAATAAAATTGTACACATACACATGTGTGAATACACACACATACACACACATATATATATAGATAGATAGTGTACTATACAAGGCATATAGTACATACACACAAGAAACTGAGCATACAATATTAAAATCTTGCACACAGAATGGACCAAAAGTACTTTCCATAAAATATTAAAAGATCCTTCATTACAGTAAAAATATCACCACAAATATTAAACCTGTTAGGCTAGTGGCACAGGTTTAATCAATTTATTTAAAAACTGTAATCTATTGTATCCAATTAGAACTACTCTAACTAGTACACTTTTGACTATATAACATTTAATAACACTATATTATACAGTTGGTCTTGCTCACTTATGTAAAACTGCTACTATAATACTTTATATCCCCCTGTAAATATGCCTTGTGAGATTTAAAATTCGTAAACCAACACTGAATTACAGCTATAAAAATGTGAATGAAAATTTAAATGTAAAACATTACTGCAAACTCCACAGCTTGGGGAAAAAGTGAATTAAACAGCATCACACAATTGTCTATAGCAAATCTTCTTTCCTACTTGACAGGTGAAAAAAAGCACTTGCACGTGCAGCTTAATTAATCACTACACTTGACATCTCAATGATTTACAGTGAGGAGCAGGTGAGGACATACAAAACCAGAAAGGAACCCTTGATTTGAGTGTAACATTTCCAGCATACTGGGATGACAAGCACAGAGATTCTATCAATGGTGTACAGAAAACCCATACTGCAAATTATTTGTTAGTAGCAACAAAAGCACAAATTAAGTGGAAGAAGGCTTTAGTTATTAGGAAGATTTCATACTGTCCACATTAAAAAAAAAAAAATCAATATTGCAACAAAACTAAACTACCAATTCAAGTGGATTTTAATTTTTTTTTAAAAATTGTTAAAGGACAGACAGATGATGTGACAAATTAGAAGACCTTTACCCTCCATTAAAAAAAAAGTGGCATAACATAAATTCATCTTCAAATAACTGGCTGGATGTAGAATTTAAGGAGACATTTCAGTAAAATGAAACCATAGCATCTTAAATTCTTACATGCAGTTAGAGTTGACTCAGCTTCTAAAATGTGCATGTTTGATGGCCTCCTTTGAAAAATTATTCCGCAAACCACCAGGAAATCTAAAGCCAAAATAAACACTTTCAGCCTGATATTGCTCCCATTTAAGTCAATGGGAGTTTTGCCATTGTCTGCAAAGGGAGCAAAGTTGAGTCCTTTAGCTAAAAAGCTATGTTGCGTTTCTTTAGTTATTTAATTTGTGTGGTTTTTTCAGGTGCGATATGAGTGTGACAAGTCATTATCAGCCACCAATGAAGTGTTATCTATCAAAATTACATAGACTGTAAGATCTTTCCGTTATATGAGGCGACAACCTGCTTCTTCCTGGGCATGTACCTTATTCATAGAATCATAGAACTTAAGATCAGAAGGGACCATTATGATCATCTAGTCTGACCTCCTGCATGATGCAGGCCACAAGAGTTGACCCACCCACTCCTGAAATAACTCTCACCCTTGACTCAGCTGTTGAAGTCCCCAAATCATGATTTAAAGACTTCAAGCAGCAGATAATCCTCTAGCAAGCGACCCCTGCCCCATGCTGCGGAGGAAGGCGAAAAACCTCCAGGGCCTCTGCCAATCTACCCTGGAGGAAAATTCCTTCCCGACCCCAAATATGGCGATCAGCTGAACCCCGAGCATGCGGGCAAGATTCTCCATCCAGACACTCAGGAAAAAGACTTTCAATATCCCAACATTTACCATCGGTACTAACTACCAGTGGTGGCACATTATTGACCTATTGTGTAAATCAAGTTATCCTATCAAACCATTCCCTCCATAAACTTATCTAGCTTAATCTTAAAGCCGGAAAGGTCTTTCGCCCCCACTATTTCCCTCGGTAGGCTGTTCCAGTATTTCACTCCTCTGACGGTTAGAAACCTTTGCCTAATTTCAAGCCTAAACTTCCCAACTGCCAATTTATATCCATTTGTTCTCGTATCCACATTAGCACTGAGCCGAAATAATTCCTCTCCCTCCCTGATATTTATCCCTCTGATATATTTAAAGAGAGCAATCATATTATTCAACACTGGTGTTTCTGGATCATTAAAATAGCCCTTTTACCCCTCTAATCTTCCTCTTGTCAGTGATTCTGGCTGCTTTTCATAACTCCATGTTACTGAAGATCTCTTCAAAACCCACCAATTGACTATGCCTCCAACTACTGGGTTTGAAAAACCACTAAACTTATTTAACCAGAGTAAACATAACATACATAACAGTTGCATTCAGTAACCCTTCTACTTCTTACTTCACTAGGGAAAGCATAACCTTGTAAAACCTCCGCAGTGCTTCCCTTGCTGATCACAATCTAGATCCCCCTCTCCTCAGGAGCCAAACAATGATCCTTCAAATTCAAACCCCTCAAAGTTTAGTATCATCTACTATCTTGAGTAGTTTAGTATCATCTCTTACATTTAAAAGGCATATCCTGCTCCTAAATTGAAACATAAATATAAACTTTATTCAGAATACATAAAATGATGATCTAATGGTCACATAAGTAGCATTCCTTATAGACTTTCTATTATGTTGAATTTTTAATCAACTTTAGAACATTATTTTTGAAATATGAGAAAAATAAACTTTAATACACAAAAAGCTGGAGAAATCCAAAACACTGTTTTCCAAGCTTCTTCCACTATTCTTACTGTTTTACCTCTGGGGAATCATGAAAAAACAGATCAAGATAAAATACCAAAACAAAGTCACTAGAAGTTGACATGAATCACATTAGTTTATAGATCATATCTACTGGCATATTGCATCATTTTTCCAAATGATTCATGCAAATATCAGTGCATCTCCAATTGTAAGCTTTAGGTACATATGGACAATTGAAAATACACCTTCCTTCATTAACTTTTGACAAGTGAAATGTGTCAGTAATCTCCAGAAAGTGCCAACATAATATTTTAACATTCATGGAGAGACACACAATAAGAACATAAGAATGGCCATACTGGGTCAGACCAATTGTCTATCTAGCCCAATACCCTGCTTTTCCAACAGTGGCCAGTGCTAGATGCTTCAGGGAGAATCAACAAAACAGAGCAATTATCAAGTGATCCATCTCCTGTCGTCCAGTCCCAGCTTCTGGCAGTCAGAGGTTTAGGGACACCCAAAGCATAGGCTTGAGTCCCTGATCATCTTGGCTAATGGCCATTGATGGACCTATCCTCCATGAACTTATCTAATTCTTTTTTGAACCCAGTTATACTTTTGGCCTTCACAACATCCCCTGGCAATAAATTCCACAGGTTGACTGTGCATTGTGTGAAGTAGTACTTCCTTTTGTTTTAAGCCTGCTGCCTATTAATTTCATTTGACGACCCCTGGTTTTTATGTTATGCGTAGGGCCCTACCAAATTCATGGTCCATTTTGGTCAATTTCACAGTCATAGGGTTTTAAAAAAAAATCAGAAATTTCATGATTTCAGATATTTAAATCTGAAATTTCATGGTGTTGTAACTGTAGGGGTCCTGATCCAAAAGAGGGTTGTGGGGGGGGTTGTGGTATTGCCACCCTTACTTCTGCGCTGCCTTCAGAGCTGGGCCCTTGGCCAGCAGCCACCATTCTCCGGCTGCCCAGCTCTGAAGGCAGCGCAAAAGTAAGGGTGGTGTAGTATGGTATTGCCACCCTTATTTCTTTGCTGCTGCTGGTGGGGCACGGCCTTCAGAGCTGGGTGCCTGGACTGTAGCTGCTGCTCTCCAGCCATCCAGCTCTGAAGGCAGTGCAGAAGTAAGGGTGGCAATACAACAACCTTGCAACACCGCCTCCCACAGCCCCCTTTTGGGGCCGGATCCCCAGTTTGAAAAATGCTGGTCTCCCCATTAAATCTGTATAGTATAATGTAAAAGGATACAAAAGACCAGATTTCACAGTCCGTGATGCATTTTTCACGGCCATGAATTTGGTAGGGCCCTAGTTATGCGAAGGGATAAATACTTCCTTATTCACTTTCTCCACACCATTCCTGACTTTACAGACCTCTATCATAACCCCCCTTTAGTCATCTCTTTTCTAAAATGAACACTCCCATTCTTTTTAATTTCTCCGATTATGGAAGCTGTTCCATACCCCTAATCATTTTTGTTGCCCTTCTCTGTACTTTTTCCAACTCTCATATATCTTTTTTGAGATGGGGTGACCAGAACTGCATGCAGTAAAAAGGTGGGGTGTACCATGTATTTATACACTGGCATTATATTATTTTATCTATCCCTTTTGTAATGGTTCCTAACATTCTGTTAGGTTTTTTTGACTGCCACTGCACAGTGAATAGATGTTTTCAGAGAACTATCCACGAGGACTCGATCTCTTTCTTGAGTGGTAAAAAATGATTACTTACCTTTCCGTAACTGTTGTTCTTCGAGATACGTAGCACATACCATTCCACTGTAGGTGTATGTGTGCACCTTATGCACAGTGGTTGGAGATTTTTCCCTCAGCAGTACCAGTCAGGGCAGTGCAAGCACCCTCTGGTGCCTCACGCCACTGCACACACACCTACAGAGGAACGGACATGTGCAGTCACTTGACTCCATCATTTTGCATGCATAGTTGAGATTATGTTTTCCAATGTGCATTACTTTGCATTTATCAACATTGAATTTCATCGCCATTTTGTTGCCCAGTCGCCCAGTTTTGTGAGATCCCTTTGTGCTAGGTGCTGTGCAAATACATAAGTAGCAGTCCGCGCTCCAAAGAATTTACAATCTAATGCATCTTGATTACTACTACTATGATGAGCAGTTGAACTAGCAAGGCTAGTCTACAACCAGTCCCCAGCACAGAAGGGCTAGTGGAATCCAGTCCATACTCCCATTTTTAACATATTTTAAGGTAAATTTAGTACTCCAGAATTCTGGGGGATTGAGAGCCCTGAAAATTGAAGTCCTCTGCAGGGTTTAAGTCCTAAATGTGTGTAAGTGGAAACATACGCCTCCAAAGACAAAATGTGAAAAGTAGTGAACACATTTTAGAAATAACGGTCATATTTAAAAAAAAAAAAAAAAAAGCTAACAAGCTTGCCTTCCAACAGGTGAATTAGCAAACCCCTATTGTTCCTGCTATTTCTTGGTGGTTGAACTGGCTTTTCTTGAAGCTGGATTTTTTTGTCGACTGACAAGAGAGGTGCTATCTCTGGCAAAGGATACATTTATCTTCTGTTTTTCCTCTGCTATCTTTTACTGTGCATCTTAGTGCCTTCCTTCTTACAACCACCTCCCTTCTTGCAATGCTCCCGTCTTCTATCCCTTTCCCTCAAATTTTCCCTGCCAAGCTTCCTCCAAATTTTAACAGCATTAATTAGTAACTATTTTAGCATCTAATGGACCAGTGGGACCACCCAAAACAACCAGCTAGGGTAATGAGCAGGATACCTCACTCTGAAGCCCATTTATTTTACTCCTTGTAGGGGGATTACACAATGAGAAATGGGTATAC
Source organism: Platysternon megacephalum (assembly GCA_003942145.1). Lineage (NCBI taxonomy): Eukaryota > Metazoa > Chordata > Testudines > Platysternidae > Platysternon > Platysternon megacephalum. The sequence continues at coordinate 5,997,423 of QXTE01000007.1, read as the reverse complement.
ACGTTCCGATGGACAATAATAATATAATAGTATATGGAGATATACCTATCTCATAGAGCTGGAAGGGACCCCGAAGGGTCATCAAGTCCAGCCCCCTGCCTTCACTAGCAGGACCAATTTTGCCCCAGATCCCTAAGTGGCCCCCTCGAGGATTGAACTCACAACCCTGGGTTTAGCAGGCCAATGCTCAAACCACTGAGCTATCCCTCCCCCCTGATTACCTGAATGGGTTGTGCTGCTCAGTTCTGACCAAACCCTCCCTCACTAATGTTTGGACACAGTCCACATCTACTAGGAGAACATCCCTCACACCTAGCTGCATAGGTACATTACATGCAAGCTAAAAGCTATTACCACAGCAAGATGATGTTTCCTCATACTCATGCTCCATCAATGCTCAGAATATATATTTATATGTGTCTCTGTTGATCACAAGTGAAACAGAAAAGGAGGGGACTTGGTGGTTTATTCTAGAGTCTGGGGACAAGATACTGTGTTGAACCTCTAAAAGGTGCAACACTCACAACCTAGGGGAAAAGGGGGAACCTAAAGTGCACCTTCCAGATTCAGGGCTGCTCAGGGGGTCAGCGTGGACCCCAGCACATCTTCATCTTGGAGGGCTACCTAAACTATAATAGTCTGTTACCAGACATCTATGGGAAGCAACACTGCCCAGAATCTCTACACACTGTGGCTCCAGCCCCTCACGCCCCCAACATGCCCCACCCATCACCTTTCTTTCATGCAACTTACACCAGGGTTTGAAAGGCAGTTGTGGGAGGACAGCCTGTGGTTGTCTTCCTCAATTCCTGAATTCTCCCCCAGCCAGATCTGGGATTAAGGATCTCAGTTTGGAGGAGCATCCTTGTCCTTTCCAGTTTCTCTCAGAGGCCCTAAGTCATTTTATTCTTCTCCATGACAGTCATTTGGAGAAACAATGACACTCTCTCAGTTCTACATTGCGGCTGCGGTCTCGCTGATGGATCAGCCTCCAAGATGCTCTCTGTTTACTGCACAGCCTCTGCCAGTGTGAACACATTGTTCTGCCACATCTGCACTCTTGCAGGCAGACTTTGTAAGTAAAGATCCATTATTAGATCCATCTATGTCCTTATTTTCTGGGTCTCAAGCCTGAGCTAATGAGTCACTTAGCTTGTCAGGTGTAAGACAGAGGTACCTGGCTGAACCCTCTTCATGTAACCAGATATGTTTCTGGGTTATCTTCTGGTTCCAGTTTCGCTAAGAAAGAGACTGGATTTCCTGGCAGCATGAGTGGTGCATGTGGGCCAACCCCGGAACTGCAGTTGCCATGTCTGTGGGCGCTGCAACCCAGGTTTGCTGTCATTGTTTCTATTAAGTATCCATTTCACAAAGCTGCTCCTTTTCCCTCCTTGTGCAAAGTTTTTTATCCTACCACTGACACCATCATTAAATGCATAGCTTCCATCCTGCTCTGAACAGAATATATTAAAGAGAGAGAGAGAGATACACACAGCCCAAACTTATCCCCTTGGTACACCTTGCCTTTATTGGTAACTCAAACAACAACAAACAGAACAAACCAGAGGTGCAACTTTCCTCAAACTTGTTAGTTTCTAGGATTTCCCTGCAGGACTCCTTTTCCTTCCAAACCCTACTTCCCTCAGTCTCATATACTCCAACCTCTTATATACTGATTGGAGATAAGATGCATCTGTCAGTATAACTCAGCTATAATTTTCTGCCTCTTTATGCAGGGCGGAAGCACTTCACATTAGGATAATTACAAGGAAACCTGCATCCTTATTCAGAATCTTAGAGCCTACCACCCTATTGCATGTTGCTAATGACTTCCTGCTGCAACAGCACACTACGGTTGATCCAGTATGGAGAAGATATGGGACAGAGCAAGACTGCAGGGTCAGCATGCCGTGCATCTGTTTATCCACAGAACAAGTTCAGCCTCAGTAGTAGCAGTGCAAGTTTCCCTTCCGTTGCACCACAGGCCTGACTGCAAAAGGACCTTTTGGGCTGAGAAGATAGATCAAGCACATTCAATCCATGGCATCTCTACTGAGACTGCCATCCAAGTGGTTAATCACTGTCAACTGTAATAGTGTTTTGGGGCTTGGACATATGACCATCTTGAACTAGTCTAACAGAAAGGAGCTATGGGAGCTGGTGACAGTTTCAAGCCCTGACAAAAGCCAAAGGTTTGACCCTTTTCCCACTGAAGTCAACTGGAGTTTTCAATTGACTCCAACAGACGCAGGATCAGCTCTAATGAAGGTTAATGTACCTTAATTTTATTTTGCATATGTAAAACTGGACCTAAGCAATCACTCAGGGGACTGACAAAAAGTCACTGCTTAACTAATAAAAGAGCAAAAATGGAGACACTTTGGGGAGGCTTCTTAAGACAGAAAGTTGCCTAATAAAGAGAGAGTCTCTTCTTCAGGCTTCATTATACACCAACATGTATTCTAAGAATACTGGTAAGAGAAGCTGTTTTAAAAATGCTTTTTACCTATCAATACATGTGGGTCTTAAGTGCCTGCATAGCTTCTGCAATATTTGAGGATATCACTAACATCTAATCCCAAGCAAGCTCCTTTAACTGTTTTAGGTTTTAGTTATGTCATCAACCATAGCACAGAAAAAAACAGAACCTCAGGACCCTGAACTATTTTAAAAGATAAGTGGAAGAACTAATTTAAAATTATTTTGGTTTTAATCTTAAATCACAAACAAAAAACAGGCTTACTGTAATTTAAGAGCTCAGTCTTGATTTACCAACTGAGAGAAGTGACGTCTTACGCTCAGCTCGAAGGCATTTCTCCATTTGTCTGTCTGTAATATTAAAACCTTTGCATGCTGTGGGTATTAGGGGACCCAGGTACGGAGGTCCAAAGGACCTGGGCGGGGGGGGACAGAGCAACTGGCATGGGGGAGTAGAATGGGGGGAAAGGGGCATGGGGGCTAGGCAGAGTCCCTGGCATGGGAAAGGGGGTTTGCATGCAGTCCCTGAAATAGAAGGGGATGGGAGGGTGACACACAGAGCGCTAGTTGGGAAGGAATACAAGGAGCCCCTGATGTATGCAATGTACACAGCCTACAGAAGCAATGAAGTGTGGACCCCAGCACAAAGTCTAGATAGTAACACACTAAAGTATTTTCGTCATTTAGAATCTGGAAAGAAGATCCAATATTCTGATCACAGATCACTTCATTTGACTTATATCTTTAAAAAAGGCCTTTTGAAATGAGAGACACTAAAAAATCTGTAATCATTAGGAGTGTAATCAGTTTGTCAGTATAATTAATAGCTCTTCAAAAACTTAAAACTCATTTCAACCAATATCTCTAAATAACAACTGTCTAATATTCTGACAAGTACAAACAGGATATTATGGAAAAGCTGAAGTAACAGAAGTTCTTGTATTTATTTGTATTGTTGAAAGTTATTTTCTGAAGTAAAATTGTTATTCGTGTATGTATAAAAATTAGGGCCATCAAGCAATTACAAAAATTAATCGCGATTAATCGCGTTGTTAAACAACAATAGAATGCCATTTATTTTAAATATTTTTGGATGTTTACTACATTTTCAAATATTTTAATTTCAATTACAACACAGAATACAAAGTGTACAGTGCTCACTTTATATTTATTTTTTATTACAAATATTTGCACTGTAAAAAACAAAAAAAAGTGTGTTTTTCAATTCACCTCATACAAGTACTGTAGTGCAATCTCTATCATGAAAGTTGAACTTACAAATGTAGAATTATGTACAAAAAAACCTGCATTCAAAAATAAAAATGTAAAACTTTAGAGCCTACAAGTCCACTCAGTCCTACTTCTTGGTCAGCCAATCACTCAAACCAACAAGGCTGGTTACAATTTGCAGGAGATAATGCTGCCTGCTTCTTGTTTACAGTATCACCTGAAAGTGAGAACAGGCATTCTCATGGCACTGTTGTAGCTGGCGTTGAAAGGTATTTACGTGCCAGATGCGCTAAAGATTCATATGTCCCTTCATGCTTCAACCACCATTCCAGAGGACATGCTTCCATGCTGATGATGGGTTATGCTCAATAACGATCCAAAGCAGTGCGGACTGACGCATGTTCATTTTCATCATCTGAGTCGGATGCCACCAGCAGAAGGTTGATTTTCTTTTTTGGCGGTTCGTGTTCTGTAGTTTCCGCATGGGAGTGTTGCTCTTTTAAGACTTCTAAAAGCACACTCCACACCTCGTCCCTCTCAGATTTTGGAAGGCACTTCGGATTCATAAACCTTGGGTCGAGTGCTGTAGCTATTTTTAGAAATCTCACACCAGTACCTTCTTTGCGTTTTGTCAAATCTGCTGTGAAAGTGTTCTTAAAACGAACATGTGCTGGGTCATCATCCGAGACTGCTATAACATGAAATATATGCAGAATGCGGGTAAAACAGAGCTGGAGATATACAATTCTCCCCCCAAGGAGTACAGTCACAAATTTAATTGACCCATTTTTTTTTTAAACGAGCATCATCAGCATGTCCTCTGGAAGGGGTCATACAAATGTTTAGCATATCCAGCTACAAAAGTGCCATGCAAACACCTGTTCTCACTTTCAGGTGACATTGTAAATAAGAAGTTGGCAGCATTATCTCCCATCAATGTAAACAAACTTGTTTGTCTTAGTGATTGTCAGAATAAGAAGTAGGACTGAGTGGACTTGTAGGCTCTAAAGTGTTACACTGTTTTGTTTTTGAGTGCAGTTATGTAACCAAAAAAACCCCTGCATTTGTAAGTTACACTTTCATGATAAAGAGATTGCACTTCAGTACTTGTATGAGATTAATTGAAAAATACTATTTCTTTTGTTTATCATTTTACAGTGCATATATTTATAATCAAAAATAATAATATAAAGTGAGCACTGTGCACTCTGTATTCTGTGTTGTAATTGAAATCAATATTGAAAATGTAGAAAAACATCCAAAAATATTTAATAAATTTCAACTGGTATTCTATTGTTATAAGTCCGATTAATAGCGATTTTTTTTTTTTAGTTAATCGCATGAGTTAACAGGAATTGACAGCCCTAATAAAAATGTATACGTATAGCCGTGCTACCTGAAACATTCAAAATAGCATTTACTTGCTTAAGTACACAAAACTGGTTCTGTACAGTTTCCACTGTAATATTAAGGACTGGTCTACACACAACTTGCACTGAAATAACTAAATAAGCTTAATTCACACCTTTTGTCATTTTGCTGCTGCTGCGTGGACCAGACCTAACGTACAGAGTTTTGAAAATGAACAAAAAAATAATACACAAATGAACCCAATCACAATTTCCAGATTTACAACAGATAATGCCAAATGATAATATAGTCCAACTTACTCTTTTACTGAGGCAAATAACTGGCCACATACTACAACCTAATGTACAGCAGCAACAAAGGCAGCCACAAAGTAGCCATCGAACATTAACTGGAAGGTTCTTCTTAAGACAACTGTTAACTCTGCTGATGCTGGCTTTAAATTCCTCAGGTGCAACCTGTGAAGAAAGAAAAATAATCCAGTACTACTGCAATATAATTTAAATGATGAGTATTCCTGCAAAGCTCAACTATATGTAGAAACCCAAATACCAAGCTTTTCTAGTAGCAAAATCTTGTTACCCAAATTCTAAGTTTTAGAGGCTGTTATAGTAAATTTCTAATTGAGATTTATCCATAGATACTCACCTTTCCAGTTAAAGAAGAAGGGAATTCTGCTTCAAATTTGTTGCTCAGTCCAAATCTGGGGGGGGGGGGGGAAGGGAAAAAAAAAAAAAAAAAGGTATATCATACCAGAAACACAATCATTCAATGAAGAGATTAATGATTACCTCATCACGAAGGTTCCTTTGCAAAAGCAAACAAACTTTAAAAAAAAAAAAAAAAAAAAAATCACATTTCCATCTGAAGGGTTAGGTGGGAAGGGGCAGTGGGGTGGGGGGGGGAATTTGGGTCATGCAGGGCTCCGGCGGCCAGAGAAAGAGGTGACTTTCCCCAGCTCCAGGGCTGTGGCTGCCAAAGAGAGACGGCCCTCCTTCCCCGCCCCAGCTCTGTGGCGGGGGAGAGAGGGAGAGACACCCCTCCTTCCCAGCCCTAGCTTGGGGGCTGCTGCGGCAGGGAAGAGAGGGCACATTGCATTAGAAAGATAAGACTACTGATATTAAAATATGAGTTGTGTGCTTTTATTTGTAGAACAAAAAAACAATTATTATTAAGGGTTTTTTTTAATATAGCGCTTTTATCCAAAGCGCTTTACAATAGTTAGCTAACAGTACAAACAACATTTGGAAAGATCATTAAGTAGTCCGCCGAGATCCTCAGCAATTTTCAAGTTGTCCACAAAAAAAAAAGTTTGAGAACCACTGCTTTATGTAATGTACTTTTGGCTATGTCTACACTGAAGAGCCTATGTCAGCATAACCTTTCAGTGTAGACACAGCATACACCTACAGGAGTTTTTCTGCTGGTGTAGAAACACTACCTTCCTGAACCACATTAGTTATGCCGACAGAAACACTCCATGGGTGCTCCAGGGCTGGAGTACCCATGGAAAAAAATAGTGGGTGCTCAGCACCCACCAGTCCCCTGCCGACCAGTTGTTCAGCGGTTCCCCCCCCAGCGCCTCCCGCCTGACACCAATTAGCTGTTTGGTGGTGGATGGGAGGCGCTGGGGGGGGGGGGAGGAGGAGCGGGGGCAGGAAGAGGCAGCGCAGAGCGGAGCAATGGGGCAGGGTTGGGAAGAGGTGGGTGGGGTGGAGCCTTGGGGGAGCGGCGGAGTGGGACCTCAAGGCAGAGTAGGAGTGGAGCACCCCTGGGTAAAGCTGAAAGTCAGTGCCTGTGCACTCTTACGTCGGCACAGCTGCATCTACACTAGGGTTTTGTTGCCACAGCTATGTTAGGTCAGGGGTGTGGGATTTTTCACACTCCTGACCGACAGATTTGCTGGTATAGGTTTTAAATGCAGACAAGGCCTTACTGTTTGTTGTTGGTGCCAGCCCTTCCCCAAACCCTGCAAGAGGGTGTTTACCAGTGGAAGTCATGGCAAAGCTGATGCTGAACTGAAGCTTTGTCTTCACTAGGAAAAAAGATGTATTTTCATACCAAGTGGTAAAAACACCTTTTTTCCCTAGTGTGGATGCACCTTGAAAAGAAAGGAAGGGGAGCATGTTCAGGGTTTTTACATTCAGGCCCAGCCACATCACTGTTCTATGCATAAGCAAGGGAGCAAAACCAGAGTTAATTTTTCAAAGAATTATTTTAGGACATAATTAAAGGACACTATCAGAAACTTTTTTTTTAAGTCAATTTGAAAGAAATTAAAGTTGACAGCGCCCATTTAACGGTTAACACTTAAGTTTAAACCCCCCCACAAAATATGTAAAGTCAAGCTAAGTCCACAAATATTACAGCCAAAGCTGCATGAATCACGTCAGTAATACATCTTATGAGCAACTATGCAATGGCAACAGAATTAGATTACACAGCAATACATAAATATGACAATTACATATTAATTCAATTAATTTGTCCTACTGGGTATGCACTGCTGTGCTATATTTTAGGAAAATATATTGCATTTGTGTTTCTTAGAAAGCTCTGTCATTCTAGAAATGAAAAAAACACATAGCTATAGTACATAAAGTTCAAGTTCAGCATCTTATTTCATGGGGAAGCCCTGTGCCATATGGAGCCTTACAGATTTCATTTGGCTCTTTGAAGTGTTCACCCACATGGACAAGTTGCAGGACTGAGGCCTAAGAGTCTTCCCTCTTGACTTGATTATTAATCCTCATTGAGTTCTACAAAGCCAGCCAACTCCAAAGAAATCTGACTGGATAGTTTTTAAGTTATTAATGATTAATGTTTAATGTTTGAGGTGAGGTGGTCTAACACTGTAAACTATTCTAGCTTTGAACAGATCTTAAGAACTAGATGAGAAAAGTTTCAACTTGCCAGCTTTAAACTACTAAACAGATTTCCTGTGAATTTGAGGCAAATCTGAAGACTGTACATACTGTAATGTTGTAGAAGAAATTCCAGAATATAATATACAAAACCTGACAAATCCACTCACCAATATCCTGTAGGAAACTTTACTTGACAAATGGTGGCCTTTCCCAGAAGCCTGTGTAGAATTTAAGCTTTTATTTTTATAAAGTTACATTTCTAGCCCTTATAATTATGATAGCCTTCCAAACTACATAGTATTATTGAACTGAATCTACAGACAGCCTGAAACAGAGGTTAAATTGTCCAGGACACAAATATTGACCCCAAGGAAAAGCTTGAGCAGTTGGACTGTGTGCAGAAAAGTTCCCCTGAGGTTTGAGAGTAAGGGAAGGTGTTAAAGAAATCATTCCCCCATGCAGGTCACTTTGTGACAGTACAGCTGCTCAATGGCTGCTACTTCACATGATTAACATCCCTACTAAGTGGGCTGAAATGGCCAGAGGATTACACAAATAATATGGAAAAAATAAATGTTACGAAGAGATACAGAATAGAACAAGGTGCTTAAAAATAGGTCTGTACCTTGATCTAGAAGTCTTACTATACATAACCCAACTGGAAATCCATACTCAAAAACTCCTTTGGTCTGCTGTTCTCTAACCTAGGCTCTTGTTCTACAGTGGTATTGGTTGGGGTCAGGGTGGATAAAAATCAATGATTTCTTTAAATCGGATTTTTTTGATAAAATGCTTTTTGAGGAAAAAACCTATCTAAAGATAGTTTTAATTAAGATACATTATAGCTCAAAGATATCTCATTGTGGAATAGGGATTATAAATTCTAATTCTGTAGTATGAGACAATATATTCATATAATGTTTAAGAAAAGTTTTGTAAATGAGTTCCAATAGTTCATGGATTAGGGACCCAATCTTATGGGGTTCCAGGGACTTCTGTATAGATTATTTAGGTTAATCTTTCTATCTACCCAATGGGGACTCAGTGCTCAGTCTAGAAGATACCATCAGAGATGCTTAGTTTTGCAGTTCTCAAACTGTGGATTTGTGTCTCTAGAGAGAACATGCTTGTTAACTGCAAAAATGGTTTTAAATCAATAAATAAATAATACACAGAGGTGAGAAATAACAGACCTCAACCCTTTTGTTCCTCTGCAAATTTCTGTACACAGAGTCAATCCCTTACCTCTCTCTAAAAGTACAAAGTTTCATGAATAGAAGATTGTTGGGGGCAGAATAAATCTGGACAAGGAGAAGAAGTCTGGAGATAAATGTGAGAAGGGAGGGACAGGCAGTAGAAACAAAAGTGAAACAGTTTGAGCAGCATATTCCAGAAGTCTTGAAATCTTTCTGAGTGTAGCCTTCATTGATTTGAGATCTACCATACCATTCTCTCACTAGAAGGGAAAACCTATAATAGCAGTAGGCTGTAAGAAAGACTCAGTTTGGGAATATTTTAATTAAGTTCCTCTGCCTATGGGTAAGACAGGCATGCGTGCAAAATGCACAGTGCAACAAAGAAATGCAAGGCCTGGTTGCCTGAATGAAACATCATGAGAAGTGTTCCTTCTAAGGAGGAAGCTGTGATGAAGATGATGAAAGGAACATGTCCAAACATGCAGGATCTTCAGGTTGGTAAACTTTTTTATTTCATACTTCTTTCTTAAGGACTGCCTGTCTTCCTTCTGGACTATTCTTGAATTCTCATCTTTGAGCAAAAAATATAGTTGTTACTCTATGGTACTATCATTTTCCATACAGTTGTGATAAGAAATAAATAGCTGAAATACGCAGATCTTCCTTTTACAATTTCACCTTTAAAGTAGTACTGAGTGTCAGTGAATGCAATGAGTAATACTAAATGAGCAGTATGGTAATAATAATTAAATAACTGCATTGACTTATTTTGTTTAGGAGAATCCATCCTCAACATACAGGATTCCCAAGACTACCCAGCTTCAAGATCACCATCATTTTCTATAGTTTCAGAGTTATCTGCCAATGATAGTGTTTCAGTCACATCATGTATGTCACATAGCCACAGTAGATTACTTGTAGCAAAAAGAAAAAAAAAATCGCCATCATACAGAAACAACCATAGATAAGTTTGTGATAAGAACCGGCAGATTACAAAAAGAGGTAACTGATGAAAAAATTGCCCGGTTTGTTTATGCAACAAACTCTCCTTTCCGTATGATTGAGAACCCACACCTCATTAACATGGTTCAGTCATTAAGACCAGGATACAATCCACCCAACAGAGCAGATGTCGCAGGCAAATTGCTGGATAAAGTGTATGAAAGAGAAATTGAGCAGTGTGCAAAAGGTCTAGAGGGTAAAATTATTAACCTGAGTCTTGATGGGTGGAGCAATGTCCACAATGATCCTGTTGTATGTGCTTGTGTGACAACAGAAGAAGGAAATGTCTTCCTTACAGAAACAATTGATACATCAGGAAATTCTCACACACAGCAGAATACTTACAAGAAGTAGCAGCAAAAGCTATAACAAACTGAAAAAAAATTCAAATGTCTGATACGCAGCTTGGTCAGAGACAATGCTGCAAATGTATCCAAGATGAGAAGAAATTATTTAGACGAGAGTGAAGAGAGTCCCAAGCAAATAACTTATGGTGGCAGTGCTCATTTGATGCTCCCCCTAGCCAAAGACTTCAGTGTTCCAGAAATAGAGGCTAATGTTGAAATTGCAAAATACTTCCGTAACAACCACTTTGCAGCAGCTGCTCTGAAAAAAGTGGAAGGAACCAAGCTAACTCTCCCATAAGATGTGCAATGGAACTCAGTATTGGACTGTTTTGAGCACTATAGCAAGAACTGGCCTAATCTGATGACAGTTTGGAACAAAATCGTGAAAAAAATAGATGGGACAAGCACTATCTCCAGCTCATTTTCTTGCAAATATTCTCAATACTCAGTACCAGGGTCAAACCTTAACTGCTGAAGAAGAGGAGTTGGCTATGACAAGGACATCCAACAATCATCCCTCCATAATGCAAACTATAATAAACTTCAGAGCTAAAGGTGAACCATTCAAGAAATATGTTTGCTGATGATGTTTTAAAGAAAGTCACAACAGTGAGCTGGTGGAAGTCACGTAAGCACTTGGATTCAGAGACTGTTGAAGTGATAATCTCACTTTTCACAGCAGTAGCTTCTTCTGCCGGTGTAGAAAGAATATTTTCTTCCTTTGGACTAATTCATTCCAAATTGAGAAATCGTTTGGGACCTGAAAGAGCAGGAAAGCTTGTTTTTCTTTTCCAGATTTTGAACAAACAGGAAAATGAAGGTGAAGACGACTGAGTTAGCTGCAGAAGCCAATATTTTAAGTTGACCTGGCTGACAGTCGATTTAATTTTTGTTTGTTTTTTAATATTTCATTTAACTATTGTAGTTAAAAACAATTTAAACAAAAACAAACCTGATATTAAAAAATTTGAATGTTTAAATAAATTCAAAAATTCATATGCTTGTTTTGTTAAAATATTATATGTTTGCTGTTGAAGAAAAAAATTCAGAATACATAATGTTGTTGTTTTAGTTAAATAAAACAATTTAAATGTCTGTCTGGTGATGTTCTCCTCCTAATACAGCATGGCAAGAAAATCCTCCAAATATTAATGATTAACCTGTTGAACTGGAGATACTTCACCTCCCAATGACTTCATAAATATCTGCTTCAATTACCTTTGGTAAATGAAAAACCAAACAATCATTCATTTTCTGATATAGCTGTAAAACTAATCTGAAAAGTTTTCAAAATAAATCACTTTAAAAATGTATAGTGTGTACCTTCTAAAAATGAAACCTACATCTATCTCTGAGTTGTGAAGAATATGTATTAAGGTTATAACAACCAACAAGAATGCACTTTTATGTAGAAATCAATGATTAAATCAAGTCTTCCTGACTAGTGATTTAAATCATGATTTAAATCAAATCCACCCTGCTTTGCACATTTAATAGAATGGTCTCCAAAGATACTTAAACTTAATTCAATAAGGTTTTTCAAAGATCTTGCAGAAATTGCCATCTCTCTCACACCCACAATTAGTGACCACCGGTAAAAAGTTTGGTTTCAGTGACTTTCCTAGCATCTTATAGGGCAGGGGTCGGCAACCTTTCAGAAGTGGTGTGCCGAGTCTTCATTTATTCACTCTAATTTAAGGTTTAGCGTGCCAGTAACACATTTTAACATTTTTTTAAGGTCTCTTTCTATAAGTCTATAATATATAACTAAACTATTGTTGTATGTAAAGTAAATAAGGTTTTTAAAATGTTTAAGAAGCTTCATTCAAAATTAAATTAAAATGCAGAGACCCCCGGACCGGTGGCCAGGACCCGGGCACTGAGTGCCACTGAAAATCAGCTCACGTGCCATAGGTTGCCTACCCGGATATAGAGTATGTCTATACTGCAGCTGGATGACTAACCTGAGCCTCTGCTGGTGTAGGAACATCCACACTGCTATTTTTAAGTGTGCTCAAGCCCCACTATCGCAACTCTATCTACCTGGGCATGGAGGCTCACTCCCAGGTGTAGTGTAGACATACCCATAGGGACTCTGTGGCCGAGGTAAGGATAGAATCCAGTTATCCAGGGAAGCATTCAACTGTTTTAATCATGAGTTCATCCTCTCTCTTCCTGCAGTCCCATCTCATTCACTAAACACCTTCCAACTTCTGCAACAAAGGAGGCCAGGATCCTACAAATAAGTCTCTTAATCTACACAACCCTGATTCATCCCAAAAGCAGGTCCATTATGTACACAGATAGGAGTCCTGTAGAAAAAGTAGTATTTGATCATGTAATTAAAGACTCTCATAATGCATACACACAAGGGGGCTGAATCAAGGTTGCACAGGCAACCTTAATTTTGGCTTTTCATAACTTTTGAGCACTTGACTTTGCAGCCTTAATGCTCTTTTAATGTAGAGCGTTTTGTGTGTGTAATTATTATATCTATATAAATAGATATAATCATAACAATTAGATACAACAACCATTAGTAATTTAGCATAGTAGCTACCAGACTGGATTGATTTAAATCAGAGTGATTTAAATCACCTATTTTTATCTCGTTTTGCATTTTTTATTTTTTAGTTATTTTCCTAAAGAAAGGTTGATTGCCTTTGGTTGGTAACCATCAAAACATGTTGAATTGCCATTAAACATAGCCTTTACACTACATTTGGTATTTTGCTAACCAGGAGGATACACCATATACACATTTGAGTAATTACAGTAAAAGCTTTGTTATCCGGCATGTTTGGGGAGTTGGGGGTGCCAGTAAGTGAAAAATTCCGGTTAACTAAGAGGGAGGAAGTTTGGGTGCGGGAGGGGATATGGGCCGTGGGTTTGGGAGGGAGTTTGGATGCGGGAGGGGTTTTGGGGTGCTCACCTCGGGCCGCTCCCTGCAAGCGGCGACCTGTCCCTTCTGCTCCTAGGCAGAGGCATGGCAGGCGGCTCTGCGCGCTGCCGCTGCCCCAAACGCTGGCTCCACAGCTCCCATTGGCTGGGAATTGCAGCCAGTGGGAGCTGAGTGGGAGCTGAGGGGGAGGCACCTGTGGTTGGAAACAGTGCGCAGAACTGCCTGCCGTGCCTCCGCCTAGGAGCAGCAGGGACATGTTGCTGCTTCTGGGAAGCCGCCCGAGGTAAGCACCGCCCGGATCCAACACCCCAAAACCCCTCCCACACCCCAACCCCCTGCCCCGAGTCCCCTCCTGCACCCAAACTCCCTCCCAGAGCCCGCGACCCACACCCGCTCCAGCGCCCCAACCCCCAGCCCCGTACCCTGTCCCGCACTCCGAACTACTTGTGGCTGTTCCTCTGTCTAGGAGCAGCAGGGACATGTCACTACTTCTGGGGAGCCACGTGGAGCCAGGTAGGGAGCCTGCCGGCCTCGCACCAACCAGACTATAAACCGGACTTTCTATGAAGATTAGAAATGCTGGTTTATAGAGCTTTCCAGTGGGCACACGGCCAGATAACACAGCTTTTACTGTATATAGCTTAACAAACATTTATTCAAATTCTTGATTTTTACACTTTTTTGTTAGAAAATGATGAATTACACATTTCTTATTTACTAAAAATTTTTTTTACTTGTGATTTGTGTCAAGCTGCATTTGGATGGAAATTTGAATTCAGTTAAATTCACAAAATAACATTTTAAAACTGCTTTGTGTTAATGAAATAAAACTCCTTTAAATGTGCTGGACACAAGAAAAAAAGTAAATTTATCAGAACAGGTTTTGCACTTAAAACGAACTGATTTATCAAAGAAAGGCAGTATTAACTGTAGTTAGTGTATTAAACTGATTGTTTCTGGTCACCATGACCTACAAGATTATAGATCTAGTAGACCTCATCCTCTCACACGTCATTTTTATTCATAGATTGGTAGAGGAAAACAACCTTTCCTTTTTCATTCCCAATCAGTTTTTCAAGTTTGAATGAACTAGTCATTGAACTGAACTAGCTGAAGAAACAAGAATGGGTTAGCCCTTCAACAAACTCTGGTTTCAAGTTCTTAGCCACTGACTTTGACTTTGTTTAGTTCAGTGGTTTGACTTTGTTTAAAACATTGGCAGAAAATGTACTGTTTGAATATTACTTTTTAAAATTTAATTTAAGTGATTACAGTAGATTATAGTGAACTGATGCCTTAATACAGATTGTCATAACTTCATATTTAAATTAAATAGGTTTATTTTTTTAAAGAAATTTTTTAATTTAATTTTAAAAATCTGATTTTAAAATTGGATTTTCATTTTTAATTGATTTTTCTTTCATCTACCTTGATTGGTATCTAATTTCATCAACTGTAGTCTATGCACAAGTGTTTGCTGAGTTTTAACTATATAAGTTTGAAGAGTCTTTCTTCTGTTAAAGTATTTGGGACAAAAACAGTTTAATACAGAATGTTAAATTTCCTAAAGGACCCATTTTTAATTAATTTTAACTCAAATAAATTGATGTACTTGAAAATT
The DNA here is from genome assembly GCA_003942145.1 of Platysternon megacephalum. Taxonomy (NCBI): domain Eukaryota; kingdom Metazoa; phylum Chordata; order Testudines; family Platysternidae; genus Platysternon; species Platysternon megacephalum. The sequence goes on along the minus strand of QXTE01000007.1, from coordinate 5,982,412 downwards.
TATTTGGTATTTGAAGAGTAAGTGCTGTGATTTTAGGGAGGATATCCTGTATTCATCCTAGAGGAATACCTCCTTTAAGTGCAAAACTAAATTCAACCTTAACTATGGAGCCACGACTGGTGCTCTGTAACGTAAGCTTTATTATCATAATTAAATCAGAAAGGTACATCATTAAAAATGTCTTGCTTTGATTAGAGTTAAATTATTTAACAAGATACTCCACACTCTTGCATTGTCACATGCCTGTGGTTTTTTGTTTTGTTTTTAAATGGTTAATACTTTTCATCTATAACAAAATAACTATAACTAAACTGCATTCATGTCAGTACAGATTACTAGTTGACTTTGCCTTCCTCAGAATATTGTTTTCATTAGCTGCAGTTGAAAACAAAACACTTCATTGTACTCAAACTTGCTGATGTGGTATATAATAAAAACCAAATAAAACAAAAGCAAAACCAAGTTTCGGTAAACTGATTATATAAACAACAGAGAAACTGGCATTGAGAGATCTGTTTTTTGTTCATTGATTGGCAAAGAAAAACTAGGAGTACTTGTGGCACCTTAGAGACTAACAAATTTATTTGAGCATAAGCTTTCATGGGCTACAGCCCACTTCATCAGACGCATGTAGTGGAAAATACAGTAAGAAGATATATATATATATATATAGAACATGAAACAATGGGTGTTACCATACACACTATAAGGAGAGTGATCAGTTAAGGTGAGCATTTACCAGCAGGAGAGGAAAAAAACTGTTTGTAGTGGTAATGAAAATGGCCCATTTCCAGCAATTGACAAGGAGATATGAGGAACTGGGGGGGTGGAGGGAATAAGCATGGGGAAATAGTTTTACTTTGTGTAATGGCCCATCCACTCCCAGTCTTTATTCAAACCTAATTTAATGGTGTCCAATTTGCAAATTAATTCCAATTCAGCAGTCTCTCGTTAGAGTCTGTTTTTGAAGTTTTTTTGTTGTAATATTGCGACTTTTAGGTCTGTAATCGAGTGGCCAGAGAGATTGAAGTGTTCTCCAACTGGCTTTTGAATGTTATAATTCTTGACGTCTGATTTGTGTCCATTTATTCTTTTACGTAGAGACTGTCCGGTTTGGCCAATGTACATGGCAGAGGGGCATTGCTGGCATATGATGGCATATATCAAATTGGTAGATGTGCAGGTGAATGAGCCTCTGATAGTGTGGCTGATGTGATTAGGTCCTATGATGGTATCCCCTGAATAGATATGTGGACAGAGTTGGCAATGGGGTTTGTTGCAAGGATAGGTTCCTGGGTTAGTGTTTTTGTTGTGTGGTGTGTGGTTGCTGGTGAGGGGGCCCCCAAACCTGAAGCAAATACTCACCAGCAACCACACACCACACAACAAAAACACTAACCCAGGAACCTATCCTTGCAACAAACCCCATTGCCAACTCTGTCCACATATCTATTCAGGGGATACCATCATAGGACCTAATCACATCAGCCACACTATCAGAGGCTCATTCACCTGCACATCTACCAATTTGATATATGCCATCATATGCCAGCAATGCCCCTCTGCCATGTACATTGGCCAAACCGGACAGTCTCTACGTAAAAGAATAAATGGACACAAATCAGACGTCAAGAATTATAACATTCAAAAGCCAGTTGGAGAACACTTCAATCTCTCTGGCCACTCGATTACAGACCTAAAAGTCGCAATATTACAACAAAAAAACTTCAAAAACAGACTAACGAGAGACTGCTGAATTGGAATTAATTTGCAAATTGGACACCATTAAATTAGGTTTGAATAAAGACTGGGAGTGGATGGGCCATTACACAAAGTAAAACTATTTCCCCATACTTATTTCCCCCCCTCCCCTCCCCTCCAGTTCCTCATATCTCCTTGTCAATTGCCGGAAATGGGCCATTTTCATTACCACTACAAACAGGTTTTTTTTCTGTCCTGCTGGTAAAAGCTCACCTTAACTGATCACTCTCCTTATAGCGTGTATGGTAACACCCATTGTTTCATGTTCTCTCTATATATATATATATCTTCTTACTGTATTTTCCACTACATGCGTCTGATGAAATGGGCTGTAGCCCACAAAAGCTTATGCTCAAATAAATTTGTTAGTCTCTAAAGTGCCACAAGTACTCCTGTTCTTTTTGCGGATACAGACTAACACGGCTGCTACTCTGAAAGAAAAACTAGTTTTCCTGCTTTCTCCATACTGATCAGCTTCTCAAAATTAAAATAAACATCATACAAATTTTGAAAATGGTCTTTTTACATCTACCGTAGATACTACAAAATATCAATCCACTTCAACTCGCTAAGCTATCATTCTCAATTTATTTAAATAATTATAAATTAGTGAGTTTAACCTTAAAGTTAATTTTACAACAAATTTAATGTATTTTTAAAAATTAAAATATCCCATTTAAACTGACTTTTACTTTTTTTTTTTTTAATAATCCATCCTGAAAGGGGCTGCATGGTGATTCCTTTTTAGCACCTATGTTAAGAAACACATAAAAGGAAGAGATCCTCTAAACTACGTTTTCAGTCTCAAAGATTAAAAATAAAACTCTGGAACAATATTCTGAATTAAATCAATCTGTTCTCAATTTATTTATTATTTGTATTACTATAGTACATAGGAGCCCGTCATGGATCAAGACCTTATTGTGCAAGGTGCTGTACAATCACAAAACAAAAAGATGGTACCTATCAATTACTAAGCACTGAAATACTTGACATTCTACAAGAAGTAAGAACTTTCTGAATCTCAGATATAATCTTGATTCTCTCCCCTACCATAATCTAACTACATAATAAATTCCAAAGCCTCCTGTATGATATGCTCCCCTAGGAGTAGGGGATCTTACCTTGTAGCCTTAGAACCACTGGTAGTAAAACTGTTAGGTTGTGTTCCTACATCGACCTCAATATAACAATGGCCACACACTGAACAATGGGAAAACAAAATATGAAATAGCAGCTCATTTGATGAGCACCCTCCATCATCTGCACTGAGTGAGGCTGGGTTCTGTGGAAAAAATGGTATGTGATCATATAATTAGAGACCGTATCATAGTGCATATGCACAAGGAGGGAGGAGGGGGGGGAATTAACATTAGAAGGGCAACTCTAATTCTGCATTTCCTAACTTCTGAGCACTCAACTTTGCAACCTTAATGTTCTTTAAATGTAGTTATTTTTCTGTGTAATTTCCTAAGTTTTTAAAAAGCAAACTGTAAAACCAGAAATTCCATCATGTGGCATCATATTGCCTTCAACAGGTTTGGAATCTTTAGCTCCACTGTACAGATCTCTGCTACTTGAGCAGACTGAGTAAATGATAGCAGTAATAAATTATCCTCTAAATTCCCAGCACTAAAGGTGGATACCTTTGCTAGTGGGATGTACAAACAGTTGTTGACAGCAGGAAGAATGGTGAAACTCGGGAATCTTGCATTCCATTCCAGGCTCTAGTGGTCACATACTCTTTGGCCAATTTCTCCTAAGCTTGATCCCTTCTACTCCATCCTCTCCAACCTGTTTCTGTCCCAGTCCTGTCTCTTTCCCACCTTTAGCTCCTTGTCCCAGTCTAATTCTCTGCGTCAGTCTCAATCCCAACTCTTCATCTCAGTCTCCATCTCAGTCGCAGTCTCCTTGCCCAGCCATTCCACATCTCCTCCACCCCCACTCCTTATCCCCAGACTCCTTTCCCACCCAGTCCCAATTTTCCTGGTCCTTGTCCAAACTGTATGTTCAGGCTCCCGTCTCAATCTCCCTCCCCAGGCTCCTCGTCCAATCTCAGTGTTCCCCCACCTCCAGGCTCATTGCTGCACAAGGAAACAGGGACAATCTCATTTCTCCCCCAGCACTGTAGCTCAGATCTGCATCCCCTCACCCCACCCCACTGAGTCCTAGTTCCAGTATCCTTGCCAGGCCAGTTTCAGTCTCCTACTCTGATCTTCAACCAATCTCAGTCTCCTCCTCACTTGCTGCCAGTCCCCTCTCCCTATTTCCCTCCTTGACTCCCAGTCGGTCTCCTTGCCCAGCCAGTCCCATTCTCCCATCCCCTAAATCCTCCCTGTTTACCTTCCCTTGTTTTCCAGCCTCCAGTCCCACCTCCAGGTTCCTTGTCCCAATATACTCCTCCACCCAGGTACAGTTCTTGTCCTTTTGACATTCAAATATGGCAACTTCCTCATGTGCACTGTCTGGTTCCAGCAGGAAGAGCATTGAGAGCACAGGAGGGACAGTTTCCCTGCTCTCAGTTCAGGTGCCCAAAAGTACCATGGCCTGCAAATGCAGTGAAGTCCTGCTCAGCCCCATGAAAATGTAATCTTCAGGAGAATTTAGCTGTGATCTATAGCAAGTCTCTACTGCGACTATGTGAATTAAGGTTTATCAAAAATTTAGACACTGGCCAATTTTTTACAGGGATGGTACAAAGCACATCCCTGACACAAAGGTTACCTGCCTTCCAAATTTCAAGTCCCTGCTCCAAATCACAGCAGGGGGACTAGAGCTTTTAAAAGAAAAGGTTGGCAGAATTTTAACATTGGCAAAACAGTGTATTTTCCCCCAGCCCTCATTCTTGGAAAGGCAGAAGCATTTTGGCTGAACTTTTCACACACAAAAAAAATTGACCTAAGGCAAACATCCAGTATGGAAAAATTCATCCCAAACGGTTAAAGCCTGGAAAACTTATGAGCAACTGAGAACAGGGTCTTAAAATGAGACATGCCTGGTAACCTTATCAACAGATGGTGCTATCAGTCCTGCCTAAATAGACACAGCCTACATCCCTGCAGGTCCACACACATCCCTGCTTCCCCCTCTGCTCTCACCCATGCTCTGTTCCCCTAACCACCTCACATTCTGATCATGGTGGAAGTACCCTCCCGATTCAATGGGTGCCCCATACTAAACTCTAGTGTAATCACATGATGAAATAAAACAAAAAATAAATACAAAGAGCATGAAACGACAGCGCACAGGGAGGTGGCCCAGGGGGCTGGTCCAGTGAGGGGCCCTGGCCCTGCCTCAGCACAAGACTCACTTCATCCTAGGGTCAGTGCTGGTTACTCACAGTAATGAGGAAGAACCTGCCTGGGACGCGGTGGGGGAGAGGCCCCACCATGAGCATGTACATACCTGGCTAGTCCTCATTACTCTCAACGTTGCCCCTGAATCCCTGTGTCCTGCTCCTCCACTGAAACCCCTCACTGAATGCTTCCTCCCTTCAATTTCCTCATAATCCCTCATCACAATCCCTCTATAATTCCCATACAGTCTTGCTCTCCTCCACCTCGTGCCCCCTTGCTACCCAGTGTGCTTCCATGTTTTCACTGCTTAATTTTTTTCAAGTGAATATCTATTTCTTTTTAACCACTATAGTCACATTCAACAGTTTCATATCCTGGAAATTTACCTGTTAAATTCTCACTTTTTTTTTTTAAAGTTACCCTGAATCCCAGAAGATAAACCAAGAAGACAATAGAATACTAAGGACCACATTCACCTGTACACTCCAGTTGCTTTGCAAAGCAGCTGTAAACCTAATTTAACTGGCTAGTACACTCTGAATGTTGTTGCGCTGCTTCAGAGCAGTGCAAAGCAGACTGGATGTACTGCTGAATCTGGCCCTTGTTAAAAAAAATATTTTAACTTTTATTGAAGGTGAAAACTACACATCTTTCAAATTGTTAGAAATATAACCTTGTAGCAAAATTTTAAGGTTTTTTTGGTTCATGTTCATGTGTAAAAATTTCAATTAAAAGAAATCATCCAACATTTCCAGAGGGAAAAATAAACCTACTTTAAAACTGAGTTGAAGTGGAGCATATGTATCAGTAACTTAAGGTTAAATGCAACAAGGATATTGTATTTATCTACAAAACAAGCATTAAATACCCAGAAAATTCAGAATTAAAGTTAAACTTAAAAGAAACCCAAACATATTAGGGTATGGAAATAAGAAAATAAGAAACTTAAGTAGTCTTAACAGTGCCCTGTAGTGATATGGTGGGGGAAAATATGAACCCCCACTTCTGCAACAACCTTAAGGTGTCTTTTTAAATAAATTCCAGTTAATCTGGGACCACAACATTAAACTGCATTAATTATTGCTGGATGGTTATTGCCTGGCATCATAGGGCAGAGTTAAGGTTGTTTGGGTGTATTCCCAAATATGTTATGGGATGGAAATATGCAATAGTTTGATGAATAAGTTACTCTAAAGAAAATGAGAAATATATAATTCCCCAATTTTTACTAACAGTCTCTGAAGAAATATAATTGATTTATTAAAACAAGACACTGCTTGTACAAGGCACGTATGCATTATCAGACAAACTCTCACCATTTAGATCCCAGTCTTGCCAAGAGAAGCATGCAGGTGACCCCGAGACCAATGCAGAGACCCACAGAAAATAAATTAGGTTCTGCAATTCTCTTGGCAGGACTGGGGCCTTGGGGGAATAAGCCTACACTTCCAATACATCTTCAAATCACCAGGGCCTGATGAAATGCATCCTAGAATACTCAAGGAGCTGACTGAGGAGATATCTGAGCCATTAGCAATTTTCTTTGAAAAGTCATGGAAGACGCGAGACATTCCAGAAGACTGGAAAAGGGCAAATATAGTGCCCATCTATAAAAAGGGAAATAAGGGCAACCCGGGGAATTACAGACCAGTCATCTTAACTTCTGTGCCCGAAAAAATAATGGAGCAAATAATTAAGCAATTTGAAAACATCTAGAAGATAATAAGGTGATAAATAACAGTCAGCATGGATTTGTCAAGAACAAATCATGTCAAACCAACCTGAGAGCTTTCTTTGACAGGGTAACAAGCCTTGTGGATGGGCAGAAGCAGTAGAATTGGTATATCTTGACTTTAGTAAGGCTTTTGATACTGTCTCCCATGACCGTCTCATAAACAAAATAGGGAAATACAACCTAGATGGAGCTACTATAAGGTGGGTGCATAACTGGTTGGAAAATCACTCCCAGAGAGTAGTTATCAGTGGTTCACAGTCATGCTGGAAGGGCATAACGAGTGGGGTCCCACAGGGATCGGTTCTTGGTCCAGTTCTGTTCAATATCTTCATCAATGATTTGGATAATGGCATAGAGAGTACACTTATAAAGTTTGCGGATGATACCAAGCTGGGAGGGGTGGCAAGTGCTTTGGAGGATAGGATTAAAATTCAAAATGAACTGGACAAACTGGAGAAATGGTCTGAAGTAAACAGGATGAAATTCAATAAGGACAAATGCAAAGTACTCCACTGAGGTCAGAACAATCAGTTGCACACATACAAAATGGGAAATGACTGCCAGGGAGGAGTACTGCGGAAAGGGATCTGGGGCTCATAGTGGATCACAAGCTAAATATGAGTCAACAGTATAACACTGTTGCAAAAAAAGCAAACATCATTCTGGGATATATTAGCAGGAGTATTGTAAGCAAGACACGAGAAATAATTCTTCGGCTCTACTCCGCGTTGAGTAGGCCTCAGCTGGAGTACTGTGTTCAGTTCTGGGCATCACATTTCAGGAAAGATGTGGACAAATTGGAGAAAGTCCAAAGAAGAACAACAAAAATGATTAAAGGTCTAGAAAACATGACCTATGAGGGAAGATTGAAAAACCTGGGTTTGTTTAGTCTGGAGAAGAGAACACTAAGAGGGGACATGATAACAGTTTTGAAGTACATAAAAGGTTGTTATAAGGAGGAGGGAGAAAAATTGTTCTTCTTAACCTCTGAGGATAGGCCAAGAAGCAACGGGCTTAAATTGCAGCAAGGGCGGTTTAGGTTGGACATTAGGAAAAATTTCCTGTCAGAGTGGTTAAGCACTGGAATAAATTGCCTAGGGAGGTTGTGGAATCTCCATCATCGGGGATTTTTAAGAGCAGGTTAGACAAACACTTGTCAGGGATGGTCTAGATAATACTTAGTCCTGCCTTGAGTGCAGGGGACTGGACTAGATGACCTCTCAAGGTCCCTTCCAGTTCTAGGATTCTATTAAATAGATAATGAAAATGTTTTGACTCTTGTCAACAGATGAAAACTAACCTCTCTTTTGGAAACACAAAAGTAAGTTTAAAATCAAGCTTTTTCACTGATTTAAATCACATTTTTAATTAATACACCTGACCTTCTATACTTTGTTACTGATATATACATCAATTTCAAATACAATGTATAATAGGCAAATAACCTGAAAACACATATTTTACAAAAAGTCAAACAATTTTATAACGTATAAGCTTTGAGCTTTATAAATGCCTCAAATAATCAAAGAATAGGAACGCTGAGCAAATTTGTCAATGAAAACGTAAGTGTTTCTCCTCTTTTTTCCAGGTACATAGTTTTCATACCCAACAGAGCACACCAGCTGCTAGTTGGTGAAACACTCTAACGTGCATATTTTGCTAGCAATGTCATCCCTATCACCCACCCCCCACTAAAAACTGGAGCTGACCTACAGATATAAAAGTAAGTACTTTAATGGTTGACTCCCTGATGTAAATCACTTTTTATGGTTTGTCAAGTTTAAAGATATTAGAACTTTAGAGAAACATGTAATATTTAAAAATGAGGGATGCTTAGTAGTAGAATGAAATAGTAGGAGTGTCACCAGCAGTGCACATACTATGGTACCATACCAAGTAGAATCTGGTGGTCTGAAAGTTGTAGACCTGAAATAAATATGGGGGAGGGGGGAGTTTTTAAATGATGAGACTTTAACCTCTTACTCTATTTGGCCATTCTGCATATAGTTCTAGCTTGTTTTAAAGGAGAACTCTGTTTAGAAAGCAAACTTGGAAAAAAGGAACTCACAGCAACAGGAAGGAACCCTCATCACATGCCAAAAACCTAATGACATTGTTTTGGGTGTGCTTGTCAGACTGGTTGGCTGCTCTTACTGTATTTACTAAGACTTTTTCAGACCACAACAGAACGTTGGCGCTTGATAAAGGAGGAGGCTGAGACAGTGACTAACAGCAGCATAAACAACTACAGGACTACAGGTCATATACTTGTAAAAAAAAAATAGTAACCAAATGTCCCACTTCCTGACAGCTCATCATTGGATTTCATACTTTACATACCTCTGTTAATCACAACCCAGGTCAGCTTTGTTTCCTTAATGTCTCAATAAACGATCTGCCTGTGAAGGTTTCTAGCCAACAGCGCTGAGGGCTTTACAACGTGACAAAACGCAAGATGCGGCGCAGGGGAAACGCCACAGGTGCCCCCACGGTTGGCTGCGAAGAGGGAGCAGGGAGGGAGGAGCCACACTTCCCCGACTTGGGCTGGAAGTTCAAAGCCAGACTCGCAGGCTGGCTCCTTGCAGCAGCGGAGCTTTCCGCCAGGCCCTTTCCAACCAGCTGGCAGACAGCAGGCACCGCCAATCGCATCACACACCCCGGGGCACCGCCAGGGCCGATCCAGCTCCCAGAACAGGGGCTGGACAGGGCACAATTCTGCCCCCGCCCCCGTGGAGCCCGGGTTCGCCACATTCCCCCCGCGCCCCGGCCCCATCGCGTGCCCGCGGCCTACTCCCTCCCTTCCCCCCGGCGCGGCCCTTACACGGTGACATGGCCAGAGCCGCGCACCACCACCGGGTCGGGCGAGTATTTCAGCAGCTGCTCCTCCAGCGCCCGCTCCTCGTCCTCCTCCTCCTCGTAGATCTCGTCGAAATCCGCCATAGCCGGGCCGCGCTGTGTGTCCGGATAAGGAGCGGGCAGGCGGCTGGGGTCCACCGGCGAGGCTGAGCCGGTGTCGTTGCGGCTCAGGGGCAGGAAGCGCCCGTCATTATCCGGGGAGGGGGAGAAACAACAACATCCGGGCCGCGGCGCCAACGCTAGCGCCGCCCCAGCCGAGGGAACCACAGCAACAGCGCCGCCGCGGCCTCGCGAGAGCTTGCGGGGGCTGGCTGCTGCGCGCGGCCCCGGCTTTCTCGGGGGCTGGGGGCAGCGGTTAGGAACGGGGCGGGGGGAGTGGCTGGGTGGAGAGAGGGAAGAGCGGCGCGGGCGTGACTCCTGGCTGGGATAGTTCGGGCAGGTGTGTGGAGGGGCACTGGTGAGGTGACGAGGGAGGGGCACTAGGGCTGGGAGGTGGCCGGGGCGGTAACTAGAGGAGATGGGCAAATGTTGCCTTTGCCCAGTGGTGGGTTAACGCCCGGACCTAGGCCCGGCCTATCTGGGGACCCCTAAGGAGCGTTGTCACTCTGGCCACGCCCCCTTCTGCTCCTTCCCCCTGCGGCCCCGCCCCCGCCCCCAGCCAGGTTGGAAGGTGATGGAGCCTGTGGTAGAGTGGGTAGATTTGCGTCGTCGTCCACCCCCGTCCCATGGAGCTGGAAATACGACCCCACCCCTCTCCCTTTCCCTGCCACCCCCTGGAGCTGGCCTGAGCCACTCGCCCAAGCCCCCTCGTCCCCCACACAGGGCTGGACTGAGGCCCACCTCTCACCCCTCCTCAACCCCTTTTTAGTAAAACTGGGCATTTGAATAATTTGCCTTTGCGAACTGGTGATCCGTTGCCAAGAGCAAATGAAACAAACGCCCAGTTTTGCCAAAAAAGTTGGGACATCTAGAGCCAAAATGGAAGGTTTGATTACCCTCAGCCAGGGATCCCCAAACTTTTTTGGTTATGTGTCCCCCTTACCTGGTCTGTGTCCACTCCTCCCCCTCCCCCCCAGAAGCCAGGGGCTGCAGTGGAGCTGGGAGTGGGGCCAGAGGTGCGGCTGGAGTGTGGCCAGGAGCAAAACCCAGAGCAGGGCTGGCTAGTGCTCCCTCACCACCCCCCTTGTGGGGGCTGACTTGGGCCCTGCCACACACCCCCAAACATTCCTCTCTGCCCCCCTAGGGGGCACACCCCACACTTTGGGGACCACTGCCCTTGGCTGTGGTAAGAGCCACCCAGGGAGCCTGGGCAACTGGGGAGCCCAGGTCTCCACCTGCTCTGGGCGAGGGACTGGGGAGCCCAAGAGCAGCCCGTGCCCCTGCCCTAGGGCAGATGGAGGGTCCAGGGCCCCCTCTTAATCCAACTCTGGAGGTGGGTAACAGTGCCGAGGGAAGGTGGGGGAAATCCTGTCCACCCTGCTGTGCCCTGATTTCCCATCCCGAGCCCCTCGCTCCACAGACCGCTGCCCTGCTGTGCCCTGATTTGAGGAAGGTGCAATTATGGGGTTCCCAAGTGGAGGCAACAGTTGGAGGTTGACTCATGCCCCAAACCATGAAGGTTCATAGCCTTTTAGATATTCCCTCCACCAGGCTCTCAGAAACGTACAGATTCTTGGCACTGCACCAAGATGAATAGGGTAAAATTGTCACTCATCTCCAACATGGCCAGGTCCCCACATGATGCAGGAGAGTGGAGCATGCTTTGAAGATGCTGTGATGGGCTGGATCACAGAAACCCCCTTGGGAGCTGCCACCTAATGTGCCAAGACTACCTCTGCTCCTGTTTTCCCTGCCAGGTCAGTGGCTACAGCACCCTGGTTTGCTGAAGCCAGACACACCCGTCTGCTCCACCACAGACCCAGGGTCTGAATTACTTGCCCCAAAGCTGCAGGTTTACCTGAAAACAGCTCACAGAAGTGTGCTTGTCTTTAGCACTCAGATGCCCAACTCCCAATGGGGTCTAAACCCAAATAAATCCGTTTTACCCTGTATAAAGCTTATGCAGGGTAAACTCAAATTGTCCGCCCTCTATAACACTGATAGAGAGATATGCACAGTTGTTTGCTCCCCCAGGTATTAATACATACTCTGAGTTAATTAATAAGTAAAAAGTGATTTTATTAAATACAGAAAGTAGGATTTAAGTGGTTCCAAGTAGTAACAGACAGAACAAAGTAAGTCACCAAGCAAAATAAAATAAAATGCGCAAATCTATGTCTAATCAAACTGAATACAGATAATCTCACCCTCAGAGATGCTTCAGTAAGTTTTTTCCTCAGACTGGACACCTTCCAGGCCTGGGCACAATTCTTTCCCCTGGTACAGCTCTTGTTCCAGCTCAGGTGGTAGCTAGGGGATTCTTCATGATGGCTCCTCTCCCCCCTCTGTTCTGTTCCACCCCTTTATATATCTTTTGCATAAGGCGGGAATCCTTTGTCCCTCTGGGTTTCCACCCCCCCTCACTGGAAAAGCACCAGGTTAAAGATGGATTCCAGTTCAGGTGACATGATCACATGTCACTGCAAGACTTCATTACCCACTTGCCAGCACACACATATACAGGAAGACTCACAGGTAAATACAGCCATCTGCAGACAATGGTCCTGGTTAATGGGAGTCATCAAGATTCCAAACCACCATTAATGGCCCACACTTTGCATAATTACAATAGGCCCTCAGAGTTATATTTTATATTTCTAGTTTTAGATACAAAAGTGGTACATTTATACAAATAGGATGATCACACTCAGTATATTATAAGCTTTGTAATGATACCTTACAAGAGACCTTTTGCATGAAGCATATTCCAGTTACATTATATTCACGTATTATCATATTTTTATAAAACCATATAGACTGCACAACATCACAGATGCAACTGAGGATGTCATTACATCAATAAACCTAAGAAAATAAAAAATCCAAGAAAACCCCCCACCATCCCTTTCTCTCACTAATTACATCAGGAGCATTTAACAGAAATGTGTCTTTTCAAACAACGGCGAGGCCTGTGGTGCCTGGGTGCCAGGAATATTCTTGGCCCAGGGCCTGGCTCCAGCAATGTTTGAGGCCGGGTCTCTCCCTCGGCCCTGCATTCCACTCCCAGGCACACACCCCGTGCATACCCCTGGAGATTTAAAACAGCCCAGGGCCCCCACCCACCACTGGCAGCGCAGCACAGCTGAGCAGCTTCCTGCCTGCTCACTCCACGTGGCTGCTGGCCCCTCCCTGCGGCCCCAGGGCAGGGTGGGTCTGTGTCTATGTGCGCTGCTCCCACCCCAAGCACCCCTGTGACCAATAGGAAGCTGCAGGGGCAGTGCTGGGGGTAGCAGCGCATGGAGGCACCCCGGCCTGCCCTGCCTGGGAGCCCCAGGTAAGCACTGCACCCCCCTCCCAGAGCCTGCACCCCCACTCCTTTCCCACACCCCCTCCTGCCCCCAAACTCACTCCCTCCGCACCTCCTCCTATCCCAATCTCCCTCCCAGAGCCTGCACCCCTCACCCCCTCCTGAACCCCCACCCCTTGCCCCAGCCCAGAGCCTACACCCAAACTCCAGCCCAGAGCCTGCACCCCTCACCCCCTCCTATACCCCCACCCTCTGCCCCAGTCCGGAGCCTGCACCCAGAACCCAAATTCCTTCCCAGAGCCTGCACCCCCACCCCCTTTCCACACACCCCCTCCTGCCCCCAAACTCCCTCCCAGAGCCTGCACCCCCGCCCTGCCTCCCAGAGCCTGCACCCACACTCTCTCCCAGAGCCTGCACCCCTCATCCCCTCCTGCACCCTCTGCCCCAGCCTGAAGCCTGCACCCCAGACCTCCTCCCCCACCCAACCTCCCTCCCAGAGCCCAACCTCTCACCCCTTCTGCATCCAAACTCCCTCCCAGAGCCTACACCCCAATCCCCTGCCCCAGCCCAGGGACTGCACCCCACACCTCCTCCCCCCACCCAAACTCCCTCCCAGAGCCTTAGGCTGTTAGGTTCACCACATAATGGTAATTATTTGGGGATTTTGGTGCTAGTTGCTCAATTTGATCCTTTTTTGGATCAAATTGGATCGCTAAATTGGGACAGAAGGGTAAAGGCAGTACCTCTTATCTGTCATTGACTACTTGTGAAAAATTCATTGATTTGGTGGGCCAGAAAGTTAAAATAGTTGCAGAACTTCAACAAGCCAAATATTTTTCAGTTATTGTGGATTCAACACAGTTGATGTTGATCAGCTCACTTTTGTATGCAGATTTGTCAAGTCAGAGGGACAAGTTGTAGAATGATTCATTGGATTTGAGCCTCTAGAGACTTATACAGGTACAAGCCTTGCTGATTGTGTACTTGCAATGACAAACAGCTTGGGTTTGGACATATCTAATTGCCATGGACAAACATGACAATGTCAGCAATATGTTGGGATGATATAACGATCTGCAGGCACATCTAAATCGACTAAACCCTCTTATTGTCTACGTTCCTTGTGCTGCTCATTCTTTAAATTTAGTGGGAGTCAACAGTATTAACAACCGTTGTTCAAATGCAGTTAATTTTTTCTGGTTTCTGCAGTCACGTTATGTTTTCTGTTCAGCCTCTACATATCAATGGAAGCAGGTTTTCCATGATGATAGGAACCACTCATTCTTGACAGTCAAAAGTCTGTCTGACACATGATGGAGCAGTTGGGCAGATTCTACAAGGGCTCTGTGTCAGAACTATAATACAATTCAGCATGCCCTAGAAAGCATGTCAAAAGATATGAACCAGTAACTTGACACCCAACTGGAAGCGGCTTCCCTTCAGAGAAAAATGGAACATTTGGAAACAGCCTTTATGGCACAATTTTGGGACATCATTCTTCAACAGTTTAAAATGACCAGCTTGCAGTTACAGAAAAGTGACATCAACCTGAATACAGCAGTTCATTTACTGCAATCACTACAATTATTTGTGGCTTCTCTACGAGATTAATTTGAGATTTTTGAAAATGCTGCTACAAACCCATGCAAGACTCTTTCACAGAATTATCAAACTGATCTGAATTGTTACTGAAAACGAAAACAGTTAGCAGATGAATCAGGAGGACCTGAGGTTTTACTTGAGGAAAGTCAAAAGTTTTGCACTGAGACTTTTTATGTAGCTTATCTTCATCACCGACAGGATGCCTATAAGTTGTTGAATGACCACTTTGGAGTACTATCTGAAAACAACTTGCTGGACATTTCTGACATTCACAAGCATGCTGCTGAACTTGCTGCAGTTTACCCTGATGACTTGGAACAAAATTTTCCTGATGGACTCATACAATTCAAATTCTTTGTACAGGATGAGCCTGACAAATCTCCAGCCCATTTGCTGCAAGTTTTAAAGCAAAGCGGCCTTCAATCAACATTCCCTAATACGTACATTGCTCTCAGAATTTTCATGACCCTACCAGTTACAAATTGTGAAGGAGCACGTATGGTTTCCAAGCTGGCAAGGATAAAAAATGAACTGAGATCAACAGTGCATCAAAGGCATCTGAATGCCTTGTCTCTAACGGCAGTTGAGTCAGAACTGGCTCGACAAATGGACTTTGATGATATTATACATGATTTTTTTCCTCCCTCAAAATTTAGAAGCAGACAATCATTTAAAAGGAAAGACGTACATTCTTATGATATGTTTTGTATGTTTATTTTTGGGTACACAATGTGATAGATAGTATTATTAAAATGTAAGTGTAATGGGTACATTAAAGAGATACATTTATAGTATATTACTTGTAGCACATTTTTTCCATTGCTATGTACTGATGTTACTGGGAATGATATGCAAAGTCTGGCTGTAATTAGTTTCCTAAACTACTCTCAGTTCAGTAGATGGGATACAAGTCACAGATTCAAAATGACACCAACATGTAATCTCTTTAAAAGAAATGTGAAATTTTAAGGGCATGCATGGAGTCTTTGTATTAATGCATTTTGATACATTTGTGTTTTTAATGGGGTGGAGGGGTCCCAGGTGTTTTGTGCCCAGGGCCCCAATAAATCTTAATCTGCCTCTGCCCATGCCCTTTAGCTATCTATAGCAACCGTGGGACTATTTCATCACCCACATGGCAACATTGATGAGAGGGCTTTTTTTAAGCACCATTTTTTCTTTTAAAGGTGAATGGCCCAGTTTGCACCCTTTTTTCTTCTTCTTTATTAAGTATGAAGCAGGGCAGGGGTTTTCCTGTTTGTTTTTTACCTTAAAATATCAAGTTTTTTGCCTTCGCTGGTTTTGCTGGATTTCTTGTTGGAGGACCAGAGAAATGGAACTGGAGCTTTGTTAGCCCTCATTCAGTACCCTTCTGCTTCAACTCTAAACAATGAGAACTTTTCAATCAGGTTTTGGATTAAATAGTTGCCTTAAAAAAAGCAAATGAAATACAATTTGTCAGAAAATCTCTTCCACGCTCAGTTATTTAGATTTCACTTTCTTGGTACTGGTGATGTCATAATCTTACTAGTTCTTCAATAATACATAGTGTCTTCCAGGAAGAACACTAGTGACAAGATTTGCATTTATAATGTGCTTAAAAAAGCCCCCAAACAATTAGAAGACCTTCCCCACTCCCCACAACATTTAGGACTCTATACATTTGTTGGGTTTTTGTTTTAAAAAAAAAAGCTTTTGGTTTTTCCTTTGCACCATCAACACTTGTCAAAACTGGAAGTTAATGTAAAGGGTGCAAAATTCTAGCAATATAATAAGGCTTTTAGTAACAGAATGTTGGCTGTTGTGGGATTTAGTGGGAACAGGATGGCATTTTAGAAAGGGAGAATTATCTTTGGTTTGGACAGAGTAAACTAATAGACAATGAAGCGTGCAGAAACATTTAGATCCTGTGCTTAGGTGATGGGTCTATAGCCTTTGTGTAATAGGCTGCCATGAAAGGGTGAATTGATTGAGAATATTGATTACCAATTTGCTGCCTGTATCTCACAGAAATGGATTTCACCTACTATTTTCAACAGGCATTTATGATAGTCACTGATAGAAATGTTCTTTATGTGTTGGCTGCTGTCCAAAGGCTACACTGGGGTGTGACATAAGTTCCATTGTAAAACCTGATCATATTGTTGTTCTGGGGGTTGCATGAAACCTTGGTAAAGTGGTAGGTGTAACACAGCTGCCTTTCATTCAGGATAAATATAAAAAGTGATTAAGCTTTTTTACAGAATAGATAGCTTTGATAGTAGGAGGTACTGCTCAAAACACAGGCCACATGCAAGACCAACTAGGAATCTAAGGCTTGGTCTACACTTATAAGTTAGGTTGACATAGGTATGTTGGTCAGGGGTGTGAAAAAACCCACCCCCGACTGACACAGTTATGCCGACCTAGCCCAGAGTATAGATGCAGCTGTGTCAATGAAGAATGTTTGTCTATATAGCTAACTTAATTTGGGGGGGGGGAGGGGTCTTCCACTGACAGAAAAAATGCTTTTCTTGCCGTAGGCTGCATCTGCACTAGTGGGTTATGGAGACACCTTCCAACTTCTGGAGCAAATGAGGCAGGCAACCTCATTTCTGGTATTTCCTAACTTTTGAGTGCTTGACTTTACAAACTTAATAATGTTCTTTTAACATAGTTTCTGTGCAGTTTTTTTCAGTTTAAAAAAAAAAACGCTGAAAAAACAGAACTTCTGTTCTGTGGCATCATGTTGACACCCATATGGTTCATCAGCTGATTTGGAACCTTTAGATCCACTGCACAGACCTTTGCCACTTGAACTAACAGAGCAAATCATAGCAGTAGTAAGTTGACATCCTCTGTGTGGATTAGTCCTAAAAGGGGTTATGACACACACTTTGCCAGTGGGTTTCACAGATATTTGATAGCAGAGGAATGGTGAGACTCTGGATTCTTGCTTTCCATTTCAGGCTCTGGAGGGCAATGTGTCCTAATGGGCAATGATTCTTCTGCTTGTCCCCTTATGTCTTGTCCTCTCCATCCTGTCCCTTTCTTGTCTCTTTCCCCACCCCTGACTCCTTATCACAGTCTCATTCTTCTTGCCTACTCAGTCCAAGTCTCCACTTCTCATCCCAGTCTCGTTTCCCAACCAATCCTAGTATCCATTTCTGAATCATGCTCAGTGAGAACAGGATCTTTGGAGATTTTCTCTGCTAAACCCCAAGAATTCTCTACTGAACATGCAAACTGTGATTTTTCAAAGGCTTACAACTTGGCAAAAATTGGATGAATTTTCATGGGGATGGCAAAAGGCACATCCCTGACACACAGCGCCTGCCTCCCCACTATCAAATTTCAAGTCTCTTCTCCAAAGCACAGGGTTCTAGCACTTCTCAAAGGAAGGGTTGCCCAAAATAATTTAAATGTCAAAACAATCTATTTTCCCTTGCGTCATTCTTGGAAAAGCGTTAACCTTTTTGACAAACTTCAAAATAATTGTCAGTGGCAGACACTTGGCATGGAAAATTTTCACCCAAACACTTAAAATTGGGCAAAGTTTTAGACAACTGAAAACAGTCTTCTAATTGGGAGTGTCGGGCAACCTTAATATAAAGTACTTATGTGACCCTATTAACATGGTATCTGAGCACCTCACAATATTTTATGTAGTTATTCTCACAACACCCCTGTGCATAAGGAATTGCTATTATCCCCATTTTACAAATGGTGAACTGGGGCACAGAGAGGCTAAGTGACTTGCCCAAGATATCTATTGGAGCAGGAAATTGAACCTGGATCTGCTGACTTCTATGCTAGCACCTTAACCACCTGACCATTTTTCCACTACCAGCCCTGCTTACAATGACTTTCAGTAGATTAAATGCAAGCAACTCAGACCTGTCACTCCCCTGGGAACACTATGAACAACTAGTTTTGTATTAGCATCTTGTATTTATAAGGCACCTACTACATTGGTATCTAAGTGCCAGTAGTTGGACTGGAAATCCTGTGTAAAGGTGCAGGGGCTATGGCAAAAATATACATGTGATAACTTAGGGTATTACTAGCATTTCCCTTTCCAACACCCAATGTATTTGTTTTCAACATCTATCTTGAGTTGCTGCAGTAAGCTGTATTCCCACCTACCAAGATCTTAACTACCAATAAGTGGTTACCTCCTTTCTTCTTCCTTCTTTTTTCCTGTCCCTGTTCCCTTCCCCCTGTTTTGCTTCTTTTCCTGTGCCCTCTTTCTTCTTCTCTTGCTCCATGATTTCTTTCTTTTTCTTCTGTTTCTGTGCCTTATTGCTTTCCCTTTCTTCTTCCATTCTTCTCCTTGCTTCCTGGCCTTATTCCTTCCCTTCCTTCATGCTTTCTGCCATACTCATCTTTAACTTCTTCCTCTTTACCTCCCCCTTGCCTCTTCTTTCTTTGCCTCACTCCTTCTCCCATACTTGTAAAGATCTTCCTCTTTCCTTTGTTTCTCTCTATCATTTTTCTTGCTAATTAGCAAGGATATGGGCTTCTAAAGAGAAATTGCTTCATTCAAGAAGGGCATGAAAGAACAAACAGCAGGTCCAGGAGTAAACCTGTACTTTAAACTCCTCCTACTGCCAAGCAGCAGAGCAAAGCTGTCAGCAACAACTTCTTTTTTCAGGCCTGACCCTGATTAGTTATGAGAAGTGGGGAGGGGGAGTTAAAAGAAAAAGTGGGTGGCAACTGGCAAGGAAAAGGGCACAGAGAAGGGAGAGGAAAAAGCTGGGGGGGGAGGGGAGCAAGAGAGGGCTAAAGGGAACTTATATTCACACACATCATGGTGCAGTTCAGCTGATACAAATACAGAATTGTATAAAACCTCTCAGGCTTTCCACATCCAAGCTGTCACAAATGCTCCTGGTTCTTCATCTGTAACTGCTACAGAATACAGTCAAACTTCACAATAACACGCCCCGCAATAACGCGAATTCAGATATAACGCGATCATAAGTTGGCTCCCCTTTAAGGCCGTAATACTGTTCGCGTTTTGCCAGAATACTTTTTTTACGACATTTATAAATAAACCGCGTTCTTCCGGTCTTATAGGATAAAGTGACTCGTGGCCATTGCAGGCCCATTGCACTTAGTTCTCGGGTTGTACATGTGTATGGTGTTTGCCTATGAACTTGTTATTAATTTCCTATATTTTTAAAAATATTTTACCGTTATGGATACGCCAGTTCGCAAACGCAAGTCGTTTTCTGCCCAAGAGAAATTGTACGCCCTAAATCAACTAAAGAAGGGCAAACAACAAACTCAGCTTGCTAGAGATCTAGGAATTAGCGAGTCCACTCTGCGAGGGTGGAAAAAAGAAAAAAAGCTTCGTAGCCTACCCTGCATTCTTGAAGAGGAAACTGGTTTACAACGTAAAAAAGGTCAAGTTTGCTAATGATGAAAGCCTAGTTTCAGCCTTGTACCAATGGTTTGTCCAGGCTCGCTCAGAAGGAGTTCCCATTT
This sequence comes from Platysternon megacephalum, assembly GCA_003942145.1. NCBI lineage: Eukaryota > Metazoa > Chordata > Testudines > Platysternidae > Platysternon > Platysternon megacephalum. The sequence continues at coordinate 5,962,287 of QXTE01000007.1, read as the reverse complement.
CTGGCCCTGTTCTGAAAGCTCAAGCAGAGAAATTTGATCGCCTTATCAATGGAAATTAATCCAAATTTAAGGCAAGTAATGGCTGGCTGGACAGATTCAAGAAAAGGCACACTATAAGACAAGTTCTTGTGTCTGGGGAAATCCGCTCAGCTGATAAAGAGACTGACGATTCCTACCCAATTGAGCTTAAAAAGTTGCTGGAGGAAGGTTGCTACACAGCCGATCAAGTTTACAACTGCAACGAGACTGGTTTATGCTTTAAAATGTTACCCGATCACAAACGAGTCACAAACGAGAAGGCTTTAAGCAGAGGAAGGACCGAGTCATTCTCTTGTTTTGCATCAACAAGTCTGGCAGCCACAAAGTCAGACCTCTGATGATTGGAAAAGCGAGGTCTCCCAGATGTTTTCATCATGTTAATATGAAGGCCCTTCCCTTTGAATACACCAACAGCAAGAATGCATGGATGAATAGCTCCATATTTAAAGACTGGTTCCATAAAACTTTCGTGCCAGCCGTTCGGGCTCATTTGCAAAAACTCAAGCAGGAGGAAAAAGCTCTCCTCCTGCTGAATAATTGCCCTTCCCACCCCCCAGCGGAAAATCTTGTCAGTCGTGACGGCAAGATTAAAGTCTCTTATCTCCCAAAGAACACTATGTCAGAAATCCAGCCACTGGACCAAGGCATCATATTGGTATTTAAGCAAAACTATCGTCGTGAAATGATCAAGCGGATGGTAGCGGATAACAACTCCTCTGTCGACACATCACTGGCATCACTCAACTTGAAAGAAGTCTGTCACCTCGGCGGGAAAGCCTGGGATGCTATCTATACACGTTGCATTGAACGATGCTGGATAAAGGGTCTTGGTCCAGCTTTTCCGTCATCTACACACGATGATGGTAACGACGACGAGCCTGAATTTACAAGATTCATTGAAGATGACGTACATTTAGCCGAAGAAGCACTCAGAGAATATGAGCACAGTCATCATGATATCCTCAACTGGTTTTCAGCAGATGACATCTGCCCCATATATGAACACATCTCAGATGATGAAATTGTTGCAAATGTCAGCGGGAAGAATGAAGCTGCACCACCAGAGCCCAAAACCAGTGGCGCTGACGACGACAATGATGATGGCACCTCAACTCCCCCACCAAAAGTGTCCGAGGCAGTAAAGGACCTAGAAGCCAGTTTGAGGTGGCTGGAAACTCAAGACGTGGACAGCGTCAAAATCCTCCAACTCAGATGCATTCTTGACTTTGCTAGAAGCCAACAGTCTGCAGCAAATAAGCAGACCACACTAGATAGCTTTTTCAAGGAAGTGATGAAATTTAAAATTATGGAGTCATGCAACCAGATTGACTTTGCACTCTGCGCAATGATTAGTATAGTCAATTTCACGTTTCTTTCATGTACATGTAATTAAATGACTACTTTTGTGTTTAAAACAATAACCGTTGTTGTTTTTTACAAGACTTAAACTGACCGGCTTGAAATGGTAAATTTTCATAACCCCGCTATAAAGCGACCCCGCATTTATCGCGATCGAATTTTTTGGACCCCAATTATCGCGTTATAGCGGGGTTTCACTGTACATCCTTTCCCCTGCCATTTCTTCTGCTGAAACCCTGGCTTATGCCCTAGGCATCTCTGGCCTCCCTAATTCTTGCACAGCTCCCCACACGCCTATTCAAAGTGTCACTGATACTTATTTAAACTTCCTTGCCTTGATTACTTGCATTGGCTTTGGATAGCCTTCAACATAAAATATATGGCCCAGATCCGCAAAGATATTTTCAGGATGGAACTGAGAGATATCAAAAGCAAGAGAGAAAGAGGAATGATAGGGATAAGATGATGAAAGATGTGTAAAAACAAAAAATAACACCCCGCCCCAAAAAAACTAAAATAGCTTCTATACAAGAGTGAGATGAGAATCGCAGGGGATCATTATCATCATCATGTTCCTATTACGCCTCTGGCGTTTAGGGCAGTGACGAAGCTCCTCCACGCCTGTCTGTTTCTGGCAAGTCTTTCAATGGTTGCCCAGCTGTTCCCCAGGTTTTTCAGCTCGGCTTCCACAGCTCTTCGCCATGTTGTTTTTGGGCGGCCTCATTTTCGCTTGCCTTCAGGTGTCCATCTTATTCCTACTCTGGTGATGAAATCAGTTTCCATCCGAAGCACATGACCGATCCATCTCCAATGCCTCCTGGCAATGATGGTGCTCAGATCCTCTTGGCTGCACTGTGTCAATAGATCTTGGTCTGAGATTGTTCTGGGCCAAAGGATAAGGACGATTTTTCTGAGGCAGGTTGTATGCAATGAAGACAGTTTGGACATGTCATACTTTCTCATTCCCCAGCATTCTGCACTATAAAGTAGTGTTGAAAGTACATATCTCTGATAAATCTTGAGTTTGGGTTTGGTGTTGTATTTTGATGATTTCCAGACTGTATTTAAGTTCCTGAAGGTGTTCCTGGCTTTACTGATTTTGTTCCGGATGTCCTGGCTTGTTCCACTGTCCTGGCTGATGGTGTTGCCCAAGTATGTGAATGTTTCTACATTGGTGAGAACATAATCCTCTATCCGTACTGGTGATAGTGAGGCAATATTAAAGGTCATGTTATCTATCTTATTGCGGTTGATTTTCTGTACAATTTACTGGCTGAATGCGTTGAGTCAAGTTGTTTTTTCTTGTAAATGGTGTTGGGTATGTGATAGGAAAGCGACATCATCTGCGAAGTTTAGGTCTTCAAGGGATGAGAAGAGTGTCCATTTAATGCCTCTTGGCATGTCTTCTGTTGTATGCCGCATTACCCTGTCAATGGCAATGTTGAAGAGGATTGAAGACATGACACATCCCTGACATACTCCTGTTTTGACTTACAAACTGAGCTCACTGTGATCAACACTGCATGTAAAGTTGAAATAGAAGCTTTTGATTACGTTGATTATACAGAAAGGAATTCCATATGCCCGCAGAATGCGCCATAGCATTCACAGGACCAGCCTATCAAAAGCCTTCTCAAAGTCTGTGAAATTTATGTAGAGTTGCCGTTGCCATTCTAAGTACTGTTCTATTATGTTTCGTAGAGCGAAGATCTGGTCTGTGCATCCACGCCCTTTCTGAAAACCAGCTTGCTCTTTTCTGAGAATTCTATCAACTGCCTCTGATATACGCTGGACTATGATCTTATATAGTACTTAGCTTGGCACAGATAAAAGTGTGATACCACGCCAGTTATTACAGTCACTGAGAGTTCCTTTCTTTGGTATCTTCACTATAACCCCATTGGTCCACTCATCTGGCACTTTTTCCCTTTCCCAGACTGCTGTAAATAGAGGGGCCAGGATAGATACTGCTAATTTAGGATTTACCTTGAACAATTCTGTATTTGAGTTATCCTTGCCAGGAGCTTTCCCATTTTTTAAGGATTTGATGGCTTGAATGATCTCTTTCTTAGTTGGGGTGCCTGTGGTGATATCAAGATCTTCTTCTGCCTCCTGGATGTTTGCTTCCTCCTTAGGTAGCTTCCTGTTCAGCAATTCTTTGAAATGCTCTGTCCAGCGCATTTCTTGTTCTTTCTCGGTTGTTAGTAGGTGTCCTTGTTTGTTCCTGATGAGAGTGTTTGTTGGTGTCTGCCGTTTACCACTGATAAGCCGCGTCATTTTGTAGATGGTTCCTTGTTCACCACGAGCAGCTGCATCCTCTGCTTGTGTTGCCATATTATCAATATAATGCCGTTTGTCTGCTCTCACAAGGTGTTTGACCTCCCGGTGTGCCTTGCTATACTGCTCGTGGTATTTGTCCTTTAGCTTCTGGGATTGTGTGTCTAAAACTTTTTTCTTCAGGGCTCGTCTGGTTTCTATGGCGTTCCATGTGCTGGGTGTAACCCACTCCTTCCTTCTCTTCTGCCTGTAGCCTAGACAGGCTTCACTGCTCTGTTTATAAATTGCTGGTACTTTGTCCCACTTCTTGTTGATCTCCTCATCTGCATTCCCCTCCTCTTCATCAAGGTCTGCAAGTGCTTGAAACCTGTTCTTTAACTGCAGAATGAAGGCTTTCTGTATTTCAAGGGACTTTAGCTTGTCAATATCATAATGTCTATTTGGTGGACCCACACTTCTCAGTTTTAGCTTGATGGAGGCAGTCACAAGGTGGTGTTCACTGCCAACATCTGCACCCCTTCTCACTTTCACATCTGTCAGTGAGCATCGTCATTTGCCTTTGATCATGATATGGTCAATCTGGTTCTTATCTCTGCCATTTGGAGAACACCATGTCAGCTTGTGAATTTCATGATGTTCAAATAGGGTTCCGCCAATGACTGGATCATTCATATTACCGAAATCAACAAGCCTTTCTCCGTTTTCATTCATGGTGCCACACCCATGTCTTCCCATTGCTCTGTCGTTGTTTTGTGTTGTCCTTACCGACCTTGGCATTCAGGTCTCCCATGACAATAGTTAGGTCGTGGCGTGGTACTCTCTCTAATGCCATCTGTAGTGTAAGGTAGAATTTGTCCTTTACTTCTTCATCACTGTCATTTGTCGGTGCATAACACTGAATCAGGGTGATATTATTATGTTTCCCTTTCAGTCTGGCTGTCATAAGTCTGCTGCTGATGGATTTCCATTCAAGCAGGGAATGCTCCACTCCCTTCTTCAACAGGATGGCAACACCCTCATGGTGTTGTCCATCATCCCATCCAGAAATCAGCAAAGTTTCTCCCGAGGCTGTTGTTAATCTTCCTGATCCCGTCCATCTGCTCTTGCCGACACCCAGGATGTGTAAGCTGTAGCGTCTCATCTCTGCTGTGACCTGAGCTAGCTTCCCTGCTTCATTCATTGTCCGTACGTTCCAAAAAACAAGTTTGGTTTTTGTCTTGGTGTTGAGCACTTCAGTTTTCAGGCCAGTGGCTTCTTTTCGCCTTTCACCACTGGCAGTTATTCAGGTCATTGAGTCCTGAAGGCCATCACACACAATAATGGTCGATTTCTCTGTTGCTGTTTCCGTAACATATTTTGTTTTTTTACGGGACAGGGTTGTTAGCCCTCTGCCTAACCCCCAACCTGGAGGACCAGGGTGTCTGTTTTGTCTGGCCTCTCCCCCACAGACCAATCTGGCATGGTTGAACCTACCAGGAGCAAAAAGTCCCCGCCAATACAGACTCTGGGGATCGTTAGAGCATGCAAGCTGTCCCGCCACAACAAGGCACGGACACTAGTGGACAGAAGTGTGGGGGATAGGAGCTAGAAAATCTACAAGAAGAAAAGTTTGTGTCACAGAGGCAGAGAAAGAAAAGACGGCTCATGTTGCCTAGTCAAAATATAGCAAGTATCTGAGTTCAGATAAGGAAGGGAAGGGAATTCATTAAGGGGGTAAGGTATAAAAGTCAACAAATCAGAAAAAAGAGGTGGACAAAGTATGTCTAGGGAGAAAGATAAACAGTGCCCACACCCCAAGAAATGATAGTGATGTTGGAAGAGAGACTTTACTTACCTAGCTATCTGAATTGAAAAGTAGGATAGCAAAATTCAAGGCCTGCAGTACATCTCAAATGGTATCAACATCATTTTGTTTGAAAGGATAGAAGGAGAAAGTAGACACTACTTTAGATCAGATACAAATGAACATGAATTAACTGGTTGAGATCTTGGAAACTGTAGGTAATAGCTGGGCATCAGTGCTCACAAAATGTCAGAGTGATAACACTAAACGTGGGGAAGGATGAAAGCAGCAGGAAAGAAGAATAGACTTGAAAAAGGCAGACTAATGAAAAATAGGAAAACTTAATACGTAAGGTTCCATGGAGAAAGAAATTGATCATCAAAGGGGTCTGACGGTTTTCTTCTCAAGGTACCAATAAAAACAATCCAAAATAGGGAAAACAGGAAAAGGAGCTAAAGGTCAATGCAGTTTAATTATATAACATTAAACAAACAAAAAATCCAAACTATGAGCAGAAAAGTAAAAAGGGTTGAGTTTAAGGTATTAATAAAGACATGGAGGGGCACAGTCAAGAAAGGAAAAAGTAGATACAATTCCCTGTTAGCCCAGTAAAAAGAATCCATGTCATGTAATCAGAGAATTGATGTAATTTCCCTGTCTAGGTTTGCTTATCTGTTTATGTTGATGCATCCTTTAGTTTGCAATCTCCTTATGAATCTACAGTTATGTGTATAAAAATGCTCTTTGTAAACAAAAAAGGGAAGAGATACTCTCAACTGAGGCTTGATTTTGAACCATTGAAGTTTACAGGTGTTTTGTCACTCACTTTAATGGTGCAGAACTGGGCCCTTACAGCAAAGAGATATGAGAGTAGATTCAATTTTCTTCATGTTTTTCTCTGTCCTTTTTGCTCCGGTCAAGTCATTTATTCTGTTTTTCCTTTATAATATAAGAAGCTAGACCTTGTATGTCACACTAATGAGGAGAGGGTTCAAAAGGTATTTATGTAGAGGTGTCGTCTCTTCTTGAAAGAGACTCTTTATAAGCCCCATGTAAAGTACAGTAAAGAATAGATCCCTTACAAAGAAAAAAGCAGATATGCTCCTTTTCGATGCCCTTAAAACAGGGATAGGCAACCTATGGCATGTGTGCCGAAGGTGGCACGTGAGCTGATTTTCAGTGGCACTCAGACTGCCCGGGTCCTGGCCACCAGTCCGGGGGGCTCTGCATTTTAATTCAATTTTAAATGAAGCTTCTTAAACATTTTAAAAACCTTATTTACTTTACATACAATAGTTTAGTTATATATTGTAGACTTATAGAAAGAGACCTTCTAAAAATGTTAAAATGTATTACTGACACGCAAAACCTTAAATTAGAGAGCGAATAAATGAAGACTCGGCACACCACTTCTGAAAGGTTGCTGACCCCTGTCTTAAAATATAGTGAAGAATAGATCCCTTGTAACTTCAGATCTGTGGACTGGTGCAGTTGGATGCTGCCGCTCTTAAGGACCACATGACACAACACATTATTGAGGGTAGAATCCCCTAATCCAGAAAGAATGTGTAATATGCCCGACTTAAAGAACTACTTGTGTTCCACGTTATATGCTGCCAAGATAAACTCTCAGATGCTTTTAAGCATTCCACTGATTTTTTTCCTGTTCTTAGTATTAAGAATCACTGAAGTAGGGAATGTGTGTGGTCACTTATTTCATAAGAGAGAGCTATAATATGACAGAGTCCTTGCTTACTTTGTTTGTGATCACACCATATTATGCACACACACAAAAAGGCACCTGTGAAATGTTAGGTGTTCTTGCAAAAATGTTCATCACCTTCACATGTTTTCGTATATTTTTGTTCATGTTAGGTCTGCAAAGTTTAAAATATATTTTTAAAACCAAACATGCGACAGTCCTAATGCGAGTTCAAGATTTTAAGAAGTCCTTTAAAAATGACAAATGTACAATGCCAAATCATTACCTCCTGAAGATCATCTTTAAGAACAACATATTTTGGAATTGCTGAAAACAGTTGTCAATGGACACTTTGGGCCTGATTCTCACATCACTCTGGCAGTGTAAAGGGACCTTAAAGTGAGTGTAAATTTAATGTATAGACACATTTAAGTGGAACTTCAATATGATTAGCAAAAACCCCAGGGTGAAATCCTGGTGCAATTGAATTCTATGGCAAAACTCCTCTTTACTTAATAGGGCCAGGTTTTCACCTCCATCCTTTATTTTCCCTCCTTGTTTTCACATCCTTTGATATCTCACTGGATCGTTCATATTTTTCTGGAAGACACTGTTTTTGTCTTAGCAAATATGACTGAATCTCTAAAACAGTTACTCCCATAGATAGCAAGAAACTGGAATAAATATTAACTACTTAACCCCTATCACTGGACTGCAAATGGGCTGATTCTTAAAATTAATAATATAAGATTTTTTTTTTATATGAAGAAAATAAACTTTTTAATCTCTTCTAAGAAGAAGGAAACAAAACTGGGTTGTCTGCTTTTATATGGCAAAAAAATTCAATGTAAAACACTTTAGGAAAATTGTATACTTGGATCCATCTTTCCTTGAAAATATCAAGTGTCAATGTTTTAATTCTTAATACAGTTTACAGCCTTTTTATAGACAAATGCATTGTACTATACCACCCACATCTGTCCAATCTGTTAAAAAATGAACTACATATTCCTTCAGGATTGAGAGCATAATTATTTCCCTGTCAGATTACTATGACAAATTACATTATAATTACTTTCCTATTAATTACTATGACAAGTTTTGATCTAGAGGGAATAGCAAAAGATGACTTTGTTCAAAATTGTCAAAATATGCACAGTTAAGATTTCCTCTGCACTTCCTTTTTGTTCATTAATATTTGAGTATACTAATGTATTTGTACCTATTATTTGCAAGCAGTCTTAAATCTCTAATAACTGTTTATGCCAGAGATGACAGTTCATTTTCTTCTGTGCATCTCTAAATTCAGAACTTTTCCCCTATGACTCTAAGGAAATTAATTTTCTTTCTGATCAAGCAGGGTCTGATCCAGTGAGACATTAACAAGTTTATAGAATATTTGAACATTTAATAAGAAACCCTAGTGATGAGTTATAAGACAGCATCTCACAATGTAAAGCTTCATGAAGACTAATGCAAATGTAGAACTTACTGTGATACTGGTTATTGGAAACATAAAATCCCAGAATACCTCAGTAGGTGAGAGTATGTACTTCTTCAGATAGCATTCAGAAAATCTATGGAATTCCTCACTACTGGAGGTCAGAACCAAAGGAACAAATTCTGCTCTCATTTATGCCAGTGTAAATCCAAAATTACTCTGGACTTACACTGGTGTAGTTGAGAGCAGAATTTGGGCCAAACTTCATATGTGGATTTTAAAAGGGTCTGAACAATATTATTTATAATCACACCTGCTTAGAAAAGGGTTGCTGGTCTCATGCTTCAGGGTATCAGCTGATCCTCACAAGGACCTGGAGGAATTCCTTTCCACCACCACCAGCCCCCCATATAGTGTTGGCCAGTACTGGAGGCAGGATACCAAACTTGATAGACCATTGGTCTGATATAGTTTTAAAAATTCTGCATTCCTATCCTGGGAAGATGTTTAAAATAGTTTTTAATACTATAATGAATGTGGAACCAGGACATATGATGGACTAGGTAGAAGTAAGGAATGGTTAATGGGTTCCAGGAAATCAGACCAGGATTCATGCGGTAAGTAAGCTGTATTTTGACAAGAGATGAAGTAACTTACTCCCTCCTCAGAGCAAGGGGAAAACAGGGAAGAATTGTATCTAAGACACAATTCCTTCCTGGGGCTTATTTTGTGGTGACACATTTGAATGCCAATCTTTAATCTGGGCTGAATGTAATGGCTCAGTCTAGCCCATAACCCATATGCATCCTCATACTGATGAAACAAACTCTTTATCTATAGTATGTAATGTCTCCCAGTGTTAACACACACCCATAAAAGGCCTGTGCAGAATTAAGGGTGCTGCAACCCTGTTTTTTGCGGTTATTTTTTTTTAAATGTTTCTATTGGGAATCCAGAAAAATAGGTATATTCAGGAATGCATTTAGGATAATAAATATAAATCAACAAAAATATGTGCCTTCAAAACCACCTTCAGAAGGTGAGAGTATGGATGGAATCAGTTGTTCTAGGTGAAATCTTGGAAGGGGGAGAGAGGACTTCTGGAGAAAATTCCATAAGTGGATGTGGTAGCAAGGAGAAGAGGTGCAGCTAGAAAAAAATTGGGGGCCTATCTGAAATGCTGGCAGTTCTGTCCAAAGCATCAGGCCTGAAGTGGCAGAGCTGTTTGGCTATTCTTTATTCCATCACTGCACGTAGCTATAATATTCTTCCATCAGTGTATAATTGGACCTCCTCACACCTGCTGAAGGGGGAAGAGGCCACACATATAGTTCATGGGTTTTGTATCCCACCACACCTTGAGATGACATAGGAGTAGATCTTTCTACCCAAGTTGTTTTCCCTAACTGCAGAGATGAAGTGAGACAATAAGGCACATTCCAACTTGGGTTAATTTTCTCATTAAGAGGATAAAAACAGGTTTCAGGAAGCTCACCACTGTTTGTGGGAACACATCAGAAAACATGTACTAGAATCACCCTGGGAGCAGGAGAAAAACCTGGACTGTAGAAGTCCTTATCCACCAGAGGAACTCTGGCTGCTGGTAAAAGGTGACCAAGCTGCAAATGTTTCCTTGCCTTAAGAATTATTAAAGTATGTTTGTTTCCCCTGACTCAAAAGACTTGTTTGTAACCCTGAGAGGCCTTTCAGGAAGCAGCCGTGGCTAGTGCAGGGGACTGGGAGTCTTTGGTTCTAACCCTGAGCCTGTCACTGACTTTGCTGTATGATCTTGAAAAAATTACTTACAGTCTGCTTCTGCTGTCTTTACAATGAGTGAAACCACAGCCTCCTTTAAGTCAGTGACAAAACTCTCATTGGCTTGAATGGGGCCAGGATTTCACTCAGTTAGTAGAATCTTAATATGCAAATATCTTTTCCATGCATGAATCTAGGAAGGATGATTTGGGCTATTGTGTATTTTGTAGCCCTGTGTGATGAAGCAAAGAAACCAACCGCTGGCACGGAAGGGATTAAAGAGAGCCTTTGGGCCCAGTTAGCCCTGCCCCATTTTCCTGCAGCCAATACCAGGCCTGGAAGGGGAAGAAAAGGAGAGAACCTGGCTCATTTGGGGCTGATGGGTGAAAACCCAGGAGCTAGCTACTTCCCCATCTGAGGGGAAGGATTATGACCCTGCCAGCCAAAGCAGCCACCAGGAAATAAGTATCATCTCCCTGGCTAAAGGAGACTTGGGAGCACCTGGCCTAAGAGATAACTGGATGACTGAAGCACAGAGACCTCATGGAGTCTGGCCCTACCACACTTATGGCTGCTCCACCTGGAGGAACCTAGAACCACAGCAGGATGCTGTCTAAGGTCCATGAGGGAGTGCTACCAAAGACAAACCAGCACAGTGACTTAGATTACAGGGGCCCCACCCCAAACTGAAGGGACAGTGGTAGTGTCAAGGCTGAATCCCCACTCTGTCACTTTTGAGTGCAGGAAGTGGGGGCCTGCAAGGATTTTAAAAATGAATACTTGCCACTCCAGGCTTGTATTATACTCCCAAGGTTAAAGCTTTTCTCTGACCTTGGCTTGGTAAATGCTGCCACCACCCAAATGCAAAAAAAAAAAACCCTTTGAACCCAGGAAGGAGCACTTGGGAATTTCTCCCTGTGGGATACCCTCAAGCCCTTTCACCCCCCACCTCCGGGGAAGAGCAGAGAAAGAAAAACAAAGGAAATTAGCTGTGGCTACCAGCTAATCAAACAACATGCACAAACCTCTTAGGACACCAAAAATCCAATCCTGTTCTTAAAAAAGGGTAAATTACAAACAAAAAGAAAACAATTACAGCTGATACATAGGCTTTTTGCTAGATCTTAAAAGAAATAATTATAAAAATTAAGCCCCCAAAATAGCTTTCTTGGGGTTTCAGCTTAAAGGTTACAAGCAAACAAAAGCATCAGGGGTTAGCACAGAGGAGATCCACAAGCCAAAATAAGAAATAAACCTGATTGTGTCTAACTAAACATTCTCTATCCAAATTATTTCTTCTAGGTATGGAAGATACTTTTCCATACCTAGTTCAAACCTTACACAGCATTTCTGCTTATAGCATTGTTGCTCCATGTCCCTGCAGCCCAGAGAACAACAGACAAAGAGAAAGTTTCTTTCCCCATTTTTAAAAAGTTCTAGCCTTCCCATTGGCTCTTTTGGTCAGGTGCCCACTTTTTCTTTCTTTACCTGGGGGACTTTTTAACCCTTTACAGGTAAAGCAAGTAGAGAACAGCCACCAAGAGGGATTTTACAGCTGGTTGGCTGGGTGTCCATCAAAGGGAGCTAAAGTAGCCTGGGGCAGTGGATGTAGACTCCCTGCTGGGAGGTCCCCTATTCAAGGGTTGACTTGCCCACAGCTCTGGGCTGGAACCTAGTGGAGTGGGAGGGCCCAGGTCCCCCTACCCTACTGCCTTAAAGACTGGGGCATCTTAAGCAGGGAAGCCAGGATCTGGAAGTTAAGAGTTCCAATCACTAGGCTGCCTGGACCTCAAAGCTCCCTGTTACACCCTGAAAGTATATAATTCTATAGAATGAACTGAATTGTTTTGTTTCCTTACCCTGAAACAGGCCACTTTTTAAAACTAAACCTTAGAGACTCCAAATTCTGCTCTCAGTTGCATCAGTCTGAATAACTCCAGACTAACTATGACTTACCTTCATGTATCTGAGAGTATCATCTAACTTGTGACCCATTCAGGACCAGATAAATCCTGATAGGATTATGACTTACACATTGCAGTATTAATTTAATTATACACTAATATATATATATATAATGTGCCTGAATGTTTAGTCCTTTTTCTAAGCTATAGTATGTCAGAGATGGGCCTGAGCTGTAAGGCTGGGGTTATTTGATTCTGAAATTTCCTAAAGTTTGGGGAACTTCTTCAATGCTCTTGTGTGTTCAGCTCTCTGGTTTTAGTCTGTTCGATCTATGACACCAGTATTTTGGTTTTTATACAATTTATGATTGAAATACTCTCTGTTATGTCTTCTAGTAGTTCAGATTCTGATCTCTGGATTACTGCCAATTTTATCTTTTCCATTTGAATCTATTTTTTAACCGATAAAAATAGCATTCTGATCACTATATACAGTGTGTCTGGCCTTCTTTCATTCTGTTCCCATTAGAGTTTAGTGTAGGGTTCAAAACTAACAGATTAAATAAACTTTGAACCAATATGCTTATATCCAGAACCTCAAAATACTTGAACATATTCAACTTAAACTTCTTAGCTTCTGTGTTTCTTCAAAGCACTTGGGATAGGAGTTTTTGTGAGAGTTTGGCAAATGTATAAATGAGTGATAGAACATAAAAAAACTCTCAACTTTTACATCATTTTCATGTCTTTAAATGTGTTTCATTTTTAAATAATAATATAATCTGTGCCTCATCACTAGTATATGTGCCCCCATGTTTTGAACCAAGGGTACAAATATATCCATTTAAGGATGTACACTGTAGAAGGGTTTTCATTGATATGTATTAAGGGATCCTGTTCAGGATCCTCCAGGTTTGGAGACAGCTGCTTTAAATGTGACTGTCCTGTGAAAAAGGCACCTATAGAAAGGACCTGGTGTGTTTCCATATTTCCCTGAGACATCCAGATTAACTCAAAATGAGATGGTGTTTTGTTTTTAAACTTTCAGTCTAGGAAATTCAATGTGTGATCTGAAACTCCAATGATTGGGGGGCCTTGGGCAAGTCATTTAACCTCTTTCTTTCAGTATCCTAATGGCCAATGTGAAATAAGTTAATAGTCTCAGTCCAGTCCTTAGCAGATAAGTGTCACTATCACAGAACATCACCAGATTTGCCATCCTTGTTGGTAGTCTCTGCAGAGAGGCTAAGGATTAAATAGATAAGGAAAATTAACAGCCTCCTCAGTCTCTGAGATGGTTTTCCTTTACAGAGGAGATGCACAGGGCTAGGGCCCTCTTTCTGCCCATACTTTACATGTTCTATGGATAAATATGGTAGTGGACTTTAGCTCCAAGAATATTAGACCAACTTGTTTCCTGAAGTAATATATTCACTTAAATAATAATTTACATCTAAATCAGTTGATATTTCAAAGCAGTCTGAAGATATCACTGTATATTAATATTGATTATTTTTTACTTACAGGGAGGCACTATCAACTCTTATTCAATTACCTAGCAATACAGTAGCTAATAAGTGAGCCACAATATGCAGGGAAAATCCAGCCACTCACTTTATGAAAGAAAAAAATTAATATAGGTGGTTTATTTAAGTAAACTAACTATGCTAATTAAAGTAGGTTAAATGTAGCATCATGCAAAATTCCTACAATAATCTGGTTCATATACTTTAAATGACAGAGATAGCTCTCCTTGCTAATACCATGCATACTCAACTGGCTAGAAAAGCAACGCTTCTGCTGGCATCAGATTCAAAAGGCTGGGTTATGGCCCCCATCCAGCAAAGCTCTTAAGCACCTGCATAACTTTAAATGGATAAGTAGTTTCATTAACTTTAATGAGACTATTCCTATGCTTTAAGTTCTGCATGTGCTTAAAAATTTTTGGTGGATCAGAGCCTATATTACTAAAACATATTTCAAAGTGTATTACTTTCTGTGTATATGTGAAAAGTGCAATATAAGTGCAAAGCATTTTGTTATTAGCAATGGGCATGTGTGAAAGCCTGCTGAAGTTAATTGACAAGCCCTCAGGTGTTAAGTCGAAGCATAATCTAAATCCATTTAGTCGACGTGGTACTTGTCATTGTGCTGTGTATTACTAAGAGAGAAAAGATACTTTAGCCAAAGCATGATTCTTTTTAGACAAGTCCTTACCAGTAGTGGCTTCGTCAAGCGGCTAGCCTAACCCTTGCATTCTTTAGCTAAGCTTTATCTTCGGGCAGGGACTGTCTCTCCCTGTGTTTGGAAAGCGCCTGGAATATTATAGGTGCTTATTTACTATTAAAAGAACCTGAATAATAATGAATGCTTAAAGCAAGAGTCTGAATTCCTCCAAAGTACTCGCCGGTGGATCGTTTTGTATTTCGCTTTTTCTTGAAGGCAAAAGTGCGGATAAAATTGGATTTAAAAGTAAAAGTCACCTTGTCAGTCTACTCTGCTCTTGATTCTCTGGGCGCTCTCTTTTGGAAACGCAATAGAAGTTTGGTTGCCTTTTGGGGGGAAAAACGGGTTTGGTAGGTATTGAGCAAACAAACGACGTGGAAAATCATGTGACAAACTTGATCCCGTACAATCACGGTTTCACGAAATGAAACAGCTTGGTTTCCACCGCTACAAGTTTTATTCTAGCAGCTAAAGGCTGCTAGAGTCTAGAAGCAGCGTCTAAGTTCTCCATGGGCAGTGGAAGGATGGGGAATCAGAAATGAAATTCCCCCTTTCATCCTAATACACATCTTTTCAATTTTTGTAATTGCCAGTCTCTGCCATAATGAGATCCTTTGAAATTCAAAAGACACGTTTTAATGTTACATCTTTATCTTTGGGAGAAACCTAGTTTTCCACCACTGCTACATATCCTGTTAACAATCAGAGCCCAAGACCCTGAAAAGAGACCTACTGCACAATTTCTGCTGAATGCACTTCTTAGTTCATATAATGCTAGGGCCTTTTGATGTGCTACAATGCGCGTTACGCCCAAAGATTGTCTCTTTGGACAGATCTACAACGCTTGGCTTAATGTTTGGAAGTTAAATGGACAACAAGGATGTTGAAACTCCCACGCTTTAGCCACTGCAGACACTTGCTACATTTTCCTGTTAGTTTCCATAAGTGAAACAGACATGGTAGAGTGAAGGAGGCTCGGGGGCGGGGAAGGACCATTTTTCTCTTTTATTTCCCCTTTTACTTTTTGTCAGCCTTAAAATAAGAGCTATTTGGGAAGAGTATAGGTAGCTTGTATCTTCAAGTCCCTGGCTATGTTGCTACTCCATGAAATCAAAATTTATGATTATTCAAATGTTGGGGACTGTGAAAAGAGAGGAAGAAAGAGAGAAAATTAATATTGCAGCTGTTCTTCTGATTAATGAGAGATAATTGCTCATGAAAAGTCACCCCTGTGGCATTTTGTTGTCTCCTGGATCTTTGTTCTTTTCCACTATTATTGAGGACTTTCTTGAAGACTAAGCGGTTCTTTTCAATTTTTGGTATTCAGAAAGTGTTGCTTGGTTACAGATAATGGAGAAATCTCGGGCTATATTGGGTAAGATGTGCCACAGACAGCAATATCACAATGCCACTTTCAGAAAAGGATGGATACAAGTTAACGATGCGCTTTCAATAAAACATTAATAGACTTGTTCACGCTTTTATAATGACCTCATTAATGGGAGCTGGGGGCAAGTCCTGTCTTCTGCTTATGTTCACGTAACAAAACCCAGCTTTGAGATCATTTGCAAAGTAATATGAAACCAATGTTAGATTAGCAGATAAATGTGATTATAACGCACGAGTCATTATGTTCCATTTGGTTTGCAAGGGCTTCTTTTGCCATTAAAATGATGAAAACTAGTGTTTGTTCTTCCCACAACACCCCATTCACTGGAGAGCAATTTGGTCACTGGCTGTTTGTAAACTGGCTATTCTGCAGTTTTACTTATATAGTTATGTCTGGATGTCGCCTTCCTTGCACTGCCAAATCCGCCAGTGAAATGAGTGGGGAAGTGTGCCATGCGGAACGAAAGCAGACTATTTCCCTAGCATGAATTTTTGGGGTGGGGGAGACTTCACTTTTGTCATTTAAGCCGCGAATCTCTTATAAATAAAGGTGTCAGAGGCATCTGGAGGAAAGGGAAAATGAGGGCAGCTAGTCCTACAAGTTGCAGTCTGGGGGGAGTAGAGTTGCTGTTCTTTTTGAACTGCTCTAATTTAAAAGGGGGGCAATTTCGTTACATTCTCATTTGTTACACTGTCTTGAACTAAAGGCAGACAAAGCTATACTCTGTCACCCCGAGCAGAATGAAGGGAATCAAAGGATTTTCCCTTAAAAGGACTAATTTTCTCCTTGAATTATGAAAGTAATGGCTAGGTAACAGCCTGTGCTCTGTACCCAACTGCTTAATACCTTCTAAATCCTTCCACGTGGCTCGACTAGTCGTGGCAATTAGAGCTCATTATAGGCTCATAAGAGCTCTCATTTTGGGGATTACTTAATGGACAATGAAATTTTATCGGACAGAATTATTGAAAAATAAAATTGTAACGAGGTCGATGTGATGTGGGCGCACGCCTTCCATCATTCCGCCTGGATTGGAATATCTTCGCCTTCGCATCGCGGTTTTCTTCCTCTTCTTATCACTGCACTTGGTTTATTATAACAATTACAGATTAAAACCGTGATCTGATTCTTACTCTGTCTGACTTTTCTTAAATAAGGCCATTTTCCCCCAGATCCGTTCTATCTCAGCGGATACAGCTTGTCCCACTTCAGAGAGCGGGTTATTTCCTTCAGAGCAGCTTCCTGTAAACACAGATGAGACTAAACCTCTCTGTCCATTGCAGTAAAAGCTATATCACACAGGGAGATCTGGAAAGAATCACATAATTGGTCATTCTTATAATAATCATATGTGTGTACTACATACATATGGTGTAAAGTCCAAATGCCAAAGAACTTGCGAAGCATCCGTGCTCTCTGTTTATCTCAGATAATGTATAACTGGTTTACTACTTTTTAGCTACCAAAGACATTATTAGGCCTACGTAGCCTGTGGATCGTATCTGTTAGTTTGTCTTTAATCAGTATCAAAACCTTGGCACAATAGTTTTTAACCATACTAACATGGTGCTTTGCGTCAGAGCACTTTCCTTTAATTAATCGCTCTTTAATAATTTTTCACTCTCGATTGCTATCTCTTGCCTTCCGGGATTTTTGATTCTTTGATCCTGTCTGTTGCTCTGAAGTAGTAAATGATTAGTTTGTAAAGGTGCTTTGCTAGCAATAGTTAAAGTTGAAGCTGACCTGCCTTAAACTCTGCAACTCCCTAATTGTTGTCACAAGATGTTGGATTAGCACATTTCTGGAATAGCTGTCTGTTTACACTCCAGAGACCCACAGTCCAGTAAACACTTTCTAATTGAATTCTAATCACATTCAAATAGCTCAATAACCAGTCTCAGCTGCAATTCATAAAACTTTAATTGCCATCCATAAATCCTGAGCTCCCCGAGTGTGGAGTGTCCCTACAACTCAATTATACCTTGCTTGCCAGAATTTCACTGGATGTCTTCAAGAAGACGAACTGACAATCCCTCCTTTCACACTCCTTAGAGAGATATTGATTGTGAACTGAGATCTATTTCTACTTCTCGTCGTGTGTTAGTGGCAGCACCCTCTGCACGACTGCAATGAAAAATAAAGCCTGATTTGTAATAGGGGAAGGGGCCTTTTCACTGAGGCTGAGATGCTCTGGTACGTTACATTTCTAAACTCAGCGGCGAGGAATACCCCTTTGATAGAAATGCAAACAGATGAGCAAGCTTTGAAAACCACTTATGCTTGACTTTAAGATAAATTTAAACAGTGATCGCTGTTTGACTATGCCCATTGCCCAGGAACTTGTAGGATCACTGTGTTTCTTCCCCCCCCCCCGCATCACGATATCCTTTCAACACAATTAGGATACAGATTTCTGTGCTAGCCTGGCTTATTGGGGCCAGAGTTTTCTGCTGTAAAACGCAATTGTCACTGCTGAGTCCAAAGTCAAGTCGAATTTGATAGAGTCATATTTAAGTGATGCTTCGGGTCAGCTAACCAAGAATGCAATATTAGTTATATTAACTATAAGTCCCCTTTTAAACTCCCATAGAACAGGTAATTGGAAAATCGTGTAGTAGGCTGCAAATACCTTGGTTCTTTAATGAAATCTGAAATGCTCAGGAGTCACCGACCATATTTCGCTGTTGATCCAATTTTACTTTGACTGATTGCTTCGGCAAACTTGGTGGAGATCAAAGAATCCCTCTCTGACATTTTCTCTTTTCATTAGGATTTTGAACTGAAGCTTTGAAATGATCATGGAAGTTAACTTGAAAGTCTTCCGTTTTGACAACGTCTTGGCTGAGAAGTGTCCAGATATTTTAAGGCTTTGTCTGTTGAACTAATTGCCAATTTGACAAGATTCACTCATAAAAAACAGCCCCTTACCCCTAAAGTAGCTCTGTCACGTACTTCACAGAAAATATAAGGGCGACTACATTTTTGGAAAAGCAAATGGGATTGTTTCTAGGTGTAACTCGACATAGTGAGAGAGATGATCACCCAGAAGTTATAACTACTTAGATGCTACATAGTAAATTAAAAGAAAATCAACCCGATCCTGCTTATTTCATCACGTGCCACTGGTTTCCCCCTACTCAGGAAATGGTGTATTATTAGTATAAACGATGTGACGGGAGAATCCCTTGAGGTTTATTTTTAAACCTAGTCAAAGACGTGCATTTGTTTACCGGGTAATGTGTTAGAAAGTGCAACGTGGGATGTGCCTGAATCACAAACAGGGCAGCTGCCCCCTCCGTTGCTCCCCCGTTCCTATAATTTATCTGGAGAGGAGGAGAACTGAAGTCATGGTGAAATTAACAAAACACACACACTTTGGAAAGTCTCTCTCCCCCCCCCCCCCCCCCGCCTCCCTTGTTTTGTTCTAGCTCGGGCAGCCTATCCCGAGGGTTTGGAGGAGAAGCCAGGGGGGTTTAGCTCTGCATCTCTTTCAGGAATCACGTGCTAAATAGTTGATATAAAACCCCGGAGCAGGGGATCCAGGCGGGGGACTTGAAGACCAGCCCTCTCCAGGGACCCTTTTGTTCAGCTCTCAGACATAAGCACCTTCTCGCTAGCCAAGTGCTTCAGTGGCAACTTCCCCGCCTTGGCAAAGGAGAAAGACCCGGGAGAGCCAGCCCCGACCTGCGGCAGCCCTTCGAAATGTCCCGATCCTTCTATGTCGACTCTTTAATCATCAAAGACTCCTCGAGGCCAGCTCCTTCCTTGCCTGAGCACCCCCATGGACAGGACTTCCTCATCCCCCTCAGCATGCCTTCCCCCCTGGTCATGTCGGTGTCGGGCCCCGGCTGCCCGTCCCGCAAGAGCGGCACCTTCTGCGTGTGCCCGCTCTGTGTCACTTCGCACTTGCACTCGTCCCGGGGGGGCGGCAGCGGGGCCATCCCCCTGCTCAAGAGCCAGTTCCCTCCCGGCGGAGATGCCCAGTACTGCCCCAGGATGAGCCATGCCCAGCACCAGCAGCAGCAGAGCTCGGTACCAGCCGCCGCCGCCCTGGGCCACCCGGCGCATCACGCACCTGTCTGCACCGCAACCACCTACAGCGTTAGCGACCCCAGGAGATTCCATTGCCTCAGCATGGGTAGGAGTCACTGGCCCGGGGGTGTCATTCCACCTCGCTGCGGTGCACTGCGGGCGGGCAAGGGGGTGAGCGGGGATTTTGGAGGGAGGGCGGATGCCCAAGCCCGAGCGCGGAGCTGCAATGCCCTACAGGTGGGGATAGACTAGAGAGGGATCGTTCATTCCCGGCGGGGATCGGGATGAACTCCGGGGGGAAAGAGCAGGTGTGTGTTTGCTTCCACTAGTGTTTGTCGAGCGGTTCTGATGTCGCAGGCAAAGAGGAGGCGGGTTTCCAGGGCTGGCGTTAGCGAGCAGGTAACGTGAGGCTCCCTGGCCACACACACCTAAAGAGACGCTCACCGAGGGGTTGCGTCTTGCTGCTCCTGTAATACATGAAATGAGCCGGGGGGGGATACGTGTTTTGAAAAGGGCGATAGGGTCAGATTAGTCTGAATTCTTTTCACGCCACTTAGCCCTTGTGTCTCTCCCGTCCAGGAGGATCCGATACTAGCCACATTCCAAACGGCAAGAGGATGCGGACCGCTTTCACCAGCACGCAGCTTTTGGAGCTAGAGAGGGAGTTTTCTTCCAACATGTACCTGTCCCGCCTGAGGAGAATCGAGATCGCTACCTACCTGAACCTGTCCGAGAAGCAAGTGAAAATCTGGTTCCAGAATCGAAGGGTGAAACACAAGAAAGAAGGCAAGGGAACCCAGAGAAACACTCACGGGGGCTGCAAGTGCACTGGCAACCCGGGGCATTACCCCAGGTCAGAAGACGAAGAGTCTTTATCCCCATCATCTGCGAACGAGGACAAAGAGATCTCCCCTTTATAAAGCGCTAACAAACCCGACGACTTCCTTCCCAAGCTGGGGCGCCTTCGATCCTCTGAACTAGCTGCTTCCACCCTAGGCTTGCAAGCCTGAGCTAAACGGGGAAGCATGTGTGACTGCAACTGCATACACCTGACCGAGCTGGGACCATGCTAAGGAACACACAGACAAAGGAAATAGTTCTTGATGGCTCTGTCCGCCAATAAGGTTTATTTTAATCGATTCACAAGTTAGATATTTTGAATGTACAGGCTTTAGTGGTGAGCGTTCAACTAAAACACTATTTATATAACACAAGGAGCAATGTTGCTCTTTTTAAAAAAAGTTAACCTGGTCCTGGATTTCCTATGGGCATGGCAGTTTTCCTCCCTTCCCTCCCCTCAATACAGTTTAAGAAAATCCCATTTCATGACTTTACTGAAAGTTCTGACGTCGAGAAGAATTTAGAGAATTAAAAGGAAAAATAGGTCTAACTGCATGAGAATCTTCTGTACAGAGTTTAAAAAATTACAATCGTTCGGAGGTTCGTTTGTATGTGAATAGTTTTATATAAGATTTATATTTATATTTATTTAAATGAGGTCAGACAAGAATTTTAATTTTTTTAAAGTGCCAGCTTAGTTCAAACAATGATGGTGTAATTAATGGAGCAAAAATGTTTTTTTAATCCTTTGTACGCTAATTGAATTAGTATGTTTCAGAAATATATAGACCAATACAAATAAATGCCATCCGCTACTAACCTGAATAATTATGTTTCCTACTACACCGTGCTCTTGTTTTTAAACAAATAACCCTATTTCAGCATGAGAGAGGGCCAATGAAGCAAAGTTTCTAAGCATGGCACTATAAATAGCTTCTGGTTACTTTATAGCCGTGGACAATGAGCGTTCTTAGCGCTTCTGACAGCTTGTATTTGTCTGTTTTATACACATCATCCAGCATAGCGGCATTTGTTGAAGCTGGTTACTGTTGGTTGGTGCTACAAAATCCCAGCCCCGTCAGCAAGAAAATAGCTCGCCAAAGTAAAGACACACTCTCTGGGATTGCCTCGGGGAGTGGGGCGACCCCATTGAGGGCCCGATCCTGCAGGCACTGTAATCAGTGGCAGAACTGAACTTGAGCATGCCTGATCCCCGTGGGCCTTTCAATAGGAGTGTGGGGCGCGCAAGGTACAGTACGCCAGGCTTTGCCCCTGGTTGGTTTAAGAAATCTTTGTGCCCGTGCAGGGCTGGGTGACTCGAATCGTTGGAGTTTAAAATCCCGAAGTTTGGCAGAAAGGACGAAGGAACGTTTAGGCTAGAACTGCAAGCCCCGGTGTGACCCCCTCTGCGCAGCGGGAGACGCCTGCTGTCTTTGCCCGGGCCAGGCGGGTCAGTCCCATTGAACTCAGGCCTCTGCTGGGCAAAGCGAGTGGGAGTTGGCCCGCTAAGAATAAGCGCAGGCGATAGCAGCCACCGTCAGACTGGGCGCAGTGTGAAGTTCTGGGCTGCTTGCAAGGGCAGCTAGGTATGGTGCCTACGGGCCGATCCTGCCAGCCCTTACTCAGGTGAGTAATCCTGACCCACGGACAACTCTCTCCGAGTGAGACCTACTCAAGGGTTGGAGGATAGGCCCTGTAGTTTATTTATAGCCCATTTGTACAGCCTAACTGAAGAGGGTAAAGGCCAGAGGGCTGATCCTGGGTGCTTTGCCACTGATTTCAACGGGATGAAGCGCCAAGTCACTCCTTGGCGAATATTCCTCATGTCAGGATTGCCATCCATGAACCTACCTCTCTTTCCTGGGGCAGCTTTGGGATAAAGCCTCACCCAGAGACACCTACCGTTATTCGGTACTAGCACGTTGCCTAGGATTAGATGTGCCCATTTTACCTGCTGAATTCTTTTCTAACAACATTTTTTGCCCTTTGTTGCAATCTCTTGCTATCATTTCCCTCTCTTCCGAGAGGAGATTTTTAACCACAGCCTCCAGTTGATTGCAAAAAACCATTAGAAAAATAGTTGTCTCCTGCACATTTTTTTTTTTGCATCCTTTCTCTTTAACAAAAAGCCCTGGAGTCTTGGCATAGATGTTGGTCTCTTCTTTCAAGTGCCTGTGCCACTTTTAATCACAAGATGGCTAATAAGGTTCCTACTGTTTGCACAGCAAAAGTGAATAACCTAAACACACTGTACAGTACCAGTGAATGTCCTGGTGCATTAAAGCAAATGCAGTCCTGAAAAATGACGTTCTGATAGCCTTCAAGCAAAGCACAAGTACAAATGGTGGTCCTCAGAAGATGCTCTCTGATAAAAAGGTAATTAGGAATAAACAAGTAATAGGTTGACTATGCCTATTTATTAATATTGTGCTTTATCATTTGTGTAGGGCCTGATTCTGCAAGGTGTTTAGCACTCCCAACTCCCACTGAGTCAATGCACTTGGCCCCTCCCCTCTCCCCCATTTCCTCCAGCAAGAATCAAGAGTAACTGCATTACAGTCAATGAGGTTACACTGGGGTGAAGGTGGTGTGAGGGGAGAATCAGATCAGCAAGCTCAATAACTCGCAGGGTCAGGGGCATAGGGCCGGATTCACCACTGCCTCACACCAGTTTCATGTGTGTAATTCCACTGAAGTACTGAATCAAGCTCTCAATGCTGACAGCATGCACTGTAAAATACACAAAGATTAGGACAGAGTCTGCCCCAAAGGGTTATAGAAATAGCCACAGTTTACCAGAGAAAGGTGATATAACATGATCCAATGGCTGAAAGTTGAAGCTAGACAAATTCAAACTGGGAATGAAGCATGCATTTTTAACAGTGAGAGCCACTGGAATGATTTACTAAGGGTGGTGTGGGATTCTTCACAACTGACCAGCTTCAAATCAAGATTGGATGTTTTCCTAAAAGATCTGCTCTAGGAATTACTTTGGGGAAAGTTCTGTGGCCTGTGTTATACAGGAGGTCAGACTAGATGATCACAGTAGATCCTTCTGGCCTGGGAATCTGCGAATCTGCAGCACGCAGAGAGGAATATACTGGTAGTTGGAGACTATTCAGGGTATTTTGTTTGGCTGCTTTTGTTTATTCACCCTTCCATAGTTACAACAAATTCACTTCATATCCCATCAGAAATAGGTTTTGGGGTGGGATTGGAATGATCAGGGAGTTTCAATTTGGCAAACTGGGACTGGGAAATCACTCCACAGAGCCGCATGTAAAATGAATGGCTAGGGAAAGCAAACTGAGCAGAGCATGTAGGGTGGCATCACTGGCAGAGCGGGCTTGGGGAGAAGAAATATGGATTTTTCCCATAATGCTCTGATTGTAAAAAGATCTGATACGTTAGCTGACTTTTTTGTTGTTGTGGTAAATAACTGATCTTTGTGTTAAGCCAAAGCAAGAATTGTAGAGAGCTCTCAAGATAAGGGTCCTGGACAGGTAGCAGTAGATCAGAAATACCATGCCTATCTTATACTGGTACAGGAGGTGAGGGGTTCCAGCTAGATCCTGGCGAGGTGGGAAGAGGACTTTGGAAGAGGAAGCCTGCTATGGAAGAGGTTGAGAACTACTGATATATATCAATGGTATATTAGAAATGTCTTCCAACTGCATTCCAGAGTATGCAATGAAACACAGGGGCACCTACTTTATCTAACACATGTATATTCAAAGATGATGAAATGCCTAGAGGAAATGTTACTTTCAGCTTGCACAGAACTGTACTTGTCATAACATTCATGAAAGGAGAAAACCAAACCAAAATGAGTGTCATTATTATTCCCTAAAAATTATCACATTTCTTCAACTCTGGTACAGGCAAAGGTCTTAGCTTTGTGGGTCCCATTCTGATTCAGCTGAAGTGACTGGGAGTTTATTTTGCCTGCAAGATATGGCCCTTTTTGTGTGTAAATTCTTTGAGCTAGATCATTCCCTTTTAAAGAGGAAACTCCTTGGAGGGAGGCGCAGAGAGGCCAAGTAATTCACCAGAGGCACCTTCAGGGAATATTCAGGTAATTGTCCCCTCAGACAGGAGGCATTTTGGGGGTGATGAGGGGCCAAAGGCATGGCTCTTCAACCCAGGGAATCCTAAGGATCCAACATGAGGTAGGGAATGCAAGTCTTGTGGAGCTGAGGCCTCCTCACGGTGAGCTGTCCTGTCCCTTCTGTGTTGCCTTCCTGGCCAGCATGGAGTAGCAACTGAGAGGACCCAACTGGGATGAATTCAAATTCAAGAAGCATTCATTTACACCACAACGCCCCTGGGACTGACAGGGGAGGATACCAGAGAGAAGCTGGTCCCTTGTTTCACCCCACCTGCCTCTGGCCTGCTCCCAAAATCCCACAGAGACTTTTCTTACACAGATGTTTTCATGTAGTACTGGGGGGAGGAAATGATGCCACAGATGTGGGACCCCCCCCCCCTTTCGCACCCACTAGGAGAGTTCCACCTAAGTCCACCAAGGTGCCTTCCACTCACATAAGAGGAGGAGTCAAGCAGGACCTTAATATCTTCAGACAGTGAAACCAAAGAGAATTGTGGCATTGTGCCATGTGTATTCTGCTTTGCAGAGCTGAAGTTTCACAGATGCTTTTTCTTTTACACGTAAACATATTTCCTTGGACAGAATTGACCTCTTTCAGTATAAATGAATGGGAAGAAGCAACTCAATGCCCTCCTCCTCTGGTATTTATCATCATCAGAGAAATATGTGAAGTGATGTCTTCTCTAGAGTTGTTCATCATTTCTTAAAAAGTGGGGAAAGTGGCATTTGTTATAGTTAGACTTACTAGTCAATATTGTACAATGCTTTGAAGATGTAGCAGGCTATAATGGCTGCATATGATTATTTATTATTGTTTTGTAATATTATATAACATAATATAATATAGAGATATTTATATGGTTTCCATTACCATAGTATCCAAGGGCTTTATAAACATTGTGACAAACTCATGCTGGACAGCTCTAAGAGAGGGGTGGAAGGCAGGTATATTAGAATGATAAAGGCCATTTCCCCTATAAGCTGAAAAGGGGTTACCTCAGGTCAGCCAAGGATACCTGAGTCTAATAAAGGGCTGCCAGTGCTAGCCCATTGGGGGCCCTAAGCAGGAATATTCCTCCTCCCCAATACTAAACAGGCAAGTTCTTATAATAAAAAGCAAATAGGGACCCCCCCTTGAGCCGCTTGGGGTCCTAAACAATTGCTTAGTCTGCTTATGCATAGCGCTGGCTCTGCTGAGACCTTTAAAAACCCCTCCTCTGGTGAGACAGGAAGCGGAGAGAGACAAGCTGCTGCAGGGCTAGTGGCAGGGGGGAGATAGGCTCCTCCAAGATACATGGCTTCTCTCCTCCCTACAGGGGAAGATACCTGACTGACTGCCTGTTTGGGGGAAGGACTCGGGTCAATAACAAGGTGATACCCCTCTGCTGAGAGGGGATAGGAAAAGGTATTCCCCTTTCGTTTGTGTTGTGAATTTGTTTCTTTTGTTTGGCAGAGACACACTCCTTGGGCCTGCCCTGAGCCTTACCTGGAAAATTTTGAGAAATAAATCCCAAGTGGGAAAATAAACACTGGCTGGAGTAGGGCTGATTTATTCCAAGCCCCCCACCACGAGAGGGGGAAGCGCTGAACCTGGCGAGGTGGAGGAGGTACCTTGGCACAACCCTAATTATTTGTTTCCTTAGAATACCTCTGGGAAATTGGAACATTGTATTATCTCCATTTTATAGCTCAGGAACAGAGGCACAGGGAAGGGCTTGCCCCAGGTCATGCAGGATATTTGTGGCAGAGCTGTGAATTGAACCCAACTCTCCTGAGTCCCAATTCAGTGGATTAGCTACTAATTTAAACAAACTATACATACTATTACATTTAACACCCCTCCCCCTCCTGCCGCATTAAAAGTACCTTAAGGTTGCAAAGTCAAGCATTCAAATGTTAGGAAAAGCCAGAATTAAGATTGTCTGTGCAGCCTTAATATATGTCCCCGGAGCATCTGTATCATGATACAGTCTTTAATTACATGATCACATACTATTTTTTCCACAGAATCCCTGCCTCATTCAGTGCACAGGATGGGTGGTGTTCACTGAATGGGTAGCTATTCAATATTTCTTTACGTCTTCATCAGTCAATGTGTGGTCCCAGGCCTTATTTACACACCCTCCAAACTCTGCCCTGAATAAAGAATTACTTTTCTCATGGGCTTTTCTTTGGTGCTCATCATCACACGGAGTGCTTCAAAAACATGAATGAATGTATCTTCACAACACCCCTGTGAGAATAGGGGGTATTTTTACAGACAGAGAGGTGAGACACCGAGAGAGATTAAGGCCCAAATTGTCAAAGGTGTCCACTAATTTTGGGTGCCCAATGTGAGACACAAAGGGATTGATTTTTTTAGTGATTTGCATTTTTAAGCACTTTACATATTCAAAGCACAGTTCCTATTTCCTTCAATTGTATTTGTGCAGCTCAGCATTTCTGCAAAGCAGGCCACAGGTGTCTCATGTTGGGCACTGAAAAAATAAGGAACAAATAGTTAGTGGCCAACTGTGAAAAATTTCATTTAGGTGACTTGCCCGATATTGCATCAAATCTGTGGCAGAGGCAGGAGCAGAATCCAGTTCTGCAGGGTAGTATTTTCAACTTTATTAATCACAAGACCATTCCCTCCTCTTCCCTTTTGCCTCATTCACTACACACCTTCCAGCTTCTGCAACAAATGAGGCAAAAGTCCTACAGACAACAATCTCAGGCTGAACTGTTTCATGCTGGTTGTCTGCCTCAGGCTGATTTTTTTTTTCTGGAAATAGTTGTAAGAATGTCTTAACATTGGCAAAGCAACCGATACCCCCTAAATCCATTCTCAGAAAGGGCCAAACCATTTTTACTGAAACTTTCCAGAAAAAAAAAATCAGCCTGAGGCAGACAACCAGCATGAAACAGTTCAGCCTGAACAGCTGAAGTCTGGCAAAGTTATAAGCAACTTCAGACAACTTATAATGGCAAATGGTACACGGCATAGGTTTTGCTGCCAGTTCTGTTCATAATGATAATAGAGACACCTTTACACACAAGAATATCTGCCTCATATAGGGATGATAGTAAAATAACCGGTGATGGTTTTAAGCTCTCCGCCCCCCCCCCCCCTTGAGAAGAGTCTACACCAGATACTTCTCAGCTGACTCCACCTGAGGGCAAGAAATATATACTGGACACAAGCAAATCTTCAACTATATGCAATTGCACAGACCATAGTATCCAAATGATGAGAGATCCATCCAGTGGGTTATGGTTAAACACTCCTGAATCACATCAAAATGAAAGTAGATTTAATTTTGCTTCTGGAAAATCCTCTGTGTGTCCTTTTTCATCTATTTTGATCCTTCATTATTGCACCTCACTACTGTTCCCCATATGTTAAGATATCACTGGAAATCCTCACCACACATACCAAAACCAAGAGAGAAACAGTCTCTCTCTGTAATGCATACACACACACATGAACGACTGATATCATCCAGTGTGGAATTATGCAGGAAATTCCTCCTCAATAATATGTTACAATGGGGACAATGGCACTTTAGTCTTGGAGGACACAGCAGTATTTTCCAAGGCATTAGGTAAGATCGGGACATAGGTGTGGACTGTAGCACTTGTAAAGTTCCTGAAATTGCTATATAGATGGATGGAACCCTACAAAACTCCATTAAAAAGATGGAGACCAATGGGGAGTATGCCAGTAGAAGTCACCAACTGTGAAAAATTCGTTATGGAGAGAAACAGTTTGCAGCACTACAAGGAGAAAAATCTAGTACTGTGGATTAGCATCTCATCTCTGAGAATAATATCTGCCATGGAAGTGGGGAGACCCCATGGCAGAAAGCTGAAACCCTTCCCCTGGAGAGCAAGCCTAAACTGGGTGTGCATGGTGCCAGCCTTGCCTTGAAAGAATGTCACAACTGTGAGAAGCAACACAAGAAAACTCATCATGATAATGAAATACTGTTCACTTATTTAGGGTCTTGCATCTAAAGATCTCAAAGCACTCAAATGGCAAATCCATAGAAGATGGGGTACAGATTGCAGCACTTGAAAATAATTTGTAAAGGCGGTGGCTTTGCACATGCCTTTAAAGAGAGGGAGAGATCCTTACCAAACTGGTTATAGGCAGGGGGAGAAGCTCAGAAATGACAACCTTCAACCTGCCAAGGTGGGTCACAAGATGGGACAAAGACCCACAATGAGGGAAACAAAAAATTCACCAGAAGGCTTAAAAGGATGTAGAATCCATTTAATTGACACATTGACCATTCTCTATAATCTCAGTCTCATGAGTCAGGATCTGAGATATAGAGGATATGACATCATAACAGAGAGATAGTCTGCATGGTACAGGTATAGTAAAATAGGGTCTAAAATAACAGACTTTGAGACCAACGGCAGTTGAGTGTTAAGACTGAAACTATGGTCCCCCCAGATCACAGCCCCTAGGTTGTGTTGCTGGGCTCTAGTCTCTTCCAACAGCAGAAGAGGAATAAGTGGCCTCCTACCCTGCAGGCCTTACTTAAATAAAACTCCTCTGGACTCAAATCTATGTTCCACTGCAGCCCTTTAACAATATAAAACCAGGTGAATTGGCCACCTGGGAATTCCCCTAGTGTAGAGAGATTCCCCAGGTAGTGAAGGGCTGCTGAAATGTCTGCATCTCCTTGCAGTCCCACCCAGCATAGAAGAGTGTTGGAGGCATGGCTGGAAGAGAGGGAGTGTAGTAGGAATATTTTTCGGTTTTGGCTGTTTTGGCTATCTGAACAGCTCCTGTGGCCCAGTGCAGCCTTCAGGCAGCTCTAGCTGCTGCTGGAACTCGATGATGAGTCACTGGCCAGCCCCATAATCCAGGATGCTAAAAAGGTACCATAAAGCTACCTTCCCCTCCCCACATCTGTGCGGAGGTCATCTGCAGCTCAGAAGATGGGCTGTTGCCTATAGGATCTGGCCCATTATGCAGTGCCTGATAACCCTCTATAAAGTAGTCTGTGAAATAATTGCAATGGGGAAAAACTACGTAGGAAAGGCCATAATTCCCCGAAGTACAGTGAACCCTCAAAGTACAATCCCAACACTAGCCATATTGAGGAAGCAAAACCAAGTTACTGAGTATATTACTGAGAGATTACATTATTGAACCCAGGACTTTAGGTGCCTCACTTTCATTTACATTTGATATAAATAAAGAGAGAAAAAGTAAAGTTTAACAAGAATATCTAGGAATTCTTTAATATTCATGACTAAAGAAAGTGAGGGGAAGTAGGCCATTTAAAATGCATTTTTGTTCTGTTTTCTTTAAATATAATGATACCCTCTGCACTGAACTAAGTGAAAGCTATTGAGTACTTTCTTCATGTTATCTTATTTTTAGGAGGAGAAACTCCAGCCATGTGTCTTAAGAGCATTCTACACATGAATACCTTAAATAGAACTTTAACAAATGGACACAGTCTCTTATGGCAAAAGGCTGTTTTTAACAAGCTCATGTGTACGCCCACTTTTTCTAGGTGAGAATGAACCAGGCTCACCCATAGCTGCACTAATAGCCAATGTAGTCCACCCACACTTTGCAGCTAAACCATCCTGATGAATTCCTGACTTTAAAGTGCAGGTGCATTGTTTGTATTTTGTCATTGTTTAGGAATGAAATGTTCTCATGATTGTGAAATGATAAAAATGATAAATAAAATGTCCCAAGGGGTTATAAGAAAACCCACTGTGTGTGTGTGTGTTGCTGATTGCATAAAGAGCACTATGTGTCCTTGAAATACAAATACTGATTTCACACAGTATGTGATACCTAACCCTTTCCTGTCATGTGTTCTATTTCAAACCCACACTATTTTGGTACATTCCAATTTTCAAACTAAGTTTATTATTCTTAGCCTCTGACCACTTTCTAGAGCTTAGAACTGGTCCCATGCTTCCTTCGGTGCCTCACACACATCAGACATTATCCAGGGGATTTCAACTATTGCAAGTGCATCAAACTAGATCGGAAGTGTATACTGTGTGCTTTGGAAAGTAACTAGTTTCAAATTAATGAAACACTGACAATTTCAATCTGTTTAAAGGCTGAGGTTGGCACTGCCCAAGCCTGAGCGTGGGGAGCTGGCCAGGCTTTGCTTTATATTGTCTGCTTTTCTGAAGAGTAGACAAAGATGGATAGAACGACATTGAAAAGCAGGGGGCGTATTTCAAACAGCCCAATAAAGAGGGCTGTCACTTTAAGACAAGAACCATAGTGCTTTGATGACTTTGTATTAGCCTCACCGTTTCAAAGAAGTGACTCTGCTCTCCTTACAGAACTCAAGGAAATTTAGTGGATGACACTTCAGTGAAGGCACTTTAGACAGTACCATGAGTCTATAACTCCAGGGGGGAAATCAGCTTCTCTAGTACATTTAGGGGAAAAAGATACCAATTCAAGGTTTCTTTCCTTTCACAAAGAAATTCATTGGCAGGTTTCGTTTTTCCTCCCCGAATAAATAACATCCATAACATGGAGACATTCAGACTTTATAAAAATTAGCCTGGTAAAATAATTCAGTTACAGCCGTAAGTACCAGAATGAGCTTGAGTTGCCTGTAGGTGGGCTGAAAACTCAAAACTGAGCATGTTCAAAGTTTCGTCTAAGGGCTCTTAAAATCCAGTAGAGAAATATCACCTCCCTTCAGGCTTATGTGGATTAATAAAAGGGCATTTAACAAGAGCTTGTATTTTTAAAATCTAATTTCAAATGCTTAGATCAAACCCGAAAGGATCTGGGAAACCAGGGTGGAAAGCTGTAAGTGTTATTTATGCCCTGTGACATTTCCCATGTTTTAAATACATGGAAGTTTGTCTGTTCCCTTTTGCTGTTGGGTTTCCTCTCTCCTCTGTATCTCCCTCGTGCCACTTTGCTTGAAGGAAGCATCTACATTCTGACCCCTGTCAGGGACATCTTTTCTGTGCTAGTGCAATAGGCTGGAGATGTTACAGCTTGTTTTAAAGTTGTGTGTGTGTGGTGGGGAAGAGGGAAGCTACATTCGCCGGGCAAAGCCGTTGACGGGTTAGATTTTTCTGCCAAAGACAAGTATTTTTTAAGATGGGGACCCCCGACTGCTGCAGACCCACAGGCTTTGAAGGCACAGCTAAAGAGCTCCACTGCGGGTTTGAGAGAACCATTTAGTCACTGTTTCATTAGGCACTATTTGAACCTTGCAACATGTGGTAATTTCTGGGGCAAACTGAAAAGGGGGGATTATGTAGGAGGGACACAAGGAAATTAGCTAACGGTTAATTTAACTCGTTTTCTGGTAGAATTTTCGATACATTCCTAATTGACTGAGGAGGCAGGTGAAGTCTCAGACCCATGCAGACTCATTCACGGTGGGAATAAATGGCTCTTTTTCAACTCACACTGCTCACAATATATCATCAGGGAAAAGACATGCAATGAATATGTTGATTTTTTTTTATTAATGGAATTACACCCTGCCACGCAGGTGTGAGGGTAAAAACCTACACTGCAATGAAATCAGATTAACAATGAAATGAGAATTTTATTAGCTTTCTATGTCACATAGACCTGGATTTAAACTGTCAAAACAAGAAACAAGAAAAAAGATATTCTGAAGGCAGCAATGTCAATCAACTGGGAGAAGTAGGAGCGTGGTACCCAAATAATAATTAGCTGTAATTCCCAGTGAATATCTACACCACACAGTATATGCTATTTATATCATATAGAGATTGTATGATTAGCCTCTAATGGCAAATCGCTTTTGAGTCCAGGGTTTGTCAATTAACCCAGTGTCTCGTCGCTTTGATTTGCTATAAAACAAGGAGATGCCAGAAGATTAATTTAATAAGATTAATACGATTCCGTTTTATTATAACACGAGATCACTCATATAGAAAATAAAATCCAGCTAGTCTCTGTGTTACCCAGGCCCAGGAAAGGAAAAGTGCTAAAGCCAAACGGTGCCGTGTTTCCTACATCATCACTCTGGAGTATGCCCCAGGTGAAAGTGACATGACTCGTTACACAAGAAGCCGTGGCTAGTGTGGCAATGCAGAAGGAGAGGGCCAGGGAGACTTAGGGCTACTACCTGGGTCTGGCAGGCGAAGAGGTGATCTATGCAAATGAGTCCGTCTTAGCAAAGAAATAAATACTCCCAATTTTCCAATGGCCCTTTGTAACCTTCTATAGAAAACCGCGGCATTCTGCATGACAAAACACAATTAAGCTTGCTATTCAGGAGTTCTGCAGCTGGTAGCCCATTGGGAAAGTGGGAGGAAACGCGAATATATTAATCGTGGGCAAAAGTTTTTGTCCCCCTTTTTTTTTGTTAATGAGGAGGAGGGAGGCGAATCTCCGCGTTGGAGCGCTGCCACCTGAGCAGTATTGCCTCTTCCCGCATTAAAGCCACCCTTGTCACGGATCAAGAGCTGCCGGGACGATCTCTGCGACCTTCCCGAGCTGGGAGGAGGGGAGGGGGCGGACGGGCCCTGGCCAGGGCGCAGGAGATCCGGGGGACACGCGTCCCGTCAATTTCCTCCTCCGCACATGTCCATGCAGGGGCTTGGAGCCCTGATCATCACCCAGCACGGCTCCGCAAGAACAACAGCGGCTCAGTATTCCTGCCTACGGCTCCTAGATGCCGGGCAAATGATCGGTGGCGTTATTCAGCACACGAGAGAGGGGTAGCCCGCGCTGGAGAGCACAAGCTTGGGCAGGGGATTTATGGTCCTTTCCCTTAAGCCCGCAGTTAGTGTCTTCTACGGTCCATCTGGGTGGGAATGAACCTCAGCTCGGGGCTAGTCTGAGTTCTTCTTCCAAGTCACTGCAGAGAAAACGACCGCTGATGATTTCTGCAGGGCTTAGAGCAGGGGTCGGCAACCTTTCAGAAGTGGGGTGCCGAGTCTTCATTTATTCACTCTAATTTAAGGTTTCACGTGCCAGTAATACATTTTAACATTTTTAGAAGCTCTCTTTCTAGAAGTCTATAACATATAACTAAACTATTGTTGTATGTAAAGTAAATAAGGTTTTTTAAATGTTTAAGAAGCTTCATTCAAAATTAAATTAAAATGCAGAGCCCCCCGGACCGGTGGCCAGGACCCGGGCAGTGTGAGTGCCGCTGAAAATCAGCTCGCGTGCCGCCTTCGGCATGGGTGCCATAAGTTGCCTACCCCTGGCTTAGAGAGATACTGATCCCGTGACTGGAGAGCGCTCCAGCGGGAAGGCTCCTAAAGGGCTTTGCCAAATTAAACTGATACACAAACTCCATCTGGGGCCTGATCCACAGCCCACAGCAAATCTAGTCCTGAAACGCAGCTGCCCCAGAGGTGAAAAGAGGGAACTGGTTCACAGCGCAGCAGTGTAGCAGAGAAAGTTAAGAATACCTGATTCCCAATTCAAATCCAGCAGGTATTGAGGCAGGCAGGTTTCTCTAGGTTATCTAACCAAGCAGTTGGTCTATAAAAGTTTTGTCAGTTTATGACAAATTGCCAATGTCTTTCTGTTTTAAAACATGGCACCCTGTTAATTATGTCAGCCTGGGAAGCTTGCATTATAGAAAAAATTCAGACCTGTAAGGAAAATATGCTGCTAGTGGTGACTACTAGAAAAAAGAGTCAACATGCATTGACTTCTTCCCCCAACTCCGTCTGTGATGGCGTGTCCTCACCACACTTTCCCCAAAAGGGTTAAAGCAGGCCAGAGGGGCCAATTAGCCTATTAGGTGGCAATCTGGTGGAGAATGTGGTCACACACAGTTTAAGAGACTGTGATGGATTGCATAAGCTGGCCACCCCTGATACAAGGGGAGCATGGAGAGCCATAAAAGGGAAATAGAAGGCAGGAAGAGGAGAAAGTCCCCAAAGTCCACCCTGTGAGGAGAACAGGAAAGGGAGAAGCGTGTTTTGCCTGTGGTCAGCAGGGGATGCCTGTGTATGAGCTGTGAAGGGAAGGCTATCCCAGGGGAAGGGGCTGGACAAGAGAAGGCCAAAGGGAGGCCTCCTGCCAACAAAAGGCAGTGAGTTATTATTTTTATGGCTGTGAGGTTGGCCATAAAAAAAAGCACTGTCCTCTTAAGAAGTTGGGAGATAGTAAAGGGGAAGACACGGACCACAGAAATATAGAAAAAAAGGAGGGGTATCTGGGGGCCTCAAGAGGGCATCTAGTCCAATTCCCTGCACTCATGGCAGGACTAAGTATTATCTAGGCCATCCCTGACAGGTGTTTGTCTAACCTGCTCTTAAAAATCTCCAATGATGGAGATTCCACAACTTCCCTAGGCAATTTATTCCAGTGCTTAACCACCCTGACAGTTAGGAAGTTTTTCCTAATGTCCAACCTAAACCACCCTTGCTGCAATTTAAGCTCATTGCTTCTTGGCCCATCCTCAGAGGTTAAGAAGAACAATTCTTCTCCCGCCTCCTTCTGACAACCTTTTATGTACTTGAAAATGGTTATCATGTCCCCTCTCAGTCTTCTCTTTTCCAGACTAAGCAAACCCAATTTTTTCAATCTTCCCTCATAGGTCATGTTTTCTAGACCTTTAATCATTTTTGTTGTTCTTCTCTGGACTTTCTCCAATTTGTCCACATCTTTCCTGAAATGTGGCACCCACAACACAAGATCTATGGGTCCTAAGCATGCCTACCACAACATGTGGTGTATCTCATCCAGGACATTAAATGCCCCCAAAACAACTACATGGGTGAAACCAGACAATCACTATGCTCTTGAATGAACGCACACAGGAAAATGATAAAAGACAAAAACACTCTATCACTGGTGGGTGAACACTTTTCAAAAGTGATCGCTCTATATTGGACCAACAGTCCGCAGCCTCAAAGGAAACCTGCACAACACTTTCAAAAGACTAGTCTGGGAGCTTAAATTCATAACTTTGCTAGACACTAAAAATCATGGTCTCAATAAAGACACTGGCTTTATGGCTTATTACAACAGTCTGTAATGCACTAGGCCCCCCCCCCCTTGTTGTCCTACAGAGGTGTTTACAGGCCATTTCACCTTGAATGGTCCCTTAGAATATGTGCTATCTACTTATGCTAACCTGTCTGTTGGATCTTGTATTTAACTGTGACATTTTGAGTACCTTTCCCAGACCTGAAGAAGAGCTCTGCGTAGCTCAAAAGCTTTTCTCTCTCACCAATAGAAGTTAGTCCAATAAAAGATAGTACCTCACCCACCTTGTCTCTCTAACATGCATTGAGATTCATGAACAATAGAAAAACACTGGCCTTGAATTGTGACCAGATTTTCTGAGAATAATTGGTCAATAACAGTTAGAAAGGTTCTGTGAGAAGGAAAATCGAAGAAGCGTCATGATGTCCCAGGTAGTTGTGGGCAGAACTATTTGAATCTGGGATGAAGGGGAAGAGTCCATGGACAACAAACTCTTAGTGACTTGTGATCCCTGGCCTGGGAGCTGAAGTCTGTGGAAGGTTTGGTAGCTGAGGGATAGAAAAGTGCCTGGTTACTGATGGTATAATGAACTCCTGTGTCTGGTCATTTCTTTAGGGCACATGCTGGAGGAACCTGCAGTTATGCCTAATGAGAAGAGTGAAAAGGAAGAGAAAGGAAGGGGGGGGGGCACAGCTTTTTAAATAACTAGTTCTGAAAAGATAGTGGGAATTGGAGAGAACTGACTGCCTGGGCCTAGCTATGTGTCACCCTAGTAGGTCCTGGGCCTTTGGTTTGGTCCTGTTTCCTGAATGTTGCATGGAAACAGAAGATACTTCTCAGTAGTCTTCTTTATTCTCCCAGAGTTGCTCTAGCCATGATGTAGCTCCACCAGTGCTAAGGGTGGGAACACTAGTATTTCCTGGCCACTGGCATTTTTTCCACTAAATAGTCTAGCCCCACTTTAAGCAGGATTATATGTTGCAGTTAGAAAAATGTCAGTGGCTGGTCAAACATAGAACTTCCGTGGTTGCTGGCACTCATGCAGTTGCTGGCACCCATCTAGGCAGTTAATTGAATAATGAACCCCTGGGCCTGATAGAAAGCCATTAGGGCTCAGTTGCAAGGGGATGCTCATAGAGAGAAGGTCTCCTAAGAGAGAGAGGAGCTCCCAGGGACCATAGGCCCCAAGAGGAGGGACTTTATTTCAAGGTTATTTAGATTTAATTAAGTGGAACTCCAGCAGAGGATTTTTGTGTTATAGTCCATTGGACTGTGTGGCATTCTTAAAGGCTGCTGAGAGACAGGAAGCTGAGACAGGGAGTGCCTGCAGCACTGCACTAGGTCAGCAGGAGGCATTGCAGGGCAGGCATGCCTTGTGACGGCAATGGATGGAGACTTCAGCCAGGACTGTGGCACAGGGACTATGAGCAGGGTGATGCAGTGCCAGAAGCTAAGGAACTGATGTACCATATGGGGGTATGTGGAATTTGTTCAGGAGATGGCCTAGGGATCTCAGCCTATAATGATGAAGAGGGACCATACAACCAGAGCTGGTTCTAGGGGCAGATGAACAGCGTGGTGTCTCCCTGGGTGCCAGCTTGCAGGTGAGGCAGGATCGTTGTGCCACATGGTGTTTTTTGTGCTCTGCTCTGATTGGACAGCTGTTCTTGCTCTGGTAATGATTGGTTGGTGTTTTCTTGTTTTTGTTTTCTCTTGCCCATTGAAGGAGGATACGGAAAACATTTTCTGCTTTGGCCAACAAAATAGCTCGGGTCACTCCTGCTTACATCTATATAGTAAGAGGTAACTTTGGGGCACACAGATGCTTAGCCTACTGTTTTCTTCCTGTTGACTTTGTGTTTAGTCCTTTCTATGCATCCACAGGGAAGCTCAAGCAATCTGCAGTTTTTTTCTATGGGCAGTTACTCAAGATATGTGAGGGAATTTGACATGAAATCCAAGAGGGATTTCAAAGGGAACAGCCCTGAAACTAAAATATTTCAAAGCTATCTCCTGGTCTCTTGACTCATCTCATAATTTAGATTATTCATAACCAGATTCCCCAGACTCTCTGACAAGACACAATTCTAATCAAATATGCCCCTCCCTCCACCCCCGTATATCTCAGATTTCTCACTGAATTTATTCAAGTTTTAAATCTGTGGTGAGAACTTCTTGGAGGAAACTTGGAATTTTTCAGGCTGCCTCTCAAGATCAGAGAACAAACACTTTTGCAAGAGAAAAAATAAGATGTATATTTTGGATCCTTGACTTTCCAGTATTCAACCTTAAGACGTCACCTTCAGACTTCCTAAGAAGATCAGTACAGAATTAGTTTAACTGATTTTACTTTTGCCATTTTGGGGACTCACTGAGTAAGAAATAAGATCAGGGTGGTGCTCAGAATAGGGTTGCCAACTTTGTATTTAAAAACTGGACACTCTAGCAGGAGTGCTGGAACCTCCCCTACCCCGCCTCTTCTCCCTGAGGCCCCACCCCTGCCCCGCCTATTCCCCCCAAAGCCCCACCCCTGCCCCACCTCTTCCCTCAAGCCCCTGCCCCTCCTCTTCCCCTGAGGCCCTGCCCCAGTCCACTCCTCTTCCCCCTCCCACCCATCAATCACTGCTTTTCCTCTCCCAGGGCCGGCTCCAGGCACCAGCAAACCAAGCAGGTGCTTGGGGCGGCACATTTTCAGGGGCAGCATTCCCGCCAGCCTCTTTTTTTTTTTTTTTTTTTTTGGCGCTTGGGTGGCAAAAGCCTAGAGCCGGCCCTGGCAGCAGCAGTGCGTCCTGCACCGGGGGCGCCCTGGGGCCACTGCGGTTCACATCGGGGAGCAGCGCCCGCACCTTATGGCCGGGTGGGCTCCGAGCGCGGGACACTTGGGCTGGGGGCTGCCCCTCGGGGCACACGGAGCCGCCTGCAGGTGCCGCAGGGCGGCCGCCCCCCAGCGCCGCAGCCAGGGCTGGGTGAAGCAGCCTGAGCCGCCCAGGGACTGCAGCAGGGTGGCCAGGAGCAGCAGCAGCAGCAGGGTCATAGAGGGCGGGGCGCTGCTGTGCGGGGCCCGCGTCCCACTCTCCGGCGCTCCGCTCCCTCTGGGGCTGCGCTGCCCTGGCTCCTCAGCCCCCTGCCGGGGCGGTCCCCCGGCTCTTTCCTCCCCGGTCCCGGCCGGTCCTGGAGGCGGGAGCCCCGGCTGGAGGGACCCTGGGCTGAGGCGCGGCCCGGGAGCCCCGCTGCTTACCCTGACCCTGCCAGTGCTGGAACATAAGAACATAAGAACGGCCATACCGGGTCAGACCAAAGGTCCATCTAGCTCAGTATCGTGTCTACCGACAGTGGCCAATAACAGGTGCCCCAGAGGGAGTGAACCTAACAGGCAATGATCAAGTGATCTCTTTCCTGCCATCCATCTCCACCCTCTGACAAATAGAGGCTAGGGACACCATTCCTTACCCATCCTGGCTAATAGCCATTAATGGACTTAACCACCATGAATTTATCCAGTTCTCTTTTAAACGTTGTTATAGTCCTAGCCTTCACAACCTCCTCAGGTAAGGAGTTCCACAAGTTGACTGTGCGCTGCGTGAAGAAGAACTTCCTTTTATTTGTTTTAAACCTGCTGCCTATTAATTTCATTTGGTGATCCCTAGTTCTTGTATTATGGGAATATGTAAATAACTTTTCCTTATCTACTTTCTCCACATCACTCATGATTTTATATACCTCTATCATATCCCCCCTTAGTCTCCTCTTTTCCAAGCTGAAGAGTCCTAGCCTCTTTAATCTCTCCTCATATGGGACCCGTTCCAAACCCCTAATCATTTTAGTTGCCCTTTTCTGAACCTTTTCTAGTGCCAGTATATCTTTTTTGAGATGAGGAGACCACATCTGTAC